>JAJJWW010018888.1:0-127128 GCA_023531295.1 Papaver armeniacum
ATTATTATCCCTACTTTTGATGGATTATACAAATATCCTTATCACATAATAATTCTATCCTCTCCTTATACAAACCCATCGAGGGGGCCCAATAATTATTTTTGGACTTCCAAATATACCCCTAGATATATTTGATTACCAAAAACGAAATTCAAGATTATAACGAAACTTAAACTTAAAGAGAGAGAGAAACAAGGAACTCGGATTACGCTTCGTGAGCAAAAAATTTGGAAGAATTTTTTTTTCCGATTTTCAATCTCACGATTCGAGATTGAAATTCATCTTCTCCTCCATCTTCTTCATTATCTTTATAAAGAAGATTCATTGATTGAAACGAATTGAAATTCATTGATTGAAGCGAAAAATGAAGAGAGAGAAAACAGAACTCGTTCAGCTCGTGAGAAAAAATTTGGAAGAATTTTTTTTTCGTTTCAATCTACGATTGTGATTGAAATTCATCTTCTCCTCCATCTTCTTCATTATCTCGAAGAAGATTCATCAATCAATCTACTGAAATCTTGGATTTTTGCTCCATTTAATGAAATTTCCGCTAATGTAAATCATTGGATCTGTCTTTTCAAAACAAATTGGTAATGTTGATGTTATTTTGAAGATTCATATAGTTGTTTTTGATGATTGCATGTTCTTTTTCATTGTTTGGTGTAAAATTTTTGTTTTTCGTTGTTGATCTGAGAGATCGTGATTTATGTTGGAAGATTGATTTCGTGATTATTCCGTTAGATTGATTGATATTGATATAGTTTGATCTCGAGATCCTTATTCATCTATTAAACGGGTAGTTTTAATTTTTGATCCATTATTTACACTTTCTTTTTTCTTAAATCGCTCATCAATTGTTATCTTTGAAATGTTGAAGAATTTTGTTTGTGTCATTGTTGTTGTTGATCCGAAATTTATGTTGAAATGATGATGATGTATTTTAGACACTTATTGATTATGCTTCGATGAGATGTTGATATTATTTTTGGATCAACCTTGACTGTTGATACAAAAATAAGATGATGGATAGTTTTTTTTTGGATCAACTATTGTTGTTGATCCAAATTTCTGAACACAAAATGTTTGTATTTGCAATAGGATAATCATTTAATCTAGACACACCACTATAAATCTACAATAATAGAATCAACATGATAACTCGATCGTCTGACAAAATGTTGTTGATGTATTTTAGACACTCTTATTGGATCAAATGTGATATTTTACACATATTTTTTGGATCAACTGTGACTGTTTACACATATTTATTGGATCAACTGTGATTTTTTGATTCAAAACTATGACTGTTTAATCATATTTTATTGGATCAAGTGTGACTGTTGATCCAAATTTCTGAACAACACTATATGTTATGGTTTGTTGCAGGCCAAAGATGGTAGTTGCAGAGTTCAAATTTTGCAATCAGACTGTCTCGCATCCCGTTTCAGCATCAACTACTGTCAAGGAGATGATAAGTGTGGTGAAACAAAAGTGGCCTTATGTTCCTGAAGACCTCATTCTCTTTGGTTACACTGTAGAAGGGATTTCAAATGTCATCAATCATGATTTGGATTTGAGGTTTTTCATTCATTCCTACTTATGACTCACAAGGGATTGACTTGGTGAAGTTTGAAATCCAGTTAAGGACTTGTGTTGATTCTATTTCTTCATCATCTTCTTACCTACATTCTTAGCTTAGCCGTCATCATCAAGTTGTATTTCAAGTGATGAGGTAGGTTGGGAAGACGTCATCCGATGATGCGTGTTTGATCAAAAAGGTCCCGAAGAAGTCTGATGCTTGGGTCAACATCTTAACTGGAGTAGGGCAGTTGTTTGAAGGTGGTATTGAGGAAGTTAAGGACTCTGTTACAAAGTATGAAATGTTTAGTGGTCGCAAATACAAATTAGTTAAGAGTGACTTTGTACGATACACTGTGGAGTGCAAGTTCAAAAAGACGGAAAATTGTCGCTGGAGGTTTCACGCCTCTCTCCTCGCCAAATCAAATGGTGTATTTAAATGCAAGAGATATATCGCAGAGCATTCATGTAGTTTAGCTTCTTCGGATCCATCAAAAGTTAGGATGAGAAAATCGTTTATGAAGAATATATTGTCAGATGATTTACGAGCATCGAAGAAGAAGAAGAAGAGCTGTGGCGATGTTATAGATTTACTCCGAATGGAATATGGAGTTGACCTCACGTATAGTCGGGCATATCACGGTTTTACAATTCACCAAGACATTTCTTTGGGGTGATGACGTCAAGTCCTATTCAGACTTAGTTTGGTATAAAGATGCAATTGAGCAGTACAATCCTGGAGTGTTGTGAATTTTGAGTATGATAGTGTGACGCGTCGAGTTCAAAAGGTTTTTTGTTGCTTTTGAAGCTTCATAAGCTGGTTTCAACAATTCTTGCCGTCAGATGCTATTTATCGATTGTACTTTTCTACTTTGGGAAGTTCAAGGGTGGTCTTATGGTTGCTTGCGAAAAACGGTAACCAACGTATGACTTTTAACCTTTTACTATTTTTTTCATTTTGTATCCATGTTTTTTTACTTTTTAACCTTTTACTATTATGCATTCATTTTGTTGATAAATGTAGCTTTTATTATAGGTTTGTCACATTCTACATTGAATATAACTTTCATGAGTAGCGAGCCCCAGTGAGGTCTAAGTAATACAATATGTAGCTTAGGGTACTTTATACTACTTTCTTTTTTGGTTTGCATTGAAATTCATGCTTTAACTACCTCTTATTGCATCATATGTTATTGTTCAAGCATGGATCAAGCTGTGATTGTTGATTAACTATGAGTATTGATCGTAACTATGATTGTTTTACATGCATTTATTGGATCAACTGTGATTGTTTATCCAAAAATTATAATTTGTTTTGAATCAACTTCTCGCTGATCCAATGGGAAATGGATCAATGTGACTTTTGATCCAAAACCATCATTGCTACACATTTATTGGATAATGTGACTTTTGATCCAAAACTATATTTTGTTTTGAATCAACTTCTACCGTTGTTGATCCAAGCGAAATGGATCAATCGTGACTTTTGATCCAACCGAAATGGATCAACTTTGTTTTGTTGACACTAGTTCTTGGTCACTTATTTTTGTTTTTGTTTTTTGGTTTTTGTAGAAATCTATCCGCTTGCATTTGGAATTGTTCCTTGTGAAAATTGTGAGAGTTGGGAATGGTTCTTAATTAATTTGAAGGGTATTATTCGTGGAGATCGCCCATCGACCATTATATCGATCGTGGAATCGGTCTTTTGAAGCATGTTCTAAAGTCTTCCCAAATGCTTTCCATTCCTCTTGTTTGTACCATATGAAAGGAAATATTAGGTTCCAAAGGGCAAGAGCAGGAGACAAACTCCAGTCAAGTTATTCAAGAGTGCTACTTTGCATTAACAAAGGAAAATTTTTATCTTTGCGAAGAGTATGAGTAATCTAAAGTTGGATTCGGTGGTTTCTTGGATGATGAAGATTCCATTTGAGAATTGGGTGCTCATGCATTCCTAGGAGAAAGGTGGGGTGAGAACACATCTAATATTGTCGAGAGTTTTAACAATGTTATTAAGCATGATAAGCCGCTTCAAAGAATTGAGCTTCTCGATGGTATTCGTGCTAAGGTAATGGAGCAGAATTACAAGAGGTTATTGGAGTCTAACAAGTGGACTACAAGGCTTACTCCTCGTATGCAAGCAAGGTTTAACAAGAGGATAAACGATCCGTTCATACAAGTTTCGGAGATCAAGTGAGAAAGTATTTGAGATCATTTCTCCAACGGGAAAGCATCTTGTCGACTTGGATTCCAGGACTGCACTGCAAATGGTGGCAAAAACATAGCTTTCCTTGCACTCATGCAATGAAAGCCATGTTGCAGGATTGGAAATGATGAACCATACAAATACATTAGCCCTTACTATACTTCGACTCATCAGAGAAGGTTGTACTCTCGACCCATATATCCTATTCCAGGACTACGAGAAGCCTCCGGAATTAATAAAAAGGGTATGTTTTGCCTCCCAATGGCGGTCGAGAACAAGATGGAAGGCCTAAAGGTGTTAGGTATAGGGGTAGTCGTGAAAGGTGAGCAAGAAGAGGAAGTGTGGCCAATGTGGGATGCTCACCTTTCACAACCATTTAACATGTCGCAGAGCTCCTTTGCTCTCGCGCACCAACGTTTCGCAAGGAGTCTCATTCGGATGATCAAGTTCTTGAAGAGGATGTTGTTACAAGTTTTGGTTTTATTCATATTCTCAACAACTTGTTTTAGGTTTCTTACTAGTTGGCTGTTTTCTTTTTCTTTTTTATGCTTTTCCGGTTTGCAATTGTTATTTTTTTTAAATGATATACACTCTTAGTTTGTTGTTATGAATTTTATTCTTTTTTTTTCAAGTATATAATAGGTTTTCGGGTTACATCTTTATTTATTTTGAAGAAAACATACTTTTACAAATGGTATCAACTTCCATTGTTGATCCAACTAAAATGGATCAACAATGGTTGTTTACACTATAGTGTGGAAACATTGTTCCTTGGATCAACAATGACTGTTGACACACAAAATAGAAAATTTGCATTGTCCCAATTGTATTTTCTAGTAAACTCCCCAAGCTATGCATACATGTAACATTCATTCATAATCGAGACCAACTTATTTGGATCAACAGGTGTTTGTTTATCCAACTTAATCGATCAACAATGGTTGTTTATCCAACTTATTTGGATCAACATTGGTTGTTTACACACAAAACAAACAAAAAAATTGCATGGTTCTATCTCGTATTTACTAGCAAACTCTCAAGCTATACATTCTGTAACATTCATTCATAATTAGACTTATATAAATTTAAGACATTCATAATAATTCATGAAAATTCATTCATAATAATTCATTCATAATCAGACCTACATCATTAAGATTTACTTACTAAGATAAGTATGTTTAAAACTACGCTTAGATTTTCTTTACAGACCATGAGCAGACTATGAGATCAAGCTCGAGTCTAATGGTTGTTCGTTCAACTTCTCCGGATCAACTTCTTTGGTTCAACCGAGTCTTGCAATTGGATTTTTCTTGAATAGAGTCAGAGTTGAATCAGGGAAGTTGTTCCGGTTTCTTCCATGAACCCATTTCCGACAAGATTCTTACTTTGCCAATCTTCACTCGCTTCTTGTTCAACTTCTCATCTAAGTTAGCGATTTCATTTAGGTGTTCACAGTTTCCACGCTTCACCAAATTCTTCATGTACATGCAAGTGTGCAATGCGATCGCATCCGTCTTGTCTTTGAGTACGGTCAATGTGAAAAGCTTGTCTCGTATTTCACCAATTGTCTCGGATCTTTGTGTCCCATTTCATTCGGCCATTGAGTCGGCGGTACTATCATCACCATATATTGCCAATTGTAAGGCTGCGTTTCGCCTTGCGAGTAGTACACTATCCATTTTCCTTTTACCAACGCTAGCACCACCCAATGGTATCCAACACCGTCCTTGTCGGTCAAGCACATTGGTACAATGAGGTATGTGTCTTCAACATTCCCTGTGTAACTGTTCCTCAAACTTTTCCTAATCCCACATCTCTCCACCTTTTCCATTTTTTTCGTGGCTAATGCGATCCCCAATATCGACTGTATCAATATTTTTTTCAAATATATTAGTTTGCAATATTTTTTTGAATATATTAGTTTGTCAACAAAAATAAAATGCAAATGTGATATCGTAACAGAGAGAACAACATATCGTATTTGCAATTTAACTCCTCAAGCTATACATACCGGTAATATTCATTCATAATCGGACTAACTTATTTTGGATCAATAATTGTTGTTGATCCAACCTATCCTGGATCAACAATGGATGTTGATCCAACTTATTTTGGATCAACAATTGTTGTTGACATACAAAACAAACAAAGATTTATCAATTACTTACATAATCATTTGTTGAGAGAATGACGTGGTTCTTGTAATCTGGTTTATACGGCGAATCCATCTTTGATTTCAAAGACGTTGGTGTAGTAATCAACAATCTCGGCGTGAATGTTTTGATTATTCGGAGACATTTGTATGTACTTCCCAATGATAACTACTTGAAATCTTGATTTAAATAAAACCGTAAGCTTTAGCCATTTGCCAAAATAACCAACAAATGAATATGTTATTAAAAGAGCTAGCATAACCCAAAAAAAAAAAAAAAAACTATGTTAAGCGAGGTGTTTGACTTTGAATATGTTATTACATACCATTCGATTTGCATTCTCAAAGAATGGCTCGATGACTTCTTTTGTCATTCATTTTCTTCCACAATTTTAGTTTTTTTGGCTTCAATAGTTTTTGGCTTCGCAGTGTGTTATCAATTTGATTTGTCGATAGTGTCGAGGTCAATTATTTGTATTTCCTTCTTTTTCCTTTTCCACCTTTCCTTTGTCTCCTTCTACGCTTAGCAAGAGGTGTTTGACTTCGACTTGAAGTTTATATGGTTTTCTCTTTGGCCTTTCTCCCTTCTTCACCCGTTTAACAAGAGAAGCCGACTGCTGTTCCTCCGATTCGGTTTCCTCTTGATTTGCTCCTCATTGTTTCCAAATTAAACAATTTATTCAAACCCTGCTGTATTTGGCTCCTAATGTATTGTCATCCTCTTCACTTTGCTCTTCAACCTCTTCTCGTTTCTTTTGTTTCTTGTGTTATGCTATGTACCTCCTCCATTATTGCACCGAAACTCGGCAGAGATGCTACTTGGATGCACATACCTGCAATTCGCCTGGGTTTTATTCTTGATAGTGGAGGAGTGTCAAGCACAACCATTTCCATTTGTATGTCATCATTCTTCTTCTCTACGGACGGGCTCTTCTCCCTGCCATTTGTCTATGTTCTTGTCAATGTCAAGGCAAGTCGCTCTTGTTCTCCAGCTTGCAACTCTATTTTGTCCTTGTTCCTCTCATACAACTCTCTCAAGAATAACGTGCTCTGGACAAACTTTTTAATTTCAACCTTGTCACTGTAATGAATCTCATACTTGTCACAGTGAAGAAAGATGTTTTCTTCCTCTAGCTCCTTTATCCTTGTCCTCTCTTGTTCCAGTTCTCTTGCAGATGTCGATAGGTCAATTAAATATTTCTCCTCGTGAATTTGGATCAACAAAGTCTTGATGAAATCTGCAAGGCATGATCAACACAAGTCAAAATAGTGTAGCTAGTATAATCGGATCAACATTTGTTGTTGATCCCATTCACATGGATCAACTTCCATTGTTTATCCACAAAGAACCGATAGTAAAAGTGGATCAACATTGGTTGTTTATCCCATTCACATGGATCAACTTCCATTGTTGATCCACAAAAACTTAGAATTGGAGGAGGCCGGAAATAGTGTACACACTAAAACCGGATCAACACCGGCCGTTGATCCCATTCACATGGATCAACTTCCAATGTTGATCCACAAAAACTAGAATTGGAGGATGGGAAATAGTGTACACACTAAAACCGGATCAACCTTTGGTTGTTGATCCCATTCACATGGATCAACTTCCACCGTTGATCCACAAAAATCGACACTAAAATGGATCAACATTGGCCGTTGACCCCATTCACTTAAAAAAATGGTACCTTTGTAATAGTAAAGATAAATATAGTAAAAAAAATTACCGTCTTGTCGAACCAAGTCATATCAATTGCCTTCTTATTCAATTTGTTGCCAAAGTCACTTGCAAGTCAGCTTGCACAATGCATTTGGTTCCATCGTAGGAATCTTGGAGTTGAATTTTGAAATTCCTCCCTTTTCGTTATGTACTTATCGGTATGTTCGCAACCAACACCGCATAATATAAACAACAATGTTAGTTTTATCCAATAGTATGCATTTCACTCTCTACAACAATAAATATTTTAGTTTTACAAAATTAACGTTTTTTCTTACCACTAGGAGAGTTGTGCAACACCGATAGCTAATTGGTTATTCTTCTTGTTTGCCAGGTTCGAAATCAAACATTCCACCACATGATCCGGCCATGACACTTTGTCCATCAATTAAGATATGAGGCAACCATTTCTTTGGGAACGATGTCATACCAAAGCATTTGGGAATAAGAAAACCGTGCATAACCACATACCGAAAAGTCTTACAAAATGCTCGGATCGAGACTCATCTTATGTTGCATTTTTCGGTTTGTATACAACCTCAGCCTTCAATATTGGTTCGGGACAATCTTTTGGTTTTTAAGTTCGAACTTTTATTTAAGAATCATTTTGTAGTCGAGCCCTTTCTTTGGATGGGCAGATTCTTTCTTCAATTCTTCACTCTCTATCGGTCGTCTCATCTTGAATATCAAAGCGAAATCTCTTGCTTCCGAGAGCACTCTTCGTTTTCTCCAAATTTGAATTTTCGGTTTTTTTATCAAATGCACTCATCAAGCATTTGCATTGCAAGATTAATCTTGTTCATCCATTTACCACTCATACTCGTGTCTGACATTTACATAAAATGGGTGATTAATTCCCAATATGGAGATTCCTTCGGTGCTTTTGCAAGTTTCGGTTTTCTTCTTGTTATTTGCATCGTCCACTTCAAACTTTTGCATAGAAAATTCCCCATTTCACAATGGTTGTAGACCTCCTTTGATTCTTTGTTCCTTTGCTCTCGACTTTTGCATAAATGAAACTCAAATCATTTTCCTTTTCATTTTTGACAATAATCTTTTGTTTTCTTGCATTCTACCCATAATATATTTTCACGAGGGGGCGTAGCCAGAGTGAGGTGCGACGTATAAATATGTGTAATCACGGTTCATGCTTTAACTACCTCTTATGTCATATTTTACACATATTTTTACACATAATGTGATGTTGGATCAACTGTGGTTGTTTACAAATATTCTTTGGATCAACAGTCCGCGGTTGATCCAAAACTATGATTGCTTACACATAATATTTCCATTAAAGAGTCAATGATTTTACCTTTGCGCTCCGGCTCTGTGTTGCCCTCTTCATCTCCATCCGATTCTTCTTGCTCCTCTTCACATCGGACTACGATTCCGATTCTTCCGATTGTTCCTCAACTACCTTCTTGTTTTTCTCCTTTTGTTGTGGTTTTGCTTTCGCCCTTGACCCGACCGCATACGTGAAGCTCAATCATTTTCATTTTGTTTTCAATATTTCAAACAATATAGTTATATATATCAAAGACAAATATTATGATCTATGTATTTACCTTTGACGACTTTCTTCGGTTTGCCCTTTTCTCGCTTTTTTTCATATATTACAATTTGTTTCTCTTCTTCCGATTCTGGTCATCTTCATCCGATTCTTCTTGCCCTTCTTCTTCGGATTGATTGTTCCGGTTCTTCCTCAACTTTCTTCTTTTGTTTAGGTCTTTGTTGTTCTTCTTTGAGTGTGATTTCTTTCTCCTTTGACCTGCTGCATACATGAAACTTCAGTCATTTTCAATTTGTTTTAAGTAACGTAGTAATAATACCATCACAATTATATATCACAATGTATGTTTTTACCTTTGAGGACTTTCTTCGGTTTGTTCTTTTTTGCTTGTTTTTCCTCTTCTTTTTCATCTTCATCCGATTCTCCTTGCGCTTCTTCTTCAATTCCCGATTCGATTTTCCTCGCCTATCTTCCGAGTTTTGCCTTTAACTTTTGTTGTGCTTCTTTATTCCCAAATGCCATCTTCCTCTTTCTTGTTGTCTCTTTCTTTTTTCTTTGTATTTCCTTTGATGACTTTTATTGGTTTGCCATTTTTAGCATCTTTTTCCTCTTCTTCCAACTCTTCATCATCATCATCCGATTCTTCTTCGGATTCGATTCCGAGGCACGGTTCTTCATGAACTATTTTCTTGTGTTTCACCTTTCTTTGTGTTTCTTCATTTGCACTCTTGTTCTTCCTCTTTCTTGTTGCCTCTTCTTCAATTATCTTATTGTTCTTTGCATTTCTTTTTGGTTCTGTAACTTTCTCAATCTCTTTCGTGCCCTTTTCATCTTGCTTCTTCTTTATCCTTGGTGATCTTCTATGCATTATGTCTTCTCAACCTGAGTTCAACACTTATTATAGTTAGCATTCATATTTTCATAGTAGAAATGTACATACCCATCAAATAAATCTTTTTATGGATCAACTACTCTTGTTTATCCTTTTTTATTTGGATCAATCGTTGTTGTTTATCCCCGCATTTGATCAACTTCTCTTTGTTGATCCCTTTCATTTGCAAAGATATCTTAAATTCCTTTATAAACACATAAAAAAAGTGAACAAATTTGCATACAATGGATCAACTTTTATTATTTTTATCCTATTTTTACTTGGATCAGTTGTTGTTGTTTATCCCTACATTGGATCAACTTCTCTTTGTTGATCCATTTTTTTGGATAAACTTGTTGTTGATACAAAAAATATTTAAAAATCCTTTAGAAACACAATTGAACAAATTTTCATACAATGGATCAACTTGTATTGTTTATCCTTTTTTTATCTGGATCAACTGCTATTGTTTATCCCCTAAATTGGATCAATCGCTATTTGTTTATCCAATTTTGTTTGGATCAAGTACAATTATTTAGTTTATACAAAAATATCTAAAACTCCTTGAGAATCACATTTTCACCCATCAATACTTATCAAGGTAGATCGAATTTGCATCCGAGCAAAACAATACTTAAAGTTTGAATAGAAATATCAATTTTCAACATGATTAGTATATATAACCTACACAGTTTGACGAGATATCATTTCCTGACACAAATATCCCAAGAACACTAACCAAAACTAAAAAATAACTAAACAAGACCAAAATCAAACCTAATCGAGAATTGCGGTGTGAAAATCAAACCAAATACAAACATTCAAAATCATTACATTAACAAAATCAAGACCAAAACATACATGCATCAATTAAATCTAACATCAAAATTTAGGTTTTTTGTTCAATTTTGTAATCTTCAAATCGTTCAATTATGTTGTTGATGATGAAACGTTGATGATGAAAGGAAAGTGAAATCGGTTAGGTTTTACGATGAAACCTAATTTATATGTTTTATTTTCGGAGTTTCTCGCAAAGGAAAGTGAAATCGTTCGGTTTCTTTTTCGATTTGATTGATTATACGGTTTATTTTAGGTTTTTTTTTTGTAGATCGTGGTGTTGATTATCGAGAGAGAGAAGATAACGGCTAGTAATCAATTTTTTAACGGATAGTTGATTAATACCCAGTTTTCGGTTGATCTTCGAGAAGATAATGCTAGCAATCAATTCAGGTGATTTCGAGAGTGAGTGAGTGAAGACCAACCAGGCGAAAATGAAGAAGGGCGAATTAATGTGTAGATCTAGTATTAAGTGAAATATATAGGAGGGTATTTCAAGTAATCTAATAATTAGGATTTTTAATTCTTAAAATTAGTAGGGATATATTTATTTTGGGAAAGGATATATTTGTTGGGTTCTAAAAGTAGGGACATATAAATAATGCACCCTTTTTTTTTTCTCCCTTCGATGGGAACTGGGAAGGTTAGTACGAATGTACGATGATTTTACAAGTTCGTTTCACAGGGTATTTGATTTCAGATCTCTTTATTGTAGATTGATGATATATGTTGGATTCTAGGGGTGAGCATGGGCCGGTATGGACCGGTTTTCGCCTCATCCGCATCCAATCCATTGCACTACGGATTTCAAATTTGGCATCCGCATCCAATCCATATCCAACGGATTTGCATCCAATGGATACACGGATGGACGAATTGGATGCGGATAATCCAATGGATTTGTTTTAGTTAAAATTTATAGTAAAGAAAATAAAGCTAACACAAATGACTCCTTATAAAACCTACATATGTATACAAATATAAAAATGTCATGTACAACACCCCAAGCAAACATCTTAAAAATTACTAAATGATCCATAGTATTTTCTAGAACTATATAAATGCCCTTAATTTAACGGATATGGATGTCCAACGGATTTTCAAGGTTGTATCCGGGCCCGATCCGTTATCCGTTGGATTTCAAAAATTCCATCCGCATCCAATCCATTAACAAACGGTCCGGGCATCCATCCGCAAATGAACGGTTGGTCCCGGTTAAATCCGCGGTTCACGGGCCAAATGCTCACCCCTATTGGATTCTTTATTCGAGCTTTTTAGGTATCAGCTGGGCTAAGCCCAAAAAAAAAAAAAAAAAAAAAAAAAAGAGAGCAACAAGCCCTCATCTCAAGTAAACTTTCTTATCCTCGTAGAGAATAGTTTGAAACTAAACTAAAATGAGTAGAAAGCACTCTAATAAACTTACTGCTAGGGTGAAAAGCTGCAAGAAAGTCAACGACTCGATTTGTCTCTCTATAACAATGATTAAACTTAACTCTCACAGAGCTGCATAATAAATTATACACCCTTCTCCAAATATGCAGTAAATTCCAGAGTGGCTTAGGATCATTGTTGGTAAGCAGCAGACGAATAGCCCTAGTGTCAATACTAACATGAATTTTCTGCACATTATTCTCAATAGCTAAATTCAAACTAAGTTCCACCCCTTGTAATTCATGAGCTACAACTAAAATAAGTGGACTATCTCCAAAAGCACAATCCACAACACCACCACTTCTAGTTCTAAGGATAGCTCCAAAACCACTAGAGTCTTCTTTTAAAGGGCCATCATCCTTTATCATGACATCATCCTTAGGGGGACCAACCTATCAACAAAACCAGTTAAGTCTCCAAAACCAGCAGAGTCTTCTTGTAAAGCATACTTCTTCTTAGCAGCAAAGATTCTGTTATTTCTTTCCCTCCAAATCTGGTAAATGAAGCCAGTGAACATTAATTTCTTAAAAGAGATGATCAAATCATTACCAGTAATATCCCAAGTCTGAGTAGGACCTCTAGAATAGACTAACCTAAGAAGTAAACCATTCCAAATTAAGGCAGAGTAAGGACGATCATGAAAAAGATGAGCAACAGATTCTTGACCAGATTCACATAGAACACATTTTTCATTCTGACTGATCCACCACTTTTAAAGTCTATCTCTAGTTTTAATCTATTATTTAAAGCTACCCAGGCTATAAAAGAGTGTCTTGGAATATGTAGCTTGAACCACACCAAAGGATGCCAAAACACATAAGCTGAATGACTAGAAATAGCTTTATAAGTATCATTCAAAACAAACTGTCCTTTAGAGTTAGGCCTCCAAATTATCATATCCTCGTGCTGAATGCTAAAATCTACAAAAGTAATCTTAAGAAAACTTTCAACAGCTAGAGTGGAATTAGGAGAAGGAAAAGACCACTCATTATCCATTAGGAAAATATGAGCAAGAATAGAAGGATCAATCCACTTAATGAGCTTACCATTTGGATGCCAGTGATCAAGAAGAAACAGAGTCTTGGACCTATCCCCAATAATATAACCAATTTGATTCTTAGCAATTTGTCTGTAATCCAAGATTATTCTCCAACACCAAAAAGAATCTTGAGGGGTCTTCAAAGTACAAAATATTTTATTCTTAATTAAGTTTTTGTGAACTCATTCAGACCAAACAGAATGCTTATCAATAATAAGATCCCAAAATATTCCTTAGATTAGAAGCAACATTTGAAGTAGAGAGATCTTTAACTCCTAATCATTCTCTTCATAAGATAAACAGTTAGTATTCCAGCTAATGGGATTGTGCTTCTTTCCCATGTCAGACCAAGACCACAAGAATTTCTTAAATACACTACTCAGTTCCTTAATATATCTTTTAGGTAAAATAAATAATAATAAAAAAAAAGATAGCCAGAACTATATCATACTAGTGAGGACACTTTTAAAAAGTCAAAGTCTACCAGGAAAAGCTAAATGTTTACCTTTCCAAGACTTCACCCTAGCCAACACCTTAGATATAAGAGGAAGACAATCAACATATGGCAATCTAGTGGAGAGAAGAGGCATACCAAGGTACCTAACAGGAAGAGAAATATAAGTGCATACCAAAGAAGAAGTGATACCAGAAAGAACAGAGGAATTCACCGCAGAAGCGTAGAGAGATGTTTTTTACTTATTAACCTCCGGACCAAAGCAACTACTAAAATCATCCAAACAATTCTTGACAACTGAAGCAACAACAACATAACCTTTAACGAAAACCAGCTTATCATTAACTAAACACAAATGAGCGAGTTTAGTTAAAGAGCATATAAGATGAAAACCAAAAGATCTCTGAGCAACTTATTGTTGTTATATATTGTTGAAGATCTCCGTAACAATCACAAAAAGATAGGGAGAAAGAGGGAAACCCTACCTCAATCCTCTTTTAGCACCAAAGAAAACCTAAGGGGCATTATTAATGAATAGAGTATTTAGTTGTAGACATACACAGAAAAATCCAATTCATAAACTTCTCAGGAAAACTCATTTTATTCATTGTACACATAACTACATTCCAACTCACAATGTCCGTAAGCTTTTTTTTTTTTTTTTTTTTTTTTAGGGGAACTAGGAGAGCCAGAATTGTTTTGATAGTTCCTAACAACTTCATGAGCCAGCATCATATTATCTTGAATGTCTCTTCCTGAGACAAAATCATATTGATTAAAGCTGATCAAACTTTGAAACACCTTCTTCATCCTAAGAGAAATAATTTTAGTAATGCATTACCAACAGACTTTGAAGAAATTACTTGAATACTCATCAGGACCAGGAGCCTTGCTAGAACCAAAAGAAGACAAAGCAGAACAATCTCATCTCTAGTAATATCTGTAATAAGACTCTCCGAAGTTGCAACACTGATAAATAGAAGGAAATTGTAAATAATCAAACCCAGTAGTATCATAACTAATAAAACCATTTGCATTAAATAGGTTATAATAAAACTCAATACGTTCCTTACCAATACGCAAATCCTCATCTAAACCTCACCAGTAGAGGTAGTAACAGTCAAGATATTATTTCTTGATCTTCTTTCTTTCATAAATTAAAGAAAAAAGAAGAATTTGAATCCCCAAGATCTAACCACATACCCCTTGACTTCCGTTTTAACATGGATTCTTCATATTTAACTAGAGTGGAGTACTTCTTAACAGAAGCTCTTATTAGCAACATGAGGACAAAGAGGATGTTCTTGAACTTGCAATTGAGCATGCTGCATTTCCTTCTTAGCATACATAAACTGAAATCTCTCCTTTTTATATTTGATAAGATCTTGTTTAAGTCTCTTAAGCTAGACACCAAGACAAACACAGGGTTTCCCTGAACCTTGTGTTGCCAACTGTTTGCCACAAGTAAAAATAAATCAGGTTCCTCAGTAATAAAATTGTAAAATCTAAAAGGAGGGGGCGTGTTTCCTTTTCTCAAAAATATTAGTATTTGTTAGAGCACTGCTCGGTCAAACTCGCATGCGTGGCTATCTCAAGCATGTTTGTCAATGTTAGTGATCAAAACTATAAGTCTTGATTTATAGCCTATTTATAGATGTCTCGGACTAGGACATAGATAGTGTAGCTGAGCTTAGATTTCACAGAGTTCATCATTTGAAGACGAAGAACTACTAAGGGGAGCTTGTGGAACTTCTTCGACAAAAGTTATGTGGAGACTTGAACTCATCTATCACTTGCAAAGTCTATTTCTACTATCTCCTATATTGAGACATAAGTCGTGTTAAGGTATAGTTTTCTTTATACACATTTGAGATTTCGAGATGAGTATATCTCGCTTACATATTTCTCAAAATATGTGTTGGTAAGATTTCGCTTCGACCAAGTTCAGGGTGGTTAGGTTGGCATGCCGTTGGCATGGTTTGGCTTGGCCAAACTTAGGTTTTCGGGCCAAAGGTTACCATGCGTCGTCTGGTAACCTCGGATGGCTAGGATTTGCTCCCGGGATTGAAGGGGGACCGTTGATCGTCGCACGCCTTCGTTTTTGGTAGCCGCGTAGGGAAGGCCAGCATGGTGGCGCGGCTAGGTGCGTTTGGCATGGTGGGGCCAAGGTATTAGCATGTCGTTGGCACATGGTACGGCTAGTATGGCTAGGGCTAAGGCAAGGTGCGTTTTTGCTTGGCATGGTGGGGCCAAGGGTTTGGCATGCCGTTGGCACATGGCGCGGCTAGGGCCAAGGCAAGGTGCGGTTTGGCTTGGCATGGTGGGGCCAAGGGTTTGGCGTGCCGTTGGCACATGGTGCGGCTAGCATGGCTAGGGCCAAGGCAAGGTGCGGTTTGGCTTGGCATGGTGGGGCCAAGGGTTTGGCATGCCGTTGGCACATGGCGCGGCTAGCATGGCTAGGGCCAAGGCAAGGTGCGATTTGGCTTGGCATGTGGGGCCAAGGGTTTGGCGTGAATGGTTTGGCTTGGCATGGCGGGGCCAAGGGCTTGGCATGCCATGGGCGCATGGTGCGGCTAGCATGGCTAGGGCCAAGGAAAGGTGCGGTTTGGCTTGGCATGTGGGGCTAAGGGTTTGGTAGGTGTGGCTGGCATGGTTTTCCATTGGCACAGGGGTGCGGCTAGCATGGTTGGCATGCCTTAACACGGTAGGTGTGGCTGGCATGATTTGCCATTGGCACAGGGGTGCGGCTAGCATAGTTGGCATGCCTTGGCGCGGTAGGATGTGGCTGGCTTGATGAGCCATTGGCACAGGGGTGCGGCTAGCATAGTTGGCATGCCTTGGCGCGGTAGGATGTGGCTGGCATGATTAGCCATTGGCACGTGCGGTGTGAGAATTAGGGTTTTGGCTTGTCGAAACCCTAATTATCATTTAGAAAAAAGGTACCCTGGTGTTTTCTCGCAGACATATTAAAGGGTTTAATAAATGCGTTTAAGTCCTGTGACGTCACTGTCTGACTAGGGTTTTACGATTTTACCCCTAAGTTAAAAACCACCATCAACACCTGGGACGAAATCTTCACCCATACCCATACACATAATCACAATAACATTCATACGATTATGTCGATGTCTTATATACGAAGTTCAAAAGATAGACGTTATACTTCGTATTGTAATTCCTTAATACTATGTCTAACTAGAGTATAATCATTCACAGCTTCGCAGTTATGTGTTTTCAATATGCACGACTTGAAAGATACGTTAGGAATTAAACAGTTCAAGTCAAATATTACTAACCTCAAGAGGAAGGATGATGTGTCGTCGTTCTAGCTCTTTACTTCTTCACATTCTTCAAGTCTTCACGTAATACTTTTAAGTCTCATATCCTAATAACTTTCTAGTAAACCTATACGAAGTTGACTCTAGTAAATAATCAAGCAACTCTTTAAATGAGTTTTGGTTCACTAAAATATGACAACCAAACTTGACATACCAACGCTTGGTGGGTTCAACCGAGTTATGCTCTAACAATATCCACCTTTGTCAATTTCAGTGACAAAACTCTTACATCATATGGATAAACAAATTACAAGAATTCATTATACATACGCTTGATTCCCAAATTCAACAGCACAATAACCTGTATACATTCAATCCATAAATATCGTTGTTGACATTATAATAACAAAGCTAATACTCCCCCTAAAGGTAAGATAGGTAGATTTTCAATCCGCACGTCTTTGTTATTCCCTTTGTAGTCCATATAACTACAAGTATCAATATGATAAGTTACTCCCCCTTAGTCTATGCTTTACTCTTTCGTTAGATATAATGTTTATGCACCATTGTCCTTTCCGAAGTGATACCAAATCACTTGCTTACACCATATATTTCTCCCCCTTTTTGTCACAAAATGACAAAGGTACGAGCAAATAAAAGACAAACCGAAAGGATCTTACAAATCTCAAAAGACTTGTAACCTATAAGAGTAAAGCACGAGGGTTCCACACACCATTTTAGATAACAAATATCAAAACCGAAACTACAAAGTAATTTTGTTTTGATATGTTACCAAGGAAATAATTGCCCGAAGCAATTTTCCCTAATAGTTTAACAAATCAAAAATTGACTAAGCACCTTAGTTCTTTTGCTAAACCGATTGTACAAATACAATCGCTTGTTCGATAAGACCAAAATAAAGATCAGAATTAACTTTATTTTTCTCATCAGGTTCTAATTATTCAAATAATAACTTAGACCTTTCAATTTTAAACAAGACAAATACTAGGTTAGTTAACTAGCATTTCTTGTTAAGGCATTCGATTAGACTTGAATAACCGAAACCTCTACTTTGATAAGTCTAACTAAGATCAGAATTAACTTAGTTTGTCTTATCCATAATCGAATTGGACTGAACAATTCATCCTGAAAACCTTTTGTTAAGCCATAAACAATTCATACAAACCAAATAAATCAACTTGCATAATTATTTATCTCAACCGGAAGCAATTGAAACAACATAGACATTAAAGCACCGCAATTGCACCGGGATTTCGTAAGCCTAAATAATTGATACCAAACAATAAAGCAAGATAGCAATAGTTTTTTCTTAACTGGAAACAATTGAATCACACACACACATCCACACAC
This sequence comes from Papaver armeniacum, assembly GCA_023531295.1. Lineage (NCBI taxonomy): Eukaryota > Viridiplantae > Streptophyta > Magnoliopsida > Ranunculales > Papaveraceae > Papaver > Papaver armeniacum. Next base: position 18,454 of record JAJJWW010018888.1, read on the forward strand.
AAATAATGGAATAAACATCAATTGTACCGAAATTTTGTTAAGCAAAAGCAATAAATATATGCAATAAAATCAGGCTTTTCTTAAACAAGAAAACGATTAACTAACAAATTCGTTACCTCAAGTTCCACATCCTCTTCACCCCAGAAAGATATATCATTAAGCGCCAGTTCAGGTTAGAACTCTCCCCCATTAATGTTGTTATCCTCTCGCAAGACAAAAGAACAACAACTAGGACCAACCTTTACCAGAGAAAGGTTGAAAACCGGTTTTAACTAATGCAATGCAAAAGTTGAAAACCTCGAAACACATATGCTTTTATGCTAAACCAAAACGATTCAACATATTGTGACTTTTTCACACATGAGTTTCAACCAGAACCCCTTATGATCCTTTGATAAAGCCTACCAACATGGGCTAGAACTTAATCCTGCTATACCATAAAGTCATCCAAACCATAAGGGTTCACACATATGAGATCGAATATCAAGGTTAAGAAAACCGAAATCAAACATCCCATAAACATACATAGCAATAAGATAAAGCATTCAAGCACATGCTATGTAATCGAAAACTATCACAAGAAAAATTATAAACTAATAATTTTATTCATAAATACTAGATAGTTTTATTCAAAATAGACTTTATACAATTATTGAAAGAAATCAAAAACTGATGTCTATTTTTCTGAATTAATCCTTCAAAGTTGAAGCTGTATCAGAAGATTTCACAGGATTCCAATCATCTTCCATGATTACTAGTCTTGATTCAAGACTAATAACATTGTCATTGACTTCCTTTACTTCCTTTCGCAAATCATTTTCCATGTTCCTTACTTCACACAAAATTAGATCTAATTTTAGTGAAAGGTTCTTGAGAAGATTATCATTGATCGAAGAGATTTCTTCATTGGGAACATCTTGCTGAAGTTCTGGAGATGAATCTGAATCACCATCAGAGGACTCGAGACGAAGTTTCTTGTTAGGAAACAATATAGTCCGGACTTTTTCGGTTTTGCGAGAGTTGCAGCTAGAGGTAGACATTCTGTCAAAACTCTATAAAATGAGGTAAGAGGTCTTCCCTCTTATAAGTTTGAAAACTTTTTCTCAAAATCTTTGAGAATATTATTTCAATTAAATTCTTAACCGAAAAATCATTTTTAGAAATATTTTTATCCAAATATTTACATTTATATCCTTATTATATACTTTTTGAGGGTAACAAGTAAAAATCCATGATAACCAATTAGGTTGTCATTTTTTGGTTGTTGAATTTTCTTCCCTTGAAGATTTCAACATTATTACATATTTGAGGAGACATTATGTTTGAACTTTTAGGTTCAACCCTTAATCTTGATGTTCGAAAATCTTATTCTCCCCTTCAGAAGAGATTTTTGATCTAGACTTAGATCTTGAATTTTTGTTTTTATAGAGTCTCTCTCTCTGTTTATGTTTATGGGTGAAAACTATTTCTGCCGGTTTTGGTAATTTGGGGTGTGTGGATGAGAAATGAGTCTAAACCTTAAACAAATGCACTACACGGGAGTGCTTGTAGATTCGAGAAATCAATCTGTGCAAATCCGGCCTAAACCAAGAAATGGCCGTTCCAGACTTGTTTCGGTCACAAAGTGAAGGAGATGGGGTTGATCTTAGGGAGGGAAGCGAAGAAGGTGTTGAGATTGTGAAGGTGTTGGCTATGTATGACTTGTATCAGAAAGATGAACTGGCTTGAAGGATGTAAGCTATCAGTTCCGGTGTTTGAATACGATGGTATCAACACTTGCCTCTGTTGTCTGGACTTGTTCTTGTTGTTTTTGGAAATAGGGAGGAGAACCTATTTATACAAGTCATTTGAGACTTATTCACGTCTCTCGTGGGAAGTGGAGGAAGTGGAGTGATGGAGTAGTGGAGTTGTGTTAGTGTTACACGACCAGTCTTGCCCACTTCTCCTGTCATCTCTAACCGTCCATGACTTCCTGACACGTTCTTGTGATGGCGCATTGCACACTGTAAACCGCCAGACCAATACCCCAGTATGTATCCCCCAGTTTGTTACATGATTGATGTCTCGAGTGTGTGGATTGTGGGACCCACATAAAGTAGCATGTAATGCTAAGTTATTTAGGAAGTCGATACTTGTGAAGTATCGTGTGTATTATATGCAGGTACTACATCGAGTATATTCAGCATGTATGAAGCATCGCTGTTTTTTAGGCTTAACGGAGTAAGTCACGAATTTAAGCGTCTTAAAATAGCATCATGTCCCGCCATCTTCGAGTGATCGTTTGGAGGCTATACAGGCAAGCCCTGACTTGACCGATCACTCCATGTGGAAGAGTGGTGGACGGTGATTGTGGTGACGCCTCATTGATAGCCTAACTTATGTCTTAGGTTGTCCATCCAAGCTGGTGAAGTTGGACGGACGAGATGACTTGCAACCCTCATCTGTGACCGTCGGATTAGGGTTTAAGAGGTACGCAAGTTCCTTCTTTCAGCTTGGTCGAATCCAAGCATGGAAAGTGCTTTATAGAGGACCGATCAGGCATGTGTGTAGACGACATGCTGGTGCCCATGTCTATACTTCACTATCCCACGAAGGTGCGATCTAGGCCATTCAAGTTTACCGGTAAAGAAGAGTGGTTGAGATTGATTTGCGACAGGAATCCTGTGCCGCAAAGGATTCCTAAAGGGGTGTGGCATGCCACCTTCAGGGCGCGCGAATCAAGGTGTACATCCAAGTTTGGTCTTGGCCGATCGGGTGTGGAGATAGGTGGGCCCACAGTGATCGTGTTGATACTTACCGGACCTGCTTAGTCTATTCCTGGACCCTTCATTCGTGCAAGAGAAAATGGACGCTCGTGATCACGACACAAACCCTAATTAGGTTTTGCCGGCCATGTGTCATACCCAGTTTGGGGCGCACGAATCAAGACGACCAACCATAGTTAGTCCTGACCGATCAGTCAGGTATGTAGGCGGGCCCATGGTGTTTGTGTTGACATGCTCTGGGCCCTTTGAATCTACATCTACACCCTCCATCTATGCATGCGAAGATGGATGGTTGAGACTGTTTTGCGATACATGTAATGTGCCGCAAACCCTAATTTAGGGTTTTTCGTCCATACTGCTCTGGTTTGGACGGTTTGGCAAGCTATGCCACCCTTTGGGGAGCCGACCATGTGGGGGCCCGCGTTGGGTCGGTGGTGCATATTCCAATACCTGCTTTGGGTCATGGATTCAATCTAAGCCATCCAATCATGCTGGTGAAGTTGGATGGTCGTGATCGTTTCTGAGACTGATATGGTCAGTTCAGGTTCAAATATGCTCAATCGGGCTAGTATAACACACCGAGAGTCGTAGCCTGTATGGGTTTCGTACATGCTTCATTATTAATGCTTGGAGATTCGTGTTGCTCTGCTGAAAACAACACTCAGTCGTCATGCCACACCGGTAATGAGTACAGGAAATACAAGGCTGGTCATGCATTAATTAATAATGTTGTAAATTCACAGGGTATATGGGATTGTTGCTACATGCTCCAACCTGGATGAATTTTTTGTATTTAATTCACAGAATACTGGGATTATTGCCACATGCTCTATTCTAGGTGAATTAGTAAAGTGAAGAAGTATTCATCACTTATTAATGGCTTTATCTTTTGCAAGATACTAGTGCATAATTTTGGCCTTTATAATTTTAGCCTTAAATGAAAATCCACCATCAACATTAAGTCCCCTGCCTAGCGCATAATGGTTACGTCATTGTGGGGTAGGCATGAGATGGTGACATACTTATATGAAGAAGACAGGATAGAGAAAGTTTACCGGAAGAATTTTGATCGATTGCTAGTTGATTGTCCATGTAACGCCTGCTGCAAGCGCGAATTCTTTGGTGGGACCGGTTTCCTTCCTTGCGTGTTTGAATCAAAAGAGGAACCCAAGCAAAAGAGGAATTCAATCAAAAGAGGAATCCTTGTTCTATTGGGATTCTTCCAAATTTTGTCTATAAAAGGACCGACCCCTTTTCTTTTTCCTTCACACTTTCTCTTCTTCTTCTTTTTTTTTTTGTTCGGCAGCTCTCGTCCGTGATCTCCACTGCCGCCGCCAACCGCCGCCGGAGCTTGCCGTCGCCATCCGTCCGCAGCAAGGTAAGCGTTTTTTTTTAAGGTAAAACCCTAGTTTGCTAGGTAAACACCTTTTGCAAGATATATACTATGCTTAGTTCTTCCACCAAGATTGATATGCCAACATTTGTTAGGATTGCTTAGTAAAACAAGCCGTGAATCCATGAATATGTTGTGTCTTGCCTCCTTTTCATTTTGCATACAAAACCTAGCTTCTTAGGTTGTAGCTTGGAAAGGAACTCGGCTTGAATTTCGTGAACATGATTCCCATGACATAAGAGAACCGTGTTGTGCAAATAAATATGGTCCCGCCATATATGCTCGATTGAACGTGGGTCCCATATCGTGTATGCCTGACTGAATGTCACCTTTATACCAGCCTTGTGCCCTTGACCAACACCGGACTTGAAACTTGAGCAATACCTTGGACTTGTGACTTGATCAATACCGGACTTGAAACTTGAGCAACACCGGACTTGAAACTTGATCAATCTAGGACTTGAAACTTGAGCAATACCGGACTTGAAACTTGAGCAACACCAGACTTGAAACTTGATCAATGAAACCGGACTTGAAACTTGAGCAACACCGGACTTGAAACTTGATCAATACGGACTTGAAACTTGAGCACTTGAAACTGGACTTGAAACTTGAGCAATACAGGACTTAGGACTTGAAACTTGATCAATACCAGACTTGGACCCAATCCCGGCCTTGTGTATTCCAACGTGAATGTGTGTTCTGTCGTGTGTGACCACACATCCTATGCGTTTTTTATATAAGTACTGATTCATGTCTTTTATTGTAGAATGAAGAAAAGAACTCCTGTCGAGATGTCTTCTGGAGATAATGCTGGTGCTAAGTCAGGAAGTGTTGACAGCTTCAAAGATATGCCGAACATTGCTGATGAGTTGTTCACCTTGCCTTTTCCAAACATTAGGAAACATCCCTCTCATAGGATAGTCCTGCTCTCCGGTTCAGAAAATATGGAAGCTGATCCATCTTCTTCTTCGGCACTTGTGATGAGGTTATGTCTTCGAAGAAATGAATATCCGCCTTCTCCTATTGACTTCAAGATTTGCCATACTCCGTTGGGTTCTTATGAAGGGTGGATGAGACGCATGTTGATTAATAAGGATGTTAAAGCTAATTTGACCAAAGCGCAAATCCTTAACGCAGTCATGGCATCTACTACTCTTGAAATTAAGAAAGATGCTGCAGGCTTGATTACTTTCATTTCTCGGTGGCGCCCTTCTACTCATACAACCATATTTAGATGGGGAGAGATGATTATTACTCTGGAAAGCGTAGCTGCATTGATGAACCTGCTTGTCGCTGGGAGTTTTTATTACGAGCTTTCTGACACGGAACAACGTGATTATGACACTATACTCCAAAAGGTGGTAGAATTCGACGATCTGGACAAGGAGGAGAAAAAAGATACAAGATGCTTTTACACTGGTGGGTATCGAGTGGTCTCTGTAGACCCAAACCGGATCGGGGAGTTGGAAAACGGGCTCGGCGTGATTGCATTTCCTGTCTTTGTGGCTATCCAGAGATATATTTGACGACGGTTCTGGAAAGAAAACCATAAGGGGTGTCCTGGTTAAGATTGCTATAAAGCTAGCAAAAGGTGAAGTTCTTCCCTTAGGTGCCTTGTTCCTTGGATGGCTGTATTCTCATCTGGACGCCTTAGCAATGGACATGCATGTTTCCAACGGGTACAAGAAGGTGGAGTCGTACGTCCATTTCGCTTTTCTTTAGGCATTCTTGTGGGAACATTTCAAAAGTTATGCTCATGTTCCTGCAACTTCGCTCAGCAATTTGTATGGTGGCTCGAGAATACTCCGTTGGCAGAGGAGGCGTCCCAGAACCGGTGCGAAACTCGTGGACATCTTTGATAATGTGTCTTCCGTAGATTTCCGTCCATGGGGGCCAATCCAATCTTCCATTGTTCAGCCGACGACTTTTGCTATTGCTTCTGACGGTCCTGATGCTGTGTTGCGTACCGATGTCAAGACTATGAAATTTGGAGAACTTATTTATCTGCACAGCTGCATTCCGGGATATATCCCGTCTCTATTCAACGAAGCATTTACTGTGACTCCGTACAACATCGACATGGCTGCTCGTCAAATGGGATTTGACCAGGGTGTTCCGTTTATCCGTCCGTCGGAGGCTCCGAAAGAACTTCTCCCGAGTATTTTTAATGCTGACATGTTCTTGGCATTACAGAGTCTTCCCTTCTGGCTTATTGGGAGAAACCCAGTGGTAACCGATAAGTATAAGGAATTTTGGAGGAAGAAACTGTTGGCTTTCCAGGAATTCTCGGAGGATGTTGTGACAAATTCCCGTGGTGAGCCGTCTTCTAACGTATTGAAGAAGCATTTCCGGTTGAAGCCACTCCCATCCAAACGAACCAGAGCTGATGATTGCAGTCCCCAAGTAGGAGAGAGATCCAAAAGGCAGGCATGTGATTCGGTGATCCTCAATTCCTCCAATATGCAGGTATTTAAATCTCTTCCTGTCGATTCCTTCATTTCTCCAGATTAAATTCCTCTAAGAGTGATCCTTTCTTGAAATCAGGGAATTCCGAAAGAAAATGTTTTCACAAGGTTGGCGCGCATTCAGAACGAGAAGTCTGGTAATGTTAGCCTTCATGTTGAGAAGTCTGGCGACACTGATCCTCATGCTGAGAAGTCTAGTAACACTGCTCCTCAGAAGTCTGGTAATACTGATCTTCATGCTGAGAAGTCTGGTGAAACCGCTCCTTTTCCAGACAATGACAGAGATGATGCAAGCTCGGTTGGACAAGGTGCCTCCCTAAGTGATCTTGTTGATGGGGCCATAATGGAAATTAGCACCCAGAGTGAAGTAGACATCGAGAGGAATGTAAGAGAGGCAACATCCGCTATTGTTGAGGTGGCTCCCCTTGAAGAACGTTCTGAGCAGGTTCCAATCAATAAAGATGTCGTGGTGACTTCTTCTGAAAGGCCTCCTATAACTGACAAGGCTCCTGTGACTGATAAAGTATTGGTAATGCAGCCTGGGGCTTTGTTCGATCCTCCTTTCACTGTCCCTTATCCAGGTCATGTGTTGGTTGGAGGATTCAGTGTGCCAGCTCAGTTTGAAGGGGTTGTACACGGCGATATGGGAGAGGCACGGACACATTGCTACCACTACGAAGCTCAAAAGTCGTCTTGCATTGGTCAACCGCGTTCAGGAAGCTTTATTTTCTATCCATGGGATGAGCGTCACAACTGGTCGAACAGTTTCTGAGGAGATGATTGAAGACTGGAAGTGCCATCGAGATGTGTTTGTGCAAAGACGACTTCAATGCTCCTTGGTTCTTCAAAGGGTTCTCCGAGATTCGGGGAGCTCCGAAATTACAAGATAAAGTCCCTTCGCAGAATGTGTTACTCGCCGGGAAGAAGAGGTTGAAAAGTTGTCTAAGGAGTTGAAGTCAAGCGGGTTGTACTTCAAAGGATGAAAGTCACTCTTGCCCGTAAGGACGAGTTTCTCTTTGAAGGACTTTCCTTGAAGGATTCGTGCCACATACTTGTCTCTTCTTTTAGATGCTTTTCTTTTTGAGTGATAGTGAGGATTTCCTTTCATAATTTGACTTAGGTTTTGAATTAATAGGTAATTGAATAGGTTTATTTTGAGATAGTTTTGTGAATGAATTTTCTGAAAGAGATTATTTTAAATGGAATTTGCATCTTGGTCATGAATGATTGCACATATCATATGAAATTGCAAATGTCGTGTAAAAGGGAAGTATGAAGGGAGACAAACATGGCGTTTGATCATTGATCCTCTTTCTCTATGTGCGGGATGCCAAGTCCCCAGTGAATTCTAAAACTATCTTTCTTGTAAAATTGTTGAATAGAACTTACTTGTTTTTGAAGCCTTACTTGTATCAAACTGAAGTAGCCTCTTTAAGGAAATCGTCTGCATCAATCTCTCAGAGAAGGAAAGCTATCCCTCTAAATTAAGATTCTTCTGAACAATGCGTTTCAAAGCGTTGCATTCACTGGTAGGGTGGTGAAGGAACCGGTGGAAATGACAATACCTTGGGTCCATTACTTCTTGATCAGTTGGTGGACGCCACATGATAGACGCATTTATGTGTCTATTTTAGTCTCAATTCTCTGTAATGTTAGTACTCGATTTTGCGCTTATTTTGGTATTTTATGTCTTTATAGGTGTTTTTGGAGAAATAAACTTTTGCGGCGAAATTGGCTCTAAAAGTGTTTCTTGTGCTCGTTGGAGAAAATTACTAAAGGAACCCTCATCTTGGATAAGGGGCAGTGCAAATGATAAGGGGCACTCTACTGATTTTGCACCCCTTAAATTCTTTTTTCGCCCCCAATTGCTAAAGGGACTCCACTGTCGGATAGGGGGACACCCATCTTCACCATTTGAAGTATAATTTTGGCGGGAATATATTTTTCAAGCAGCGAACTTTGATGTGGTGGTTTTGGAAAAGATTCACTCGGGTTCTTTCATGGATTTCCATTTCTTTGGGCCTGTTACGATAAGTCAGGTTGGTAAGTCTTAAAGAAACGTAAAAAAAAAGGGAAGGTTTGATCGGTTTTAAGAAAACAGGGAGGTGGAATTATTATCGGATTTTTGGGAGTACTGGGAAGAGTTAGGAAAGGAATTAAAGCGTAGGATTGAATGTACGGGATCTTAATTGGGTCTTGATGGAATTTGGATATACCACAGAAGCCGCGTAGGAGATAAAAAGAAAGTTTTCAACCGATTTAAGTAAAACAGAGAAGATGGAAAGTTTGAATTTATTTCGTTGGTTAATGAAGGAAGGTACGCAAGCATTAAGGGAATATATGGTTCATAGACTTCTTACCCATCTATTTTTGGAAGTTCAGGAAGCTCGGATTGAAGCGTAAAGCAACAGGGAGGAGAAGATTATTTCCGGGACTTTTGGCGAAAGAAAACAAGATTATTTTGTGAATTACTCGACCTTGTTGGATATATATAGGTGATGTGAGGTTAAGAGAAAGGTGTCGAGAGTTTGGGGACCTAAGGGAGGCTGCAGAGGCAAAAAAATACGATTTGCAGAGTTGCAGCAGCAGCAGGTGGAGAAGAAGAAGAAGACGAAGAACAGACCTCCAAAGTCTGTCGCAGAGGACTGTGGCAAATCTACTGCAGAACAGAAGTATAGTTTAAGGTCAGTCTTATTTCCTCTGTAATAGTCTTATTTATTCAGCGTTTAAAGGCAGTCTTTTATTCTGTAACACCTCTTTAGCGTTGCGAACTGCCTGATTTATTAGTTTTCTCTTGTTTTTCACTTATTTGAGCTATGAACAACTATTTTGAGCACGTGAACAATATGAGGAGCTAAACCCCAACACTGGGATGACGGAGGAAGCCATATTTCATGTGTGTGGTAATTATATTTAATTCTTTTATGACTACTTGCACTATTATCAATCGTTTTATGATTTTTCTTAATTGATTGTGATGTCGTATGATTATGTATGCTTGGTCTAAGTGCTTTTGATGCGTCATGCTAGTGATTTACAGTCAATCTTTTAAGAATCAACCTTGGCAAAGAATTAGAGTCAGTATTATTTGAGCTATAATTGTTTGGAATAAATATATGAATCGCATTAATGAGTTTATGGTGGAATCCCGAGTCTCAGTACCTCTCGATATTTGTGACAAACTTGTGTATATATTTTAGTTTTAAGTCTGAAATCAAATCTTTACAAGTCTGAGTTGAACGATCTTTTACTACCACTTTACAAACAACTTCAAAATCACATCAATTTTTGGCGCCGCCGACGCAGACTTGTATTTAGGTTTTAGGTTTTAGAGTTAATTCTATTTTTATTTTTTATTATTTTTTGTTCTTTTTTACGCCTTTGGTATTTTTCGATTCTTTTCAGATTTGGAGCGAAGCTACAAGGAAACAAAAAGTGCTATAAAAGGAAAGCATCGCCAAAGAAGGAAAGAAAAGAGGAGTCCAAGGAGTGAAGAAGAAGATTTTGTATATAATTATTTTTTTTTATTTTTTTTAGAAACTTTAAATAGGGTTTTATTTTTGTAAATTTTCTTTTTCTTTTTGGACATTTTTATTTTTGGACACTTTTTGGACTTGGACTTTATTATTTTAAACCCTAAGGAAGGGTTAAGATTAAATATAAACTGTTTGCAGGGAAGGACGACAGTTACGATACTGTCTCGGCCCCTCGGGTTCGTACACTGACATAGGAGTCGGTGGCCTGAGTCGACTTCAACGGTTCATCGCCCGTATGGAACGGGAGGTAAGACTCTATCCACCCACGAATCCCCTGTCAGTGGGTTTTAATTTTGTGTGACAACTCACACCCCTGCAATAGAATGTCGAACTGGTATTACAATAGCCAATACAACGAATATCCGACTGAATATCAAAATGGACGTTACTACTTTGATCATAGTGTGAATAGCGGTTGGGAACATCAGCCTTTTCAAGGTTATGGCTCATACCATGATGAGCCCAATTACTATCCACACACGCACGGGTTATACGAGCAAAATTCCTCTCTACTAGAGTCCGCACGTAAGTTAGCTGAGTCAGCACAAAAGATACTTAAGTCGACACGTAGTTCAGCTGAGATGAATGACTTAGTTATGGACGAAAGCAATGCAACGTTTGAACCTTCTTTCCTAGATAAAATCAGGAAGTCATGTGAGTCGACTCAAAAATGTTGTTAGAGGCCCAGGAAAGAACTGCTCAAGATAGTCTTAATTTCCAATATAGTGTTTCCAATAGTACCTTTGAAAATGAGGATAGTTATTTGCATAATCAAGATGAAGAGGATAAAATTGGTAACACTACTTGTTTAGATGAGGTTCAACCATTTTCATGGTATTATAATGATTATGATGAGGATAGTGTTGATGAAGAATTTGAAATAAGTAGGCATAGTGATCAGGAATTTGTTACTCCAATTGAGCTTTACAATGATAATATTTCTAGTTCAAATTCAAATAATTTTAATAATTATTCACCTATTCAAAAGGACGAGGATTTGACTAGAGATACCACCGTTTTAGACGATGTAGTATTTCCTTTTGATTATGAAGCTAATAATGGTTTAGAGGAACGAGTTTCTTCTGAGAATATTGTTTTAGAGTCTAGCGATTTAGAAACATTAGTCTTAGACAAAGAAAATGAACTCGTAGAGATGAGTGAGGATAAACCTGACTTAGAAGAATCAATTGACTATTTTCAGGAATCAGATGACTTTGAAATTATGGAAGTTGTGACTAGTCTTTCTAGAGACACTGAAAACTCTAAGTTTGGGGGTGATTATCATTCTCCATGTGCCTTAACTCTTAGAAAGGTCCCTCACTTGGGACTTGACATATGTGCCTCAACCATTTTAAAAGATTATCTTCAAACACGTTTTCCCGAACCTAATGATGTCCATGAAGAAATTCAGTTGTTAGAAACCCATCCTCTGGTTGATGTGGTTAGCTCAGGCTATGATACCCAGATTGATTTTGTTTTCCCACCAAATATTTTTCAACCAATTGTGGGAATGTATGAGTTCAAAATGTGTCAGTTATTAAGTTCTGAGACCAAACCTAATTATTTTAGGAGAATAGAAACGACACATTTGCTTAAGATTGACCGCCAGTTTCATCATGGTCAATTGTGTGAGTCAAAATTGATTGACATTAAGGATCCGCAGTTATTTAGGCTATTATTATGTGCTTCTAAATTTTTATTTGAGTTTTTCCAGACTCTAATACCTGAATCGGATCTTAGATACGAGGAAATGCAACCCATGAAAATATTTTATTTGGACCCAGTTATAGAGCCTGAACCTGAACCACAGCTAGATGTAGTTGTCTTAAACAGGAAACTAGAAAAGTGTGTGCTTTATTTGTTTATTTTCTTGGCATGTTGCAGATTCCTTTTACTTGTGATAGCTCTATTTGGTTTTGATGACCCACAGATATTTCGGCTATTACTTTATGATTTTATAAGGAGACTAATCCTTTCTTAGTCTGGCTGAAGACGTTAAACTTAACACTTCTTGGGAGGTAACCCAATATTCATGCGACACGGTAATATCTTTCCTTAACTCTTTTACTTCAAATGGTAACAGTTTCTCCTTGTTCATGCTTTTAATTTTATCTTTAGAACATTGAGGACAATGTTAGATTTAAGTTTGGGGGTATGGGAGAAACATTTTAGTTGCATTGTTTGACTCCAGAGCCTAGAAATTTATGCTTATTAAGGATGGCACTAACCAATCTAAGTGGATGGAAGCATTTTGGTTGTAGGAGTTGAGGAACCAATCTGATTAGATGGAAACATCTAAAGAGTCTATTCATAAAAGCACAGAGCTCAGGTGTTAGAAATAACATGATAGTTTCACCATATCTCGTTGAGTCCTTTTCACTTCTGTTTTTATTTTATTTTGTTTTTAAACTATGTTTCTCTAAGTGATTGGGTGGGGCTCACGATTCAAGTTGTTACCAATGCTAGGGTGAATTAGAGTGATTGAGATACAAAAAAAAGTTGAAGAAAAAAAAAAAGTTGAAAAAAAAATAAAAAAATTTGAGACCAGACCATCAGACCAACCGGAATAAATTCAATAAAGTCGACCACTGGAACCCTTGTATATGCCAGTTGTGTTGATCTAGAGTTAGAATTATCGACTATTGGTTCCCTTGTATATGCCAGTGTGTTGATATTAGTCCAGACCAGTATCTCAATCCATTAGGATAGGTTCGTTTTGGCAGTGGCCTTCAGACAGATATGAGAAACACCGTTCACCTTAGTCAACATCAAAACCATCTATGTTTTTCTCTATATCCATCTCATTATCTATCCATGTGATTGGTTGACTCCGGTTATGATGTCCAAAAACTATCTGAGTAGAGCTTTGTGACTTATATATGAATTTTAGTATGCTTGAGTGCAAACTCGTGTACAACAATTGGAATTTCGCATCAGGGTACTTCCTCCTGTAGCCAATAAGTATGTCAACCAAGGAGATTCTTTAGTGCCTTCCAAAGTTCTGCGTAGATAGTTAGGGTCTGGAGTATAAAGGTTTTGTGGGTATATCTCTTGTAAACCCTCCCGAGACTATAACTCGGCCACTAGGGCCACCTAGGGGTTTAAAGGCTTATTGCATACGCTGAATGCAATCGACGATGCCTGCGACAGTGAGTTAGGATTTTATGTTTATTTTATTTTTGCTCGAGGACTAGCAAATAATAAGTTTGGGGGTATTTGATAGACGCATTTATGTGTCTATTTTAGTCTCAATTCTCTGTAATGTTAGTACTCGATTTTGCGCTTATTTTGGTATTTTATGTCTTTATAGGTGTTTTTGGAGAAATAAACTTTTGCGGCGAAATTGGCTCGAAAAGTGTTTTTTGTGCTCGTTGGAGAAAATTACTAAAGGAACCCTCATCTTGGATAAGGGGCAGTGCAAATGATAAGGGGCACTCTACTGATTTTTGCACCCCAGAAATTACTGTTTTCGCCCCCAATTGCTAAAGGGACTCCACTGTCGGATAGGGGGACACCCATCTTCACCATTTGAAGTATAATTTTGGCGGGAATATATTTTTCAAGCAGCGAACTTTGCTGTGGTGGTTTTGGAAAAGATTCACTCGGGTTCTTTCATGGATTTCCATTTCTTTGGGCCTGTTACGATAAGTCAGGTTGGTAAGTCTTAAAGAAACGTAAAAAAAAGGGAAGGTTTGATCGGTTTTAAGAAAACAGGGAGGTGGAATTATTATCGGATTTTTGGGAGTACTGGGAAGAGTTATGAAAGGAATTAACGCGTAAGATTGAATGTACGAGATCTTAATTGGGTCTTGATGGAATTTGGATATACCACAGAAGCCGCGTAGGAGAAAAAAAGAAAGTTTTCAACTGATTTAAGTAAAACAGAGAAGATGGAAAGTTTCGGTATTTCTGTTGGTTAATGAAGGAAGGTACGCAAGCATTAAGGGAATATATGGTTCATAGACTTCTTACCCATCTATTTTTGGAAGTTCAGGAAGCTCGGATTGAAGCGTAAAGCAACATGGAGGAGAAGATTATTTCCGGGACTTTTGGCGAAAGAAAACAAGATTATTTTGGGAATTACTCGACCCTGTTGGATATATATAGGTGATGTTAGGTTAAGAGAAAGGTGTCGAGAGTTTGGGGACCTAAGGGAGGCTGCAGAGGCAAAAAAATACGATTTGCAGAGTTGCAGCAGCAGCAGGTGGAGAAGAAGAAGAAGACGAAGAACAGACCTCCAAAGTCTGTCGCAGAGGACTGTGGCAAATCCACTGCGTAACGTAAGTATCGTTTAAGGGAAGTCTTATTTCCTCTCGTAGTGATCTTATTTATTCGGCGTTTAAAGGCAGTCTTTTATTCTCGTAACACCTCTTTAGCGTTGCGAACTGCCTGATTTATTAGTTTTCTCTTGTTTTTCACTTATTTGAGCTATGAACAACTATTTTGAGCACGTGAACAATATGAGGAGCTAAACCCCAACACTGGGATGACGGAGGAAGCCATATTTCATGCGTGTGGTAATTATATTTAATTCTTTTATGACTACTTGCACTATTATCAATCGTTTTATGATTTTTCTTAATTGATTGTGATGTCGTATGATGATGTATGCTTGGTCTAAGTGCTTTTGATGCGTCATGATAGTGATTTACAGTCAATCTTTTAAGAATCAACCTTGGCAAATAATTAGAGTCAGTATTATTTGAGCTATAATTGTTTGGAATAAATATATGAATCGCATTAATGAGTTTATGGTGGAATACCGAGTCTCAGTACCTCTCGATATTTGTGACAAACTTGTGTATATATTTTAGTTTTAAGTCTGAAATCAAATCTTTACAAGTCTGAGTTGAACGAACTTTTACTACCACTTTACAAACAACTTCAAAATCACATCACCACACAGGAGGTAGCTCCACCTCTCTGTTTCGTACCCACGCCTCCAGCAACTCTAAAATCTTTTCTATTGGGAATGGAAAGTGTAGGTACTTCGAGTCTAGCTTTTCCTGCGTTCGTGGGCGTTGTGGTGTCTCTACATGGCTTCGACGTGGAGCACGTTCCGGAGATGAAGTTGGAATACTTGTGAGTGCCATTATATCCGTGGATCGCTTCCCTGGGTGGCGGGGTGTGGAAGGTGTCGTAATATCACTGCTGAGTGATCGAATTGAACGCTCCCATCCTCTATACTCACGTGTTCCTTGATTGATCTCTCCTTCCTCAAGCATTTCTTCACTTGGTTGAAAGGACGATGCGGATTGGACAGTCTTCCGGGCTTTGACAAGAGTCTTGAGATATAAATCTTCTAGCAGGGCTCCATAAGCTGCAGGCTCCCTTTCTTTATCCGGCAGACGTTGTGGCACCCTGGACAAGTCTTTTCCTCTGTGGAGTTGCCTCAAGTCTTCGTTGTCGGCTGGACCATGTTGTTCATCTCTCCTGAGTCCCCTGTGATTACGCGCTCTTTCTGCATCTCTACTGGTAAAGGTGTGACTCCTGGATAAGGATTCAGTGTTTCTTGTACTGTCTGAGTAGATGCCTGCCGACCCTTCTTGTAATTGTGTTGTTATATCATTCAAAAGGCGGAATGTTTCGCTCTGTCTTATAGCGATACCGGATTGATTTGCCAAGACATCCTCCAGCATTCTATCTACACTTCCCATGATATCTGAACCACCTGTGGTTTCCGGGTAAGGATACATCGCGAGATGAAAACCGAAAAATTGAGAATTCGATTTTTTGCAACCGAGGGATCAACCTCTCACAGTGGTCGCCAATTGTTAATGGGTGAAAACTATTTCTGCCGGTTTTGGTAATTTGGGGTGTGTGGATGAGAAATGAGTCTAAACCTTAAACAAATGCACTACACGGGAGTGCTTGTAGATTCGAGAAATCAATCTGTGCAAATCCGGCCTAAACCAAGAAATGGCCGTTCCAGACTTGTTTCGGTCACAAAGTGAAGGAGATGGGGTTGATCTTAGGGAGGGAAGCGAAGAAGGTGTTGAGATTGTGAAGGTGTTGGCTATGTATGACTTGTATCGTAAATTTGAACCGGCTTTGCGGGATGTAAGCTATCAGTTCCGGTGTTTGAATACGATGGTATCAACACTTGCCTCTGTTGTCTGGACTTGTTCTTGTTGTTTTTGGAAATAGGGAGGAGAACCTATTTATACAAGTCATTTGAGCCTTATTCACGTCTCTCGTGGGAAGTAGAGGAAGTGGAGTGATGGAGTAGTGGAGTTGTGTTAGTGTTACACGACCAGTCTTGCCAACTTCTCCTGTCATCTCTAACCGTCCATGACTTCCTGACACGTTCTTGTGATGGCGCATTGCACGCTGTAAACCGCCAGACCAATACCCCAGTATGTATCCCCAAGTTTGTGACATGATTGATGTCTCGAGTGTGTGGATCGTGGGACCCACAGAAAGTAGCATGTAATGCTAAGTTATTAGGAAGTCGATACTTGTGAAGTATCGTGTGTATTCTATGCAGGTACTACATCGAGTATATTCATCATGTATGAAGCATCGCTGTTTTTAAGGCTTAACGGAGTAAGTCACGAATTTAAGCGTCTTAAAATAGTATCATGTCCCGCCATCTTCGAGTGATCGTTTGGAGGCTATACAGGCAAGCCCTGACTTGACCGATCACTCCATGTGGAAGAGTGGTGGACGGTGATTGTGGTGACGCCTCATTGATAGCCTAACTTATGTCTTAGGCTGTCCGTCCAAGCTGGTGAAGTTGGACGGACGAGATGACTTGCAATCCTCATCTGCGACCGTCGGATTAGGGTTTAAGAGGTACGCAAGTTCCTTCTTTCAGCTTGGTCGAATCCAAGCATGGGAAGTGCTTTATAGAGGACCGATCAGGCATGTGTGTAGACGACATGCTTTGGTGCCCATGTCTATACTTCACTATCCCACGAAGGTGCGATCTAGGCCATTCAAGTTTACCGGTAAAGAAGAGTGGCTGAGATTGATTTGCGATAGGAATCCTGTGCCGCAAAGGATTCCTAAAGGGGCGTGTCATTCCACCTTCAGGGCGCGCGAATCAAGTTGTACATCCAAGTTTGGTCTTGGCCGATCGGGTGTTGACATAGGTGGGCCCACAGTGATCGTGTTGATACTTACCGGACCTGCTTAGTCTATTCCTGGACCCTTCATTCGTGCAGGAGAAAATGGACGCTCGTGATCACGACACAAACCCTAATTAGGTTTTGCCGGCTGTGTGTCATACCCAGTTTGGGGCACACGAATCAAGACGACCAACCATAGTTGGTCCTGACCGATCAGTCAGGTATGTAGGCGGGCCCACGGTGTTTGTGTTGACATGCTCTGGGACCTTTGAATCTCCATCTATGCCTGCGAAGATGGATGGTTGAGACTGTTTTGCGATACATGTAATGTGCCGCAAACCCTAATTTAGGGTTTTTCGTCCATACTGCTCTGGTTTGGACGGTTTGGAAAGCTATGCCACCCTTTGGGGAGGCCGACCATGTGGGGGCCGCGTTGGGTCGGTGGTGCATATTCTAATACCTGCTTGGGGTCATGGATTCAATCTAAGCCATCCAATCATGCTGGTGAAGTTGGATGGTCGTGATCGTTTCTGAGACTGATATGGTTAGTTCAGGTTCAAATATGCTCAATCGGGCTAGTATAACACACCGAGAGTCGTAGCTTTGTATGGGTATTTCGTACATGCTTCATTATTAATGCTTGGAGATTCGTGTTGCTCTTTGAGAACAACACTCATTCGTCATGCCACACCGTAATGAGTACGGAAATACAAAGGCTGGTCATGCATTAATTAATAATGCTGTAAATTCACATGGTATATGGGATTGTTGCTACATGCTCCAACCTGGATGAATTTTGTGTATTTAATTCACTAGAATACTGGGATTGTTGCCACATACTCTATTCTAGGTGAATTAGTAAAGTGAAGAAGTATTCATCACTTATTAATGGCTTTATCTTTTGCAAGATACTAGCGCATAATTTTGGCCTTTACAATTTTAGCCTTAAATGAAAATCCACCATCAACAGTTTAGTATCAGAACATTGCCTTTGATGATGCCCTCTTTGCTTGCATTGGAAACAAACACCAGAAGTATTCCGGTTTCTGGATCTAGATTCCACAAATTTATTTAACCTTGCCTCCTTACCTTTTGATGCATTCATACCCAATGACACCACATGAAGAACAACCGCATACGAAGAATCGCGTGAATCATACTTGGACATTGAAGGTTTGCATAAGATCCCCTCACTGTTGAAAATCTCTCCAGCTCATAGAAGATAGACAACCAGGGAGCCGCAAATTTTATGAGAATTCCTTGCCCTCCAAAAGTACGCTGTAGAGATACCTTCACGTATCTGACCACGCCATCGGATCAAGTATGCATCCACAAATCCTGACAAGATCGTAGAAGATAGACAACCAGGGAGCCGCAAATTTTATGAGAATTCCTTGCCCTCCAAAAGTACGATGTAGAGATACCTTCACGTATCTGACCACGCCATCGGATCAAGTATGCATCCACAAATCCTGACAAGATCGCATTGTATTCCCAAGCCGACTCAAGAATACAGCTGTAACAACCAAACAAAAGTGTGACTGGGGATTGCTCATCGCATCCCGTTCCATACAAAAATCTAAGATTCAAAAGATAGTTCAAAGGATGTCGCTTGGAACGAAGTGTCCTTGAAGACATGATAGCAACACGTCGGCAACGGAACGCCTCTCAGCTAGTCTACTTCACACAATACCTCCGGAAGATTTTGCCCATACGAGCATTCCAAGCATATAATCATCGCAGTCAGAAGAGCAAGAATAATCCTATGAGATAAAGAGTCAGAATAAACACAATTTCATTACAGTCAATGCTCAGGAGTTTAAAGAACATTTTAATTGCGACTCAGCAGTCCAGGCACCAACAAGGGCTTCAACTTCAATTCCAGCTCTTACTCCAGCCTCGGCGCAATGGAAATAACAACAACGGAAGAAGACATCAACCAACCTGTCTGTCCTTATCTGATCACACCCATTACATAGGGACTCCGCCTCTGTCACCGGCAATTTCGATCACACTGGTCAATTATGGAAAAGATGTTGTATCAATAATCATGGCAGTTGTGTTTCCTAGTTGTGGCTAGAGTCGTCCTCCAAAAACTTAGGTTTCTTCTGGTGAAACTATATTAGGTTACGACTTTGAAAGACTTCACTAAGGGATTCGTGAAGCTCAATAAGACTATATTTTACCTGATAGTTTTTTATTATCCAGATCTTTATCTTATTGATTGTTGTAGTTTTTGAACTATATATTAGGAACAAGATAGATAGAAATCACAAAGTACTCTTCGTCTCAGAACTTTGTAATATCCACAAGATAGATATCTAAATCGTTTCTGGTTTTATTTTTTTAGATCTTCTTGTAGGTTGGTAGTGATTTAGGCTTTGCTTTTATAATAGTGTAAGTGTTCCAGATCCTTGAGTTTTGCTGGACTTGTTATATTGCAAACATATATTTTCATTACTTTAATTGAATATTTTTTTAAAAAAAAATCAAATATGTTATCTGTTACATGCGTAATAGTTAAAAAAGTATTTGTAGCAACTTCTTGGCCTGTAAAGGACGTCAGCTAGGGAGATCATGTTGCATAGGGTCTTGCGGGTTCAAGAGACATGAAGGAACACAACTGAAGTTTAATTGCTCATAGTATCGCTTCGGTCTCAATTACATTCCAGTCCGAAGTCTGATACGGTGTGGTGTTCAAGTTTTGAACTCGGTCTCAGGTTTTTTCTGCACATTGCACTTTTTCTCGTTAGTAAAATTCTTATGTGTGCGTGCTTTTACTTTTTCGCATTAAAAGTTTTGTATCATTTTGATTATCAGAAGTACGACACAGATTCACAATTTTATCAGATAAAAAGTTATTGGTGTACTTGGTACCGTCTCCTTTTCAGTTTGTGATCTCCTGCTAGTCTTTTGGTTCTCTATTTCTTACAAGGTTTTTATTTAGTTTTGTTCTTTTCTATAACTTTTTTTTTTTATGCTTTTAACTTTGTTTTTTCTCTGTTGGTTACATGGATGATGTCTTTGCGCCTAAAGTTTTCTGAGTTTTTTAATATGTTTTTTTAAATATTCTGTTTCTGCCATTTTTTTTTGTTGATGGTGGTTTTTAGTTCAGGGGCTAAAATTGTGAAACCCTGTATTTAATTAATGTGCCGTCATTCTGCAAAGAAACATAGTCATTTAAAAGTGATGAGTGCCTAGGCCTCTTTACTTGCATATGTATTGAGCAATTCAGTATACTTATATATGAAATTTATCCAGAATGGTGCATGTAGCAACAATCCCAAATATTCTATAAATTTTTTCTTCCACCTGCATTGTTCACTAATGCATGGACTGTCGAGTATTTATTCTATGTTGTGTTCCCCAGCTGAACTCTTGATATTGACATGACATGACATGACAATTAATGTTCGCTCGCAGCTGAGTAGCATAAATTTCCTGAAGTGTCAGGATTAGGATGTGCATGGAAATACTCAGTCGGAGGCATGCAAGTTACGCTGCCCTCTGAGACATAATTAGTGATTTTGTATGAACGCAAAAAAATTCACCAGAAGTTGATTGATTTTGTGTCAGCTCACAAAATTCAATCTTTCTAAACGTAATTTTATTAATTTACAAAAAATTAGGTCTTTTGCGGCCTGCGCGATATCTCGAACCCTATTGGTCGAAACTAAACCTAGGCAAACTAGGAAATTGATCCATCATGGAGCTAGTAGGAGCAAGATCCTATTAAAAAATTGAAAAATAATAAATAAAGAGAAACCGCAGCAAATAAAGGCAGCAACAAAAGGAGGCGCGACCATGCCACTTTGCCGGCCTGTTTGCCTAGCAGGCGCTACCCATGGCCGACCGGCCACACCCCATATTATTGTCTGTTGGCCCCTCTTTCCCACCGACCAATCAAATCGCTCTAAATGCGCAGCCTACACTGTTAATTAAAAGTGGAAGTTGGCTGGTCGACACACTGAATTCCTTAAGGAATCGAATATAGACTGCCTATGTCAGTCTTAAAAACGATCACAGCCGCATGTTTTGGCCGGCTAATTTGTCAAGCTTAGATGCCTCCTAATGCGACCATACAAGCTCCATGGTGTACACCGGCGGGCCTACTCGTATCTCAGCCAATCGAAACCCTTACAGCTTGCAAGCGGAGCCTCAAATCGATTACTCAAAGTAAGTTGGTTGCGCGACTTACAAAACCCTAATTTATGTTAGCAGCAGCGCATTACTGTTGCAAAACGATCTCGGCCATCCAACTTCGCTAGCCGAATCGACCGGCCTATATATGACTTTTAGCAACCAACAAGACGTGGTTGTGCTCTCCGACGGGCTCACTTTCATTCCTACCAATCATAATTTCTATAGCCTGCTAGCAACAACCAAAAACGCTAGCCCAAAATAGGCCAGCCGCGCGGATAAAAAGAAGTCTCAATCGAATTAAGGCTGCCCAGGTCAGTCTTAAATCAATCATGTCCGTCCGACTTCGCCGGCCGAGTTGACCATCCTAGATTTGAATTTTAGGAATCAATGAGATGTCGTCGTGATCACCAGCAGCCCCTCTTCCATGAGAATCGGTCGGCCAATCCTCAGCCTACCTATTCGGCTCCTGGTGGCTGCCCAAAGTTAGTTGGTCGCGCTACTCATAAGAGTCAGTAATTCAACGGAAACACATTACTGCCGCAAATGATCTCACCCAACCAATTTGGCTAGCCAATTTAACTGGTCTAGATCTAATTTAGGCCGACCAATAGGATGCCAAAATGGCTACGAGCCACCAGTCTCCTATAAGGACCGACCGGTTCACCTATGATGTACATGAATAGATCCTGGCAGCTTTCTGAATATGGCCGGTCATGCTCCTTCTAAGACATTAAGCTCCGCGACTAATCTAAACGAGCTTTATACAACGATGCTTCATGAGCATCGATTATTTTGAGTTGCTTGCTTAAAAGTGATGCTTTATATGCATCGATTACAAACGATGTTTTATAAATATCGATTTCACAAATACTTTAATTATTTGACCTAAAAGCATTATATGCTATGTTTTGCGGCAAGTCTCACAACTTGACTTGTCACATATAACTGCCCGTCGCCTAGCTTGCGCGTGATTGGTCAAAATAATTAGGTCTTGCTGGCAAGACCCACTCAGCAGCCTGCTGCATATTTTTCTACAAAATACTCGAGACATTAAACACTTCACAAACTGGGGGATCTTCATCAGGGTATTGGTCTGGCGGTTTACAGGTGCGGCGTGCAATACACCCATTATGAGAAAGTGTCAGGAAAGGCGGACAGTTAGTGATGATAGAGAAGTAGTGGGAATAAAACCAACCGGTCTTCCCCTCATAGTAGGGACGTGGTTTTAACCATTCTACACGATCCCACTTCTCCATCACTCAACTATTTCCACTTCTTATGAGATCAGGGTGTGTTCGACTATGACTTATATAAATATATTTTCAATCTATTTCAACCGATAACGGTTATCAACACAAGTATCCAGAAAACATAAAAAGAACTTATAACTTATATTCTGCAAGCAAGTTCCACATTCTGATACAAGTCATAAAACAACCACACCTTTAGAGTTAACCATTCTGATCTCAACACCTTCTTCGCTTCCCTTCCTAAAATCAACCATTCTCTTTCATTTTGTGACCGAAGCAAGACTGGAACAGCCATTTCTTGGTTTAGGCTAGAATTGTACAGATTGATCTCTCAAATCTAAAGTACTCTTGTGACGGACCGGGAAATTACGCCTGGCGCGCAGGCCATAACTTCCCTGATGCGCCATTGATGATGCTACAGTCTGGGCCTTAAAGCTACGCTGACTTGCATACCGATGTAGCTTACTTTCGAGGCCATGCCCAATGCTCCATTGGTACATGCCTAAGTCGAACGGCTTGATATGAAGTATGAGCATCGATTAAATGGAATGCAACTTGCCTCATCAAGTTTGGCCACAATCATCTCCCGTGTCGAGCTACCGAGCCAGATGATATGAGAGGCCAATGTGCCGCAATCATCTCTCAAATAGATGATATGAGCGACAAAGTGTTGGACCGACAATGTTGCAACTCATTGCGGCTGCCTACGTACCCTTCCCTACTATAAAGGGATCAAGCACAGACCGTAGTTCATCCACGAAGGGACAGAAACTTAAGCCAAACTCGTTTGCAAGGCTATGGCCTGGAAATAATGGTAATGGTCTGGTCCGCATAGGCCGTTCCGCCAAAATGCACAATGATTATGCATTAATTATCGGGTCCGCAACATGGCATAGTGATGCCTTCGCATTATATGCCCCATTGGCAACGCTACACAACTATAAATGAGGCTTACGCATCATTTATACTCTTTCTACTAAGTTATGAAGCTTACTTGGTACATGGTCCGCATATGCACCTTCAACCAAGTACCCCTCCCTATATATGTTAACTTGCAATTTCTACAAGTATGGAAAGGGGACCATATTGACATGCCTGTTTCACTATTCATGTGCAATGATTGCGTATTATGATTGCGCACAATGATTGCACAACATTCGTTCGGCCAGCCCTCTTTAGCCTGATGCACAATGATTGTGCAACATTGGCTCTAGGCCAATAATCTTCATAATGCGCAATGATCACGCTGCAAGCTCAAAGCCATCTACCCAACTGGCCTAATGCATCATTTGATGCAAGGTTCGGCCCTTGACCAAATTCCAAACACAATGTACCATTTTGGCGCGATATTGGCCTTAAGCCAATCTACTGCTTACCGCATAATGGAAGCTTTGAATGAAGCTTCCTCTCAGGACATGGCGCATCTTTTAGCATGTGTCATGCTAAAAACACTGGGTGTTACATTATTACACCCTTTAAAGAATTTCGTCCCCGAAATTCAACCAAACTAGGGTTCGGATTCCTTAAGTACTCGTCCCATACCAAACACTCATGAATCTTCAAAGCTCACAGGGCCGTTTGCCAACATTTTGGAAAAATCCAACATGACAAGCCATTCTTTTTACAGTACTGTGTGGCCCAATGCCAGAGTAGTTGGATTCATCGGTATTTCACCGTCCCAAACTATTTACTCCCCCGGAATGCTAACTTACTGCCCCAGACGGCATGTCCGCGGGTTTTGTCAGACGTTAGCAATGGCATCACACTCCGTCCAATGAACGAATGCGAGGTGATCAGCCCAAATGCCATAGTAGGATGGATACCAGCCATGTGACAGATCGGAAAATTACGGCTTTTGCGCGTTGCTCCGCATGCCGTAATCTCCCCGATGCGCCATGATGATGCTACGATCCGGGCCTTAACTCTAGGCAAATGCACGTCCATTTGCCCTTGCAAGCATGTTCGTGGAGCATGATTCGGCTAACTTAGATTCCACACCGTTCCAAACTTACCCTTGTCCGCAAATGGGTATAAGTCCATAAGGCCAAGGCCAATGCATTCTTGCGTGCATTGCCTCAACATAAGAAGTTCATCACTGAATTTTCTATCTAGCTGAGTAACCGTCAGACTGCCAAGTCTAGTCCTGGCATAAGGCATGCCTTGGGCTTACACATAGGCCACTGCTGGCCTCATGACGTACTTTCCTTAAGTTTATGCAAGCTCCGCTAACTTGCATACCGATATAGCTTACTCTCTTGGCCATGCCCAATTCATAATTGATGCATATGCCATCTCCGTGTAGCTTGATAGGCAGTATGAGCATCCAAGGAATGGAATGCAACTAGCCTCATCAAGATTTGCCACAATCATCTCTTGCATTGAGCTACCGAGCCACGTGATATGAGAGACCAATGTGCCGCAATCATCTCTCAATTAGATGATATGAGCGACAAAGTTGCTGGACCGACAATGCTGCAACTCATTGCGGCTTCCTACGTACCCTTCCCTACTCTAAAGGGATCAAGCACAGACCGTAGTTCATCCCGAAGGGACAACAACTTAAGCCAAACTCGTTTGCAAGGCTGTGGCCTAGCAGTAATGGTAATGGCCTGATCCGTATAGGCCATTCCGCCAAGATGCACAATGATTATGCATCATCGGGTCCGCGACATGGCATAGTGATGCCTAAGCATCAAATTCCCTCTTTGTAAGGATACACAACCATAAATGAGCCTTATGCATCATTTATACTCTTCCGGCTAAGCTATGAAGCTTACTTGGTGCATGGTCCGCATATGCACCTTCAACCAACTACCCCTCCATATATATGTCTTAATGGAATTTCTACAACTTAGAATTGGGGACCAAATTGACATGCTTGTTTCACTGTTCATCCGCAATGATGGCGTACAATGATTGCGCAATATTCGTTCGGCCAGCCTTCTCTGGCACACTCCGCCGTATTGCACAATGATTGTGCAACACTGGTTCCGGTTATCGCGCAATGATTGCGCGACATTCTCTTTGGTGTATTGCACAATGATTATGCAATATTCTCTAGGCCATCCCGCTCTGGCCTGATGCACAATGATTGTGCGATATTGGCTTAAGTCCAATAGCCTTCATAATGCGCAATGATTACGCTGCAAGCTCAAGGCCATCTACCCAACTGGCCTAATGCATCATTTGATGCGAGATTTGCCTCTTGGGCCAAATACCAAACATAATGCACCATTTTGGCGCGTTATTGGCCTTAGGCCAATCCACCTCTTACCAAGCAACGGAAGCTTAGGATGAAGCTTCATCTCATGCCATGGCGCATCTTTTAGCATGCGCCATGCTAAAAACACTAGGTGTTACATTATTACATCCTTTAAAGAATTTCGTCCCCGAAATTCAACTAAACTAGGGTTCGGATTCCTTAAGTACCCGTCCCATACCAAATACTCATGAATCCTCAAATCTCACAGGGTCGTTTGCCAACATTTTGGCAAAATCTAACATGACAATCCATTCTTTCTGCAGTACTGTGTGGCCCAGTGCCAGAGTAGTTGGATTCATCGGTCTTTCACCGTCCCCAACTATTTACTCCACCGGAATGCTAACTTACCACCCCAGACGGCATGTCCGCAGGTTTTGTCAGACGTTAGCAATGACATCACACTCCGTCCCGGACGGGTGAGGGGTGATCAACCCAAATGTCATAGTCGGATGGATACCAGCCAACTGTCCCAGACAGTCTTCGGTGGTCAAGTGCCTTAATTAGGCCAAGCAGTTGCACAATACTCAGCAAAGTTTATGCTTGCCACGCAGTAATTGGCCTACCCTACCAATCTGCGCATAAATTGGCCTACCAACCAACTTAGAATTTCTTTCAAGGAAATACTCGCTAATGAGTCCATTACGCACAGTCCCTAGTGTTATCTCGGAATTTGCTCTGATACCAACTGTGACAGACCGGAAAATACGCCTTTGGCGCGTTGCTCCGCATGTCGTAATCTCCCCCATGCGCCATGATGATGCTACGATCTGGGCCTTAACTATAGGCAAATACACGTCCATTTGCCCTTGCAAGCATGCTCGTGGAGCATGATTCGGCTAACTTAGCTTCCACACCGTTCCAAACTTACCCTTGTCCGCAAAAGCGTATAAGGCCATAAGGCCAAGGCCAATGCATTCTTGCGTGCATTGCCTCAACGTAGGAAGTTCATCACTGGATTTCCTATCTCGTTGAGGAACCGTCAGACTGCCAAGTCTAGTCCAGGCATAAGGCATGCCTTGGGCTTACGCATAGGCCATTACTGGCCTCATGACGTAGTTTCCTTAAGCTTATGCAAGCTCCGCTAACTTGCATACCGATGTAGCTTACTCTCTTGGCCATGCCCAATTCATAATTGATGCATATGCCATCTCCGTGTAGCTTGATAGGTAGTATGAGCATCCAAGGAATGGAATGCAACTAGCCTCATCAAGATTGGCCACAATCATCTCCTGCATCGAGCTACCGAGCCAGATGATATAAGAGGCCAATGTGCCGTAATCATCTCTCAATTAGATGATATGAGAGACAAATTTGCTGGACCGACAATGCTGCAACTCATTGCGGCTGCCTACGTACCATTCCCTACTCTAAAGGGATCAAGCACAGACCGTAGTTCATCCCAAAGGGATAGCAACTTAAGCCAAACTCGTTTGCAAGGATGTGGCCTAGTAATAATGGTAATGGCCTGGTCCGTATAGGCCATTCCGCCAAGATGCACAATGATTATGCATCATCGGGTTCGCGGCATGGCATAGTGATGCCTAAGCATCAAATTCCCTCTTCGCAAGGCTACGCAACTATAAATGAGCCTTAGGCATTATTTATACTCTTCCGGCTAAGTTATGAAGCTTACTTGGTGCATGGTCCGCATATGCACCTTCAACCAACTACCCCTCGCTATATATGTCTTAATAGAATTTCTACAACTTAGAATTGGGGACCAAATTGACATGCTTGCTTCACTGTTTATTCGCAATGATTGCGCACAATGATTGCGTACAATGATTGTGCATAATGATTGTGCAACATTCGTTCGACCAGTCCTCTCTGGCACACTCTGCCGTATTGCACAATGATTGTGCAATACTGGTTCCGGTTATCGCACAATGATTGCACGACATTCTCTTTGGTGTATTGCACAATGATTATGCAATATTCTCTAGGCCATCCCGCTCTGGCCTGATGCACAATGATTGTGCGATATTGGCTCTAGGAAAATAGCCTTCATAATGCGCAATGATTACGCTGCTAGCTCAAGGCCATCTACCCAACTGGCCTAATGCATCATTTGATGCGAGATTTGGACCTTGGGCCAAATACCAAACATAATGCACCATTTTGGCGCGTTATTGGCCTTAGTCCAATCCACCTCTTACCATGTAACGGAAGCTTTGGATGAAGCTTCATCACAGGCCATGGCGCATCTTTTAGCATGCGTCATGCTAAAAACACTGGGTGTTACAAGCCAACTGTCCCAGACAGTCTCCGATGGTCAAGTGCCTAAATTAGGCCAAGCAGTGGCACAATACTGAGCAAAGTCTATACTCGCCGCACAAATGTTGGCCTACCCTACCAACTTGCGCATAAGTTGGCCTACCAACCAACTTAGAATTTCTTTCGAGCAAATACTCGCTAATGAGTCCATTACGCACAGTCCCTAGAGTTATCTTGGAACTTGCTCTAATACCAACTGTGACAGATCGGGAAATTACGCCTGGCGTTCCTGGGAGCGCATTCCCCGATGTGCCATTGATGATGCTACAGGTTTGTGTGTCCCTTGTATTCCTCTCTAAGTTGGAACTCATTTAAGGTCTTGGAAATTAAAAAGAGATTGCCATTTTTCAGGCGGCTGCTTGCTATTCAGAGGTAAGTATCTCCAAGCCATTTTTGTCTGAATCTATTCAAGTAATAAATAAAATTTTTATGTTCAAAAAGTAAAGCTACAAGTATTTTTCCTATCGATACTATAAATTTGAAAAATGGTACATTATTTATATGTCCTTACTTTTGACATCCAATAAATATATCCTTATACAACAATAAATATAGCCCTATTTTTTAATAACCTTATCCATTTAAAATTAGATTACCTTAATACCCTCACCCATATAATATTTTTCTTTATTTCAAAATGGAACAAATTTCTTCCTCTACCACTTCACCACCACCACCACCACTAGCACCACCACCAACATTCAACTACCATTCCACCACCATCGTTCAACGACCACCACCTACCAACCGCCACCACCACCAGTCCTCCACCACCACTAGTCTGTCGCCGTCATCACCACTAGTCCGCCGCCGCCGCCACCACCGCCACCATCGCCGCCGCCACCACCACTGGTTCATATATTTTTGTATCAACAACAGTAGTTGATCCAAATAAAAATAGAACCAACAGTAGAAGTTGATCCAATTTAGAGGATCAACAATGATAGTTGATCCAAAAAATAAAAAGGATCGACAGTAGAAGTTTATCCAATTTAGGGGATCAACAATGGTAGTTGATCCCTTAAATTGGATCAACAATGAAAGTTGATCCATATAAATGGAGTGAACTTGGCGTGGGTCGAACACGCATCATCTGACATGGAGTCAGTCATGCTACATTACACCACAAGTTCAACATTGGAAGAAATTTACATGATTTAAACTACAAGCATGATTTAAACTACAAGCATGATTTAAACTACAAGCATGATTATACTTATCCAATGAAATATTGTCAATAATAGGAGTTGAAAGGATCAACAACAGTAGTTGATCCCATAAAAAATTGGGTCAACAACAGGAGTTGATCCCATAAGTGGATCAACAACCGTAGTTGATCCCATAAAAATTGGGTCAACAATAAGAATTGATCCCTTAAATGGGATCAACAACAGGAGTTGCTGCATAAGTTTGATCTTATTCTGCAGTTTAATATCACATTAAAACAACAACGACACATATTGAAAACTATATTTCTGCAACAGTAGATGACTATACAATTTTTTGGTTATAAACTTGTAAAATAACATACATAATAAGGTGGACTTAGTAAGACCTGAAAAGAGACTACGTGCCTAATCTATTGAGAGTGCAATGTTTTGAAAACAAAACAATAAATATTAAATAACAACTATAAGCATCATCTGTGTGTTAAGTTCGGGCAAAAATGATGAAGTAATTCAGTTAGTGTAATTATATGTGAACTTAGTGTAGTTATGTGAACTGTGAGAATTCCAAATACACAATTCTACAGTTACCAAACAATTCAAAACAACAAGGTTGGTCTTTGAGACTGCAAATGTGTCAACACAAAAAATAACATTCATCCTCACAAGAAAATTTGGATTAATATAAGGTAATATGATCTTAAATGTACAGTAGTAATAATTTGGTTCTCTTCTCGGTATTGATTGGAAACGTCAAATTATGTGACTTTTGGTTCTCTTTTGTCAGTAATATAGTATGAACCAAACTTTCAATGCTCCTGTGCACCTCAATTAATTCAAGCTTTTGAAAATGCTTCCATGCAAATCTCTTAAAAAAATAGAAAAACATTTCTACATACTAAATAAGTTGTTTACACTAGACCTTAAGATTATTGTTTTAACTGTGTTTCACGGCCGAAACATTACTATAACTAAGCAATTCAAACAAACTGAAACATGCATCATTTTGACAATCACAGCAAAGTATGCACAAAAATACTAAAAAAAAATAATGGAGGAAATTAACACCAAAAGTTCACACCCAATCTTGACAAACTACAACAACCAGAACCACCATTCTACTACTATTTCCATGACTAATTTCTCATTCGAACCTCTCCACCATTACCGCCACCAACAATCACACATCACCACCACCACCACCAAAACAACCCGAACCAAATTCATAATTTAGAACTATAAAATTGATACCTCCTCCGCCGCCGTTCAACAGATGACAACTTCTCTGTTCAACCAGAACTGTGCCAAATCTCAAAACAAAAACATAAAATAGATTCAAATACATACCTCATCCGTCGTCTCCGCCACACTACCACCATCATCATTATTACTTCTCTGTTCAATAATTCAAAGAAGTTTTACTCTAAAATTACCATAAATCGTAACCTAAATCAGATCTCGATCTATAATTGCGACCTAAAATCAAATCTCAATCTATTTGAATTTGATTTTAAATTTAGTTTTTAGAAGAAGAAGAAGGTGTCATCTGTTGATGATAGTTCGATTAAATCCTGAATCCATTAGCGGCGGAGAAAGTGGTGGTGGTGGGGATGGCTGGATCGAAAAGAGAGGAAAAAAATGGATATGAAATGAACGACTAAGTGATATCTCAAACTAATGCAGGGGTATTTGTGGGATTACGGTTAAATGGATTCTTTTCTAGAAAATGTAGGGATATAATTATTGTTGATAGGGATATTTATGAAGGTCATCAAAAGGAGGGACATATATTCAATTACCACTTTGAAAAATGGAATGCTGAAATCCTACAGTGATCCTACAAAGATTTATGCAGTAGATCGCACTGTACGTGTTAGGATGTATGATAGGGTTGAGCTTTCCTCTTTCACAGAAAGATCGTCAAGATATATTAAAATGTCGTATGGGTGATCTCAATCATAGTTCAAGTCTAATGCGATTACAAGTTATTTTTGTGTTGGTCTCTCAAGTTGTGTCATCTCTAGTTGTCCTAATCTTGTGCAACCTAAAACTTTCCTCCATCGTAGCTTTAAATTTGTTTTCTAGTTTCTTTTTTCGGTTATATGCTCTCCTTAAGCTGTAATTGCTTGCACACGACTTTGTTTTTTTTTCAATATTATTACTTACCGATCAAAATAAATAAAAAATTATATACATAAATGCTCCCTGTGATGATTTAATATTGTAATACATTTTTTTGTAGTGATTTGTGTACATCAATATCATGCTCCAAAATGCTCTAGTCCATTTTTATGCTAGGTGCGTAAGATCCAAACAAGATATTGGCCAGTAGGTTCCTAAAACCAAAGCCCCCATCTAAACTCTGAAGTTAGCAAGCGCTAGATGTTAGCAAATAACCATACCCGATGGCCATCCATATGTCGTTGTCTACCGTTGCAGCTGCCATAGGCATGACAAACATTTATTATAGTTTTGCGAAAACCATCCGCTTCAACCTCCTCGAGGATGCTACCCATAACCACCAGTATCATTCTCTCCATCAATGTAAACTCCAATTTGAAGTTCAAAATCTCCAACAAAAGAAATATGCATCTGAAAATGGGTTTCTTAAAAACTTTCTTTACATACTTAATTAGAAGTTAACATTAGTAAAAAAAAAACTCATAAGAAAATGGTACCAAAGCAACGCACACACTGTAGGGTCATATGGAGGGTACTCTAGGCCTATACAGATTGGGGTGAAGCATTTGTTTCCCGTCCCACAGTGAACAATGGAGATATAAGGGAGACCTGGTTATTGCTTATTAGTACGTAGTCATGTGAAATGATATCCTAGGAGGGATATAAAATGTCTAAGTTATCTCTGAATACCAGAATAGTTAAAACTTCAAATCATCAAGTATATGGTTATCCGAACCCATGTCCGATACATGAATCATAAGAGCATCTCCAATGTAAGGGGTCAAGGTCTTAAAATTGCATGACATCTGAAATTTAATACCTTTTTCCACCAAAATATCATCTCCATTTTGAAGGTAAAGGTCATAAAAAAGGATGATATGGTTAAGTGGGGGTAAAGGAGAAAGTCTAGATTAGACTTTCTTCATGACCCTAGGTCTTGAGTCCTCATCATCTTTATATCTCTAAATTTAAGTAAAAGATCTTAGATAAAACCTTGGTTACTGGAGATTAACTTTAGGGAGTTCCGATTTTGATTTTAGATGAACTCCCTTATATTTATTCAAATCCACCTTTTGTCAATCTCTCAGCAATTCTAATAGCACGTTTGAATACTATTTTACAGTTACATCTCGATATCTAGAAAAGAAAAAGTCAGAAATTAGTTTGGTTACACAATTCTAGAATGACTTCTAAAAATAAAAAAGATAGATTATTTGGATACCTTATAGAAATTACTTTTTTACTTCTTGAAGTAGAAAAGTTAGAAATTAGTACATAATTTCAGGTAAACCAACCATCTCACTGGTGGGACACAAAAGCTACCCCTTGCAAAATCCCAGAGAGGGCGGGTCCTACTTTTCTATGAGTGATGGTTTTAAAATTGTTTGGGTGGGCGGTACATCTAGCGATACTCATTTCAGAATAATTTCTGGAAACAAAAAAGTTAACTCATATGAAGTAAAAACATTTTGCTCTTGATTTCTACTTCTGGATAAGCAGAACCAGTTTGCTTCTGGTATTCAAACAACCTATCAATTTTTGTGAAGCAACTTTGCCTCTGGTATCAAAAAGTCCCATAAGGCTCCAACTTAACAAATACAAAGCAGGTCGAAAGATGATGGGTCATGAATCTCATGCATGCAGTCTCGGCTGTCTCGCATATAAATGGGTTTTGGACTGGATGATGCACCTACTCTTCCAATAAGTGTCCCAACTAACATACGGTACCCCATCTACACATGTCCCTGCCAAGCGCATTTTAGCCCCAAACAGTACTTCCCCAGTTTCTGTTTAATCAATAACAAACAATTAACAATTTAATCCAACTCTTTCTTCCAAACCCTAAGGTGGAAGACCAGTAAGTGAGAAAAACAACACAGAAATTCCGATTCGATTCACCAGAAATGGTGAAGAAAGGTGTACCAGATTGGTTAAACAGTTCTCTATGGTCATCTTCAAATCCTTCATCGGAATCTGATGATCGTGTTAATAATACTAATAATAATCGTTCTTCTTCTTCTCCTAAATCAACAGCATATTATTTTACTGAACCACCTTCTCCTCCTCCGATCCAACCTCCAATTCCTGAACCACCTCCAAGAATTACTGTACAGAAAGTTGAATCACCTGAAAATGATACATCATCATCATCGTCCTCGGTTATTTCAGCTGAAGAAATTTCTCGGCAGTCTCAACTGTTACAAGAGGTGCGGCTTGTTTCGTTTTAGAGTTTCATTTCGAATTAGAATGTGGATTTTTTTTTTATGGAATTTATTGAATTTTGTTTGTTTTTAATTTTGTGAATCTCAGCTTTCAAGGAAAATAGTGAATATACGTGAATTGCAAAAATTAGCATCACAAGGAATACCGGATGGTGCTGGGATTCGGCCTACTGTGTGGAAGGTAGTGTGATTTTGTTTGAATTTGTGGGTTGGAATTGAACTGAATTTTTTCCATGAGAATTAGGGTAAAGAAAAATGAATTTATATTTTTAGAAGGCTTATTTGTACAATGTGGGATGTTTTGGCAGCTATTATTGGGATATTTGCCAACTGATCGTGGATTATGGATGTCTGAATTAGTTAAGAAGCGATCTCAATACAAGCATTTTACTGATGAGCTTCTTCTGAATCCTGTGAGTCGAACTTAAGCATATTTTCTCAGTTGTAGTTTGCTTATTTGTTTATTAAGCATGCATAGTAATATGATCACCATTTAGCTTTTTCTTCCCTATAATAATTGTTAAATGGAAAGTTATGCCTACATTGGCAACTAGGTTTAGAAATGAGTCTCTTTGTTAGTCTTGGAACTATGAGAAGATTATTGGGACTGAATTCTTATGTGGCTAGTTAGTCAGAAGTTACTAGGAGGATGGAGAAATCTGCATCGGGAAATGATGGCGAAGGGACTGGAATGCTACCAAGGGCAGAAATTACTCAGGACGAGCACCCCCTGAGCCTTGGAAAGACTAGCGTATGGAATCGGTTCTTTCAGGTGCATCTCAACTTTAAGTAGCTTTGCATTATGATTTTCCTTTTCCAGCCAATAACTGAATTCTAGTGTTAAACTCGATAAAGTCGTACAACTGTGACATCTCCATGACTTGCCACTTTAACCTATCTTATTGTTTAGGACACTGAGATCATTGAGCAAATTGATCGTGATGTAATGCGCACTCATCCAGACATGCACTTCTTCTCGGGGGATTCATCCTTCGCAAAGGCTAATCAGGTGAGACCTTGTTATATTTTTGTTTCTGCAGTTTCGTTAGTCCTACATAGCATAGGCTCGAGGGATTTGGCTGATGCATGTTTGAAATCCTATCTTGCTTTCAGGAAGCCTTGAGGCGTATACTGATTATATTTGCAAAGTTGAATCCGGGAATAAGATATGTTCAAGGAATGAATGAAGTGCTGGCACCTCTTTATTATGTGTTCAAGAATGATCCAGATGAGGAAAATGCCGTAAGAAAAGCTATTCATTTCATGTATCTAATTTCTGTATCCCACATATAATAATAGGTCACTCATGCATGGAAACATTCTGCGGTTTACATTGCTGTTGTATCTGAAACCTCACATTCTCGACACCATCGTATTAAGCCTTCGATTTTACTTCCTAGTTAATACATTGTCATTTAATGAGGAATCAAACTAGTTCTTATATGGAGCTATTATCATATAATTTACCAGTCTTTGTTCATCAGAAATTCTTTCCTTAGGATACCATGAATTTTATCTCACAATTCTTTAAGCCAATTTCAAACACCTGCTAGTTGAAAATCCATATGAAACAAACAACAACTATGAATATGAGAGCAAGCGTAAAAAATGGTTCAAGTTTGCTTAAGAAAAAATTTCCTGGTACTGGTCGTTGAAATTTAGTGACATTATTTTCTTGGAAAAAATAAATTAAGTCTGTGTTTTAGGAAAAAGAGCATTCCTTTATTCTATTCACCGTTGTCTTTTTTTTTTTTGATGTGCAGGCTAATGCAGAGGCAGATACATTTTTTTGCTTTGTTGAGTTGTTGAGTGGTTTTCGGGATAATTTCTGCCAGCAACTTGATAACAGCGTTGTAGGCATCCGTTCCACAATCGGTAAACTGTCACAGCTTCTAAAGGAGCATGATGAAGAGCTCTGGCGTCATTTGGAGGTTACTACAAAAGTAAGATATGATTCAATTATGATATTGTCAGCTTTAAGTTTTCTTATATCTTTCTACAGAACATCTATGAGCAGAGCCTGAAAGTTGCTTTGCAAACTAATCTAATGATGCCACATTTTACTAAATTTTGGGCCTCAAAAAATCACTGGCCGTAGGATACTTGAGTTGTAGTTCTTGTTCAATAAATTGGGATCCACCAATCCCTGACCTTACTTGCATGTGTTGTGCTTAAGATTAGCTACTTCCTAAACACCCCAAGAACTTCACACAGAAAACAGAAAACTATTGCGGAATTAAACAAGAACACAAAGAATTATAGTGGTTCGGCAAGGTGCCTACTCCACTGCAACAATAAACTTCTTATTGAAACTTAGAGAATAGACTTCTTCACACACCTCTACAATTCAGACTGGGATACAATAACCAAAGGGTTACACTCTTATTTATAGGCCTAGGAATAATCTAGAATTGCCTAGAAATAGAAGTCCTAAATAGAGAACTATTTCCTAATGTAACTTGGAAAACAGATTCCTAAAATACTTGAGGAGGTGCAACTGATTTAGGGAGTTCAGTTTGATCTTTCCTAAAACAGTGTGTTTCCTAAATCAAGCCAATAACTAACAATTCTCCACCTTGGCAAGATTTCTAGGACAACTTCACTATTCTCTAATTTCTCCACCTTGGCATGAAATCTGACATTCCATTTCCTTCAAACTTTGTTGCTTTCACTCATCAGTAGATGCTTCACTTCTTCAATCATCAAAAGATGCTTCACTCCCTTTTGGGCTTCACATGTGCTTGACAGCACCACTACACCCTAAGGTGTCTTCAAATATGCACAATGCTGATCAAGTTCTAAACTTTTTACCTGTCACCACTTTGGTGAGCATATCTGCTAGATTGTTGGCGGTTCCAATCTTTTCCAGCAGAATTTCACCTTTGTGATAATCTTTTCCAATCTTTTCAACAATTTCCCGTACTTTGTGATATCGTACATTGATGTGCTTTGTTCGAGCGTGATAAACTTGGTTCTTAGCTAGTGTATTGCACTTTGACTGTCACAATACACGCTTACTTGCTCTTGCTGAATCCCCATCTCCTCAAAACAAACCTTTCATCAAAACGGCTTCCCTTATACCTTCTACATCAGCCATATATTCAGCTTCGGTTGTCGATAATGCTACTGTTGGTTGTAAGGTTGATGTCGAACGATGTCGCAGGTGGAGAATTGTTAGTTATTGGCTTGATTTGGATTCTGCGGTAAGAACAATCAAGCCATAATTTCAAAATTGTTCTTATGAAAGATGTCGAAGTTGATGTCGAACCCAAAGTTTGAAGTAGAGAAATTTGATGGTAAGAACAATTTTACCATGTGGCAGTGTGAAGTTCGTGATGCTCTAAGTCAGCAGGACATAGAGGATGCTCTATTAGAAGCAAAACCTGCTGCACCGGAGATTACGGACGTTAAATGGACAAAGATGAATCGTCAAGCTTGTAGCACAATCCATTTGTGCCTTACGAAGGAGATAAAGTACGATGTGATGAATGAGAATACAGCTTTCAAGCTGTGGAAGAATCTGGAAGACAAGTAAGTAGTGAAAAGTGTGTCAAATTGAATTATGATGTAAAGAAGACTTTTCAGATTCAACAAAAAACCAGGTACCTCTATGGTTGAACACCTCGTTGAGTACAATAGATTAATTGCTGATGCACTTAATATTGGTGTGAAACTCGAAGATGAAACCAAATCTTGTTTTTTTGGCATCTCTACCTGATTCGTATGAGACTTTCATTGATAGTTTATCGAATAAGATAGAGGATCAAACGTTCAAGTTTGATGATGTGACTGCTGCACTTATAAGTTATGATATTAGGCAAAGGGATAGAGATTTGAACAGGGAATCGACTAGTGAGGCCTTGACAGTCAGAGAGAAGTCTGACAAGAAGAATTCAGGTAAGTCTAAGGTTCAAATCAAAGTCCAAATCAAAGATCCCAGCATATGATGAATGCTCCTTTTGTCATCAGACTGGACATTGGAAGAAGGATTGTCCTAAAGCAAAGAACAAGGACAAGAAGAAGAGATGCAAATGTTGCTGAATCTGGTTCTGTTGAAGATGATGAATATGACAAGTTCTCGATGACTGTTCATGAATCTGCACTAGTTGCAGATACAACTGAGTGGATTATGGATTGCGCAGCTTCCTACCATATGTGTCCTAGGAAGGACTGGTTCGTTAAGTTTGATGGACCAAGGGTGTTTATGGGTAACAACATTACCTGTAAAGTTGAAGGAATTGGGAAGATCTGTTTGAAGATGAATGATGGCGTCATTCAAGAACTTGAAGATGTTCGTTATGTACCAGAATTGAAGAAGAATCTGATCTCAGTAGGTGAACTAGATTCCGAGGATTTGAGATGACATTGAAAGGTGGAGTTTTGAAGGTCTATTCCAATGGTCTAGTTGTTATGAAAGGTTTGAAACATGGAAACTTGTATTTTCTACCAGGAAACACAAGTGTGAGTGAAGGAATTGCAGCAGTATCGGATAGTGTTGAGGCAGACACTACCAAACTATGGCATATGCGTTTAGGGCATACCGGAGAAAAGTCTTTGCAAAAGCTGACTTTGCAAGGCTTGTTGAAAGGCGCAAAATCATGCAGCAAGTTGGGATTTTGTGAACATTGTGTGAAGGGGAAGAGGACTAGAACGAAGTTTATGACCGGTAAAAGCACCACCAAGGGAATTCTAGAGTATGTTCACACAGATGTATGGGGACCTTCAAGGACTGCATCCTTGAGAGGTAGAAGATATTGTCTCCTTTATAGATGACTTCACCAGAAGAGTATGAGTGTACACCATGAGTAGAAAGGATGAAGTTTTGGGAATATTTTTGAAGTGGAAGAAGAAGGTCGAGATGAAGATCGGCAGGAAAGTGAAGGCCTTAAGATCAGACAATGGTGGTGAGTACAAGTCTGATCCGTTCCTGCGAATCTGTGAAGATGAAGGCATTGAGCGTCATTTCACAGTAAGGGAGACTCCACAATAGAACGGGGTGGCTGAGCGCATGAATCGTACATTACTGGAGAAAGTACGATGTATGTTGTCTAATGCTGGATTAGGCAAACAATTTTGGGTTGCAGCGGTGGAATATGCGTGTCACCTAGTGAATCGGTTGCCAACAACGGCACTAGAAGGTAAAACACCGATGGAAGTATTGTATGGTAAACCAGTTTCAGATTATGATATGTTACATGTATTTGGTTGTCCCGCTTATTACCATGTGAGGGAAGGAAAACTTGATCCTAGAGCCAAGAAAGCTATTTTCGTAGGTTTCCAATCAGGAGTAAAAGGATACAAGTTATGGTGTCCCGAGTCGAAGAAGGTAGTGATAAGTAGGGATGTTACCTTTAATGAGACTACAATGTGGAAGAATGAATCATCTGAAATAGAAGTAGAAAGTCGGCAAATAGCGGTGTTTGAACCGAATGAGAAACCAACGAAGTTTGTCCACATAGACGAGAATTTAGAAGATGAAGGTTCTGACGAAGACTTAGAATTGGGAACAACTAATGGTTCAACCCAAGAACCAGAACAAGAGGTCTGAGAGAAGAAACACAATCTGGAAGTACCGGAAGAAGCTACATATTATGATAGTATTGCTCATAGGAAAGAAAAAAGAAATACTCGCCAACCAGAACGGTTTGCGGATATTGTTGCATATGCATTACCGATTGTAGAAGAAGAATTTCCTTCCACTTATAAACAAGCTGTCAAGACAGTTGAAAAGGTGAAATGGGAGAAAGCCACGAGTGAGGAGATGGATTCTCTTGACAAGAATGGAACTTGGGAGCTGGTGGAGCTACCTAAAGGAGAGAAAGCAATTGGATGCAAGTGGGTATATACAAAGAAGGAAGGATCTCCAAGTGCAAGCAATGTAAGATACAAAGCAAGGTTGGTAGCTAAGGGTTACGCGCAAAGGGAAGGGATTGACTATAATGAAGTGTTTTCTCCAGCGGTAAAGCATACTTCCATTAGAATTTTACTTGCTTTGGTGGCGCAGTTTGATCTCGAGCTTGTACAACTTGATGTGAAAATTGCTTTCTTACACGGTGACTTGAAGGAGACGATTTATATGAAGCAACCTGAGGGGTTTGAAGTAGCAGGTAAAGAAGATTGGGTATGTAACTTGAAGAGATCGTTGTATAGCTTGAAGTGGTACAAACGATTCGACAAGTTTATGAAGACACAAAAGTACACAAGCAGCAATTATGACTCTTGTGTGTACTTCAAACAGCTCCAAGATGAATCCTTTATCTACTTATTTTTATACGTAGATGACATGCTTATTGCGTCTAAGAGTAAGGTGGAGATTCAACGATTGAAAAATCAGTTGAGTAGTGAATTTGAGATGAAAGATCTCGGTGAAGCAAGGAAAATTTTGGGCATGGAAATTGAGAGAGATAGTAAATCGGCACTATTTGTCTCTCTCAAAAGTCTTATTTGAAAAAGGTATTGAAGCGTTTTGGTTTAGAAGCCAACTCTAAACCGCAACAATTAGCACAAAGGGTTACACTTTTATTTATAGGCCTAGGAATAATCTAGAATTGCTCGACACTTTAAATTGAATGCTGTTGGACCCATTAGCCACAGTCACCGAAAACAGTGGAGGAGTTTATTTAACCTTTTGAGGTTAATGGCTGAAATACCGTATGCAACAATTCAGACTGGGATACAATAACCAAAGGGTTACACTTTTATTTATAGGCCTAGGAATAATCTAGAATTGCCTAGAAATAGAAGTCCTAAATAGAGAACTATTTCCTAATGTAACTTAGAAAACAAATTCCTAAAATACTTGAGGAGGTGCAAACTGATTTAGGGAAATCAGTTTGATCTTTCCTAAAACAGTGTGTTTCCTAAATCAAGCCAATAACTAACAGCGTGGTATGTAGCAACTATTATGAGCACATCATGGTAGAAATTAGCGGATTGTTATCTTAGTTAGGAGTGAAATGTACAGACTAATATGAGCATATCATTTTACCAATTATTGTGTGGTCTTCTGACTTTCTCCAACCTATTTTGATTATTTGAACATTTGCATTCTCATTTGAAGATACTTAGGTAAAGTCTCGTATGTCGGAGTTGTAACAATGATGGTTTCTTACTTATCACTCTTAACCAACTTATATTGTCTTATCCTATGACACGTTCTAAACTTGATACAGTATGTCGTCTTTTGGGTTATAAATACATGGGATTCCTCGAGCTGCATTTGCTAGTAATAAAATTGGTCTAAATTACAACATGATTTTATTTGCTTCATCGCTTTGGGTTGTCAATCTGGATTGGCCACACCTGTCTGACATTGTCCTTGCAAGTAGTCGATCTCTAAGATGTTTAAAAAGATTATTTCTAGTTGCTTGAATAAATATATTGCATCTTATGCTGATCTGCTCAAGATTATTTCTAGTTGCTTGAATAAATATATTGCATCTTATGCTGATCTGCTCTTCGTTTGAACTGGCAGGTCAATCCCCAGTTCTATGCATTTAGGTGGATAACCCTCTTGTTGACTCAAGAGTTCAATTTTGCAGACAGTGTTCATATTTGGGACACCCTTTTGAGTGACCCGGAGGGTCCTCAGGTAAGCTTTGTTCTTTCTAATGGATTTGTTAGGGGCAGCTCTGTAAACCCTTTTATCCTGTCTAATTTTGGTTTGAGTAGAAAATTGTGGTCAGTTATGGCAATTATTGCTCTTAGACATTTTATCTCTTAAACCTTATTTGTTTCTTTTTGTGATCTTTATAAGATTTTGACCGAAAGCCTTTTTTTTTTTCTTTGAGTCCAACAATAGTTTTCCTGAATATGAGATCTATATTTCTGCAATTCTACAAATACAAGGCCTCTTTACGAAACAGTTTCAGAGGCAAAAACATGTCCTATATCTAACTGCTTTTTGTGACATTCTTTCACATTCAGGAAACTCTACTTAGAGTATGCTGTGCCATGTTGGTTTTGATCCGCAGACGTCTAATAGCAGGGGATTTTACTTCCAATCTCAAGCTTTTGCAGCATTACCCTTCAACAAATATCAGTCACCTGCTTTATGTTGCTGACAAATTACGTGTTCGATCTGCTGGACGCCTTTCATAATTGTTGATTGATTTTCTTCTGTTCCTTTGAATGCCCTCAAATTTAATGTTTGTAAAATTTGGTAGCTGTAAATGTTTGCTGTGGTAACATAAATTTGAAGGAAAAAAAGAACAGTGCTTAGTATCATTTTCGTTTCTTTTTCCTTTTGTAAGTTCTTATTTGATAGTGGTACTGTATCTGTTCAGTGTACGAGAGTTAGATCTGAAGAATTTGAGTCACATACACATGGATTGTTTTTGCTCTAGGGGCTCTCGCCTACTAGGACGACCTTTTTTGGATCTGTGTCTACTGTGAATTCATTTTGGCTTTAAGCTCACTGTTACTATAGCATACTTTTAGAGCCGATTTGCTTTTTGCATCCAAAGGATGCTGCAGTGACCGTGGAGTTCCCACAATGCAATACTTGTAGGATGGTACCCTATGTAGTACTTGATGCAATCATCTTTGACAAAGGAACCTCCATCGGAAGCAAATTATTTCTTTTAGTTAGCAAGGAACTCGAATTAATCGAGTTATACCATTTGGTGAATATGATGGTTAAGATCATGCTAGAAAGCAATTAACCTAACCAAAGAGGTACATCACATTGGAGTTAAGATTCCAACTGAAGTTCTGTAATTCTAAATTCGACTGAAGTTCTATAATTCTATGAGGAATGCCATAGTTCCGAGGGGGGAAATTGTTAGATCCTGACTATTGTGTTGCATTTTGATTACAATAAGAATCATATTTTGGTTATGCAGAACCAGACTAAAACTAGGTTAGCGAATAAATTTAGAACAAACCGACCAAAAAAAACAAAATTTAGAACAAAGAATTATAATTACTTCCCCTCTGTAACAACAAATAAGCCCCAAGACAATGCCGGATACCAAGCAGACCCAATTTCCTTAAACAACTATCTAGTGACTGCCGTTTCCAACTTGGAAAAAAACTGAGGTTGAACGAAATGCTATGGATGATAAGAGACGGAACCAAAAACAGACCAAAAGAGGAAAATTCAAATACAACTGCAACACTTTCATGCCAGCTATAAGATAAGACTGTCTTCAGGACTCGTTAGAACAAAGCAGGTACAGGTATTGAGCTTCAAACTTAACCCGCAGCGGAAAACGATCAACGAACATCCATCATTTAATTTCCACATAAGGCTTGATCTTAATATGTGCGGCTTCGAACTTGATCCGCATTAGGAAATGATCAACCAGCAGCTGCCATTCAACTTTTCCGGGCAAAACTTGAGCATGGCTGAAAAGAAGATTATAATTCCTTACTTGGTTGTGAGTCGAACTGTAACTGTTACCAGGACTATCTGTATGTACAAGGAGGAGGATAAGCCTAGATGACGCATTTGACAGACCCGTCAATATATCCAACACTATGTCAAGCGACTCTAACTTGGATAATGAGATGCACATCCTTCTTGAATATGGATCTCAGTTCTTCATTTGCTTCCATCCCTATTCTCCTGTTTGGATAAACCCACAAGTACACACAACAACTCTTCGTCAGTTGCCCAAAAAATCAATCCCAAGCAGTTTAGGTATACAATATATAATGTAAATGCAAGACATGCCAAGGGAGGAAATTGTTAGATTCTGACCGTTGATATTGAGACTTCATAAATCAAAACACCAAAAGACTGAATATTCAGCACTTCTATAACATGAAAAAACTCACAGCCCGTTTTCACTCAATTATTATCCAATTGGAAACAACAAATCATAACCGAAACCAAATGTTGAAACTACAAAACAAATAAATTTCTAATACTTGCATCGCCTATATTAACCAATACCAACTGTAGCAAGCATATTTAAAGAGAAAAGGTATAAGGAACAATCCAAGAACAATTCAGTCAAGCAGTAAGACTACCATTTGGTACTTTCACGCGGTGTCCAATCAACAAAGCTCTGAATAAAATAACTAGATTGGACGACAAATTAACCACATCCATTCAAGCAGAACTATATATATACCCTAGTAGTGTTCACCCACATTGCATATGTTCTTTGGGGTTAAGAGGCTGAGATGGAAAAAGATCTCAAGGAAGAATATTGCATTTTTGGCCTACTTTTGATGTCGAAGAAACTTAAGTAAACAATTGAAGGGGTTATTATGTTAGGATTAGGTAAAAGAAAAAAACAGAACCCCCCACTCAAATATACACTATATAACATACTTAAGTTTAATTACTAATGAAATTGCCACAATTTAGTTCCTTTTAAAATCCTCGTAGTTTTGCTGTCTCAAAATTAGCTTAAAATAATTCCAGAGCAAGGACACACGAATAAATCTGGGCGAAGAATTAGGGACATGTCGTAAGTTAGATTACCCTATTTTAGAGCCTTTCTTTCCGATAAGTATTCTGCGCTGACTTGGTTTAGAAACAATCAAATGCTGCTCAATCCTAAGAGAACCATCTTTCAAATCCTTCCAGTCGATCAAGCGATGTTCTAGAGTATAAGGAATTTCCTGCGAGGAAAAAAAGAAAATGTTACGAGGAGCTCTTGCCCAAGGCGTAACAATACCTTTAGAATACATGGAAAGAACATAATCAATACCTGGTGAATATGGTCTAGCAACTTTTCACGCACAACTTCTAATGATATGTTTTTCATAATATCTTCAGTCATAGCAGTCGGA
Source organism: Papaver armeniacum (assembly GCA_023531295.1). Taxonomy (NCBI): domain Eukaryota; kingdom Viridiplantae; phylum Streptophyta; class Magnoliopsida; order Ranunculales; family Papaveraceae; genus Papaver; species Papaver armeniacum. The sequence goes on from JAJJWW010018888.1 coordinate 62,930, forward strand.
TCTTCTTCCCACGGTCTTTTAACTGCCTGATCATGATAAGCACTGAAAGGTTTAGACATGAAGATTACAAAAACATCCACTCGATGTGATTTTAACAATGATGTTTAATGATAAATACTGAAGAGTTTTCTAAGAACATGAAGGTCTTGGAGTAATATATCCAATTGACTGCATGAGTACCACATCCATTTTTTTTTTGTTGACCTTTCACTACGATGCCATTTTTTACGACTCTATGATGTAACCTGATGCTTTTATATGATTAATGATAGATCTACTAACAGTTATTAATTTGTAATAATGAGATCAGGAAGTGGGTACATGCCTGCTCCATCAAATATTTAGAAAGATCTTTAACCCCCGAACCTTTGAGCCCAGAAATCATAAAATATCTATATGTACGAGGATTAAAAGAGAAATTAGAGAATACGTCGTAAGTAGAAGATCAGCACACCACATAAAATTCCATTATCAAACATAATAGTAAGCCGAACCTCTCATAACCAGGAAGATCTCCAAATTCCTTGGCAACCTTCAACAGATCTTTTTTATTCTCGACTAAATCAACCTTATTCATGCACAATACCCGCTTCTGTTTTGGGTGTACCTGAGCTCCTACGTGGTTGATCAATCTTATCACCCTCTTGTCAGGCCTAGATATAAATTTAAGAATTAATCCATGACTCAGAGTATAATACGCAGTCATCAGATAGAAACTAAAATGCATTCTTATCTTACTTGGAAAGATGTCTGTAGACGTCAAAAACAACCATAAGCACATCATAAAGATTAACTGAGCTCCAGGCACTTTCAACCCGAACTCCTACATCTGTTTTACAAGGATGTCCGCTACTCCTTAACATCAACCCCGGTGTGTCAAAAAAGCACTGTGTACAACAAGCAATTAATAAACTCTCAAAGTAGACTGCAGTTTCGCAACATAAAAAGAAGAGATACCACCGAGCTCACTTCTATGTTGCCTCATTAGCAGTTGAGCATTTATCAAGATTAATAGCGGGGAAAGAACCTAGAAGAGTGTACACATTAAATTTTCTTACTTTGAACTGTGAAGAATACTCAAATAGAACCAAATCTCTTTTTTTAAGGACAAGACAGATTGTACATACCCGCACAACTAATAATGTAAAGAAAAAAATGTCATTTCTGATTTCCCTCCAAAAGATACTCTAAAATTTGCAACTTGATTTCAGGTTTTTATCCTTTTTTGCCTAATCAATTGAGATATTGGGTGCCACAACATGAGGATTCTGATTCAATTTCCTGATCCAGCCTTTAATACCTTCATTTCTACTGATGCAATCTTCATTGTCTCGAGCAATGGTTCTCATGTAGATTAGTTTTAGCTTGAGTCTGAGCTGAATAGCGAAAATGAACATTTGCTATCACAACACAACTCAATATATGATTCTTTTCTAAAGAAAGAAGTCTAGGAGAAGCTGCCTGAAATTCTGTGACTGAAAGCATGATAGATCTGATGTCGATGTTTCTGACAGTGACCTTCATCTGTCACTAAGTGTCCTCACTTATCTACATCGTGAATGCCTACAACTTATCTAAACTTAAATAGCATACCTTCTCAAACATTTTCTAAATGTGTGTCTTTAAATCTAGCTGAATAAATGATTATAGACCCAAAAGTAGCGATTAATATTGGAGAGCTTTAGTTGACACTTATAAGATTGGGATGCAAAGATGATATTTTAGAAAGACAGTTACGTTTATATCTGGTGTTTGAAAAATTACACGAAGAGACAAATGAAGATAATGGACTAACCATTTGAGTGTTTCCTTTGGTCACCACTCCTAAAACTTCGTGCGTAGTCGTATTTGTCTTACGCGAAACAGCAGCGACTTTTGATCCAACCTACGTAGAAAAATCATATATTAAGAAGAGAAAATGGCAAGTAGAAACCTTTTGCGAGTATTAGTTCGATAGTTAAACTACGAACCAGAAGTGATTATTTTCTGATAATAATCTCTTCGAATACAATCGGAAGATAATTTATTTTAAATCATATCATCCTTTGACATAAAACAAAAAGATTTCATTAAAAAGAGAGAATTAAAATCATAAAGAGGATCTCTAAGGATCAGTCTGCAGTGTAGATAGTGTATCTTGGTGACTGTTGCTTACCACATTTGCAAGTTAGTACTATATCTTTTCACTTTATAATTTTCCTAAGTGTTGCAGGGACCTTGCACAGCTTTAATACCTTTGTTTAAGCCCAAGTAAAAGAGAATCAACCAATGTACTGATACATATTCTAGTAAAAATAATGGAATCAGTGAACGTGTTCTGTGGATGAATTCCTTATAGAACCCAAAGCAATTTTACAGTCAAATCCATCTACTGGATACAATAGAACATAAATTATCCTCATCGCCCCTACCCATACAAATTCTAGTACATAATTCTGGATTCTCAACCTTTCCTTTCCAAGTTCTAAAATTATCAATCACCACATCAGATGGTATACTAAACCAGCTTCCCAATTCACATGATCATACACATAAAACCCTAAATCCACTCATTAAATAGTCACAAATATGTGAGATTATTAATTAAAATGGGAATTTAAAATCCTCATTTTGAGTATAAGAATGAAACAAGAAATTACTAACCATGAAATTAGTCAAAGCAGATTTGCCAGCATTAGGAGCACCAATAATCCCAACAGACAGAGATTTCTGATCTTCCTCCTTAACAATATTTTCTTCCTCTTCAACATCACAATCAGATTTTTCCATACCCGCTTCAAGCAGAGCTCTCGCAAGAATTTTAGCTCTTCTACTACTCTCATCAGTTTTCAAAATTGATCTCTGCTGAATCGTGTCTTTACCAAAGATTACTTTATCAGCTTTAAGTCGATGAGATTTATCCCATATTGGTTCTTGGGTTGACGGACCATCATCAACAGCAGTTGGTAATGAATAATCACTGCTGTCAAAGGAAGGAGGAGCTTCGTAATCTTCAATTGAATCATTTTCTGATTGAGATTGTGCCGAGTAGAATCGGAAGAGAGAAAAAGAAGAAGAAGTTGAATAAATATTGGGTTTTTGTGACGAGAGGGCTCTGAGAACTCTCAAAGCTTTCATCGAAATCAAAGATTGTTGTTTTTTTCTCTCAATATATTGGATTAGGATTAGCAAAAGAGGAGATGAGAACTTGATGCAGTGGAGATTCAGAGACAGATAGACAGGAGAAGGAGATGAATTGAGTTCAGGGTTCGTCTTTTTGTGTTCAGCTGCTGAGGTTTAAGGGTTTTACTACCGAGAATACCCCTCATTTTCATTTTAGTATTTATTTTTCCGGAAAAAATAGGATATCCAGAAACCAAGCTGAACAACAATACCTGTGAGTAGCTGGTGCTCTCCAGAGGAGGATGATGGGGATTTTGTGCTTGTGCAGCTGTTGCAAGAGACCACAGGAGGCTAGCTTTTGAGGGGTGCTGCGCTGATGTTTTTGTTAGTCATGTCCAAATTGAAGCTGAGAGAGTAGATTTGCCATGGCAATGCAGCTGGGAGTAAAGAAAGGCTTGATCAGATTCATATTAGGGGATGCGCATACCATTGTCAACATTCTCAATCAGAAAACGGGCGAATTTCCTTGAAGAAAATTCCTAATGTGGAATTCAAGTTTTTCAAAAAAGAGTGCCCACACTGTTGCGCATGCTCTTGCTAAGTTTGCTATAGGATAACAATGCAGCTGGCTGGTGGTTAGACTCCTCCATGTATTGTTCCCATTCTCCCCGAGGGTGACATTCTTTTTTTCTGTTTTCCTAGTAGCAAAAAAGAAAAAAGAAAAAAGAAAAAAGAAAAAGAGAATGGTACCCGAAAATATAAGAACAACTATCATTACAATCTCTCAAGTACACAAGCTGTATAATGTGGTATAGTTCTTTCTTTTTTCTTCTTCTAAAGTTCCTGCTTGATTAATAGAAAGAATGGAGGTTACAGATCCACAATTTTTTTACATTACAGCCAAACTTGGTTGCTCATTATATTCCAAAGCCCTAATCTAACCACTGTATTAAACTTAAAAAAGTACAAAGGGCTGCAGAAAGTGGTCGATGCAGAAGCCTTGTCCTCCCCACAAAATCAACCGCCAATCAGTTTTACCATACCAGACACAACTATTTCACATCATAATCTGCATCCTCAACCATCTGTCATATTTGATGACCTCATACCTTCTTCACTCTGAAGCCGGCTGTTTAGATTCTCAACTACATTTTCTGGTGGGCATTTATCAGCTGTATTTTTCGGGTTCATTTGGCAGAAACACTCGGGCCACGAGTTTACATAGAATGATTCTGGAGGGATCCTTTTGTGGGGTCCTCCAAATTCTCTGTTGTACATCACACGTCTAACCGATTCTTCAAAATCAGCTGTCTGACCTTTCTCCCTCCTGATAAAAATAGGGGCAAGAGCCTTTCTGTCAGGCTGGATGATAGTCCGAAATCCGTAGTACAATCGATGCCCCATGACGTTGTTGGCGAAGTTGCTTGGACCGTCATAAGTTGGCAAGAAAATGTCTGATAGAAGACAAACCATGTAATCCACTGCGGAGCCTAACATTCCACGAGTACCTTCTGCTAGTTCATCTGCTGAGAGTCCCATGGTATTATGGTTTGAAAGGTGAGGAAATAGCGCTCTAAATGGCTTCATGAATCTATCCCCGCCAAAAAGCTCGCCAGCAGCAAGGTAAATGCGGGTAGAGTTATCAAATCCCATTGCACGTAAGATGAGACCTACCTGCAGAAAAAAGTGCCTTTAGAATGAAGTTACCAAGAACAACCAAACAAACTTCGAAGGTTCAGCCAATCTCAATAAGAGAGGTAGACAACATTGACAAGGCATTATATGATGATGACATTATCAAACAAGTGTATAATAATTTAAACTAGGTTTTCTCTGATGGCGTATGGTAAATATTTACCAAGTTCTGTCACACAATAGTTAATTAGCAACGAACTACATCTTAGAACTATAATGTTACTGCATATATCCAAAAGAACAAGTCTCCATAGACCTTGTGGTAACCTATGGGAGAGCCTCCCATAGAACTTAAGGCAAGCAAATATATCAGTGGACTGGTAAATATTGGTTGATACATAGATATGTGTAAGAACATAAATTAACAGAACCACAGTGGAGAATCTAATTTAACTTGAAAATAACTACCGGAGGCTCAAGACTGCATGCCGTAATTAAGGTGGCATAAAGAAAAAAAAAAAAAATCGTATTGGCACTCGGTAGGAAAGGAAAATTCATGCTTGTATGTTATCTACATCCACACTTCTAACCTATTGAAGCTGAAATATGCGCAATACTTAAAATTTCAAGTTGATAGAATCTCATGGTAAGGATGACTACAAAGACTTGCCTCTTCTGGAGTTAATGGACATTTCCCAATAGCCCTTCTTTCATCGTACACGAGTTCTTTCGGTGCAAAATTTTCTTCTCTGTATTTCTTTAATATTTTCTGTTCTGCAGGTGTAAAGATATCAAAGCACCTGTAGTGTTGCACAAATAAGAGATGGTTAGAAAGACGAATTGTTGTTAGCATCAATCAAATCTATCTACCAAATAAAATAAACATTTAAAAGACATCTCCAACAGAACCCAAATGCTGGTAATGAGCTCATATTCTAAGGATGTTGAACAGAAATGCACACTGACTCCATATCTCAATTGACTTAGTGGTATAGTGCAGTGCTACAATCAATTGCACAAGATTGGACTATTTTTGCAAAACCAGGTGATAAGCGCAACTCAAGCTAAGCACATCGCCTCATTGATACAAAGAGATATAAACTATTTGTCAAGGAGGAAAGCGCTATTCTATATTATCTAGAAAATCATATGGAGTGTAATGGAGAAGTCATTTTTGCAAAACCAGGTGGATCGCCTCATTGATATAAACTATTTGTGAAACTATTCTATATTATCTAGAAAATGATAACTTATTTCCACTGTCCTGAAAACATAGAGGTCCCAGAGAACAATGGATGAGAGAGTATCATACAGTTACCATCATAATCATTCACACTTCCTCACAGGTGAAGAGAATCAATGTATAATATTAAAGTATTAAACTATAAAAATCCAGATGGAATATATGTTTATGACCCACAATTAGACACATAATGTTCTAACGTACAAAGCCAAACCACTCCATGAAGATGAATACTAACACTATCATAAGATGAAAACTTACCCAGCAAATGAAAGCATATCCATCTCAAACCGAAGATGTATTGACATGAAGTGGCCCTGTGAGCGGAGTTTGCTGACTATCGCCTGACTGAGCTTCATAATTTGAGGCTTAAACCGAAGGGCGTGATAATTAACTCTGCACCTCAGCCTCTGATACTCAGCATTGTCAATCTCTTCTTCCAAACGATGTGAAAAGGGGGTGAGGTAAATGGCACCGTGTTCCTTCATGGCTTTTAAAGCAACTGTTTTATACCAATTAACAGGAGCATCTCTAGGGGGGCGAATCTGAAAGGGACAATTCAGAAACATGCAAGAATTTGAGAACCTAAAGGACAGAACTAAATACAACTTTCAAGCATTTCAAGTCACAGTGAATGTTATCTCTCTCTCACCTGATGTGCTTTTAACTTCTTGGATTTTCCATGCTTGCTAATTTCAGGAAGGGTTTCCACAATACGCACGTCATATCTTAGTGATTTGATGAAATGCTCAACATCGTAGATTCCTTGGAAACCACTGGATGCAAAATAGGTGTCATTACAATTGTCTTCAATAATAACATTGAAATGGTTAAAAAGAAAGAGAATACTCTTTTTTTGGTCCTGAAACACATTGTCTTTAGACACAATAGTCTAACCTCGTACATGAAAAGGAATGGCCCACACTTCACACTGTTCTGAACACTATATGTGAAAAAAAAAAGAAAAAAAACGGTGCTTTCTTTTGGGATGTACTACACCAGGTATTTTCTTAGTTACCATTTGAACAAACTCAAAACCAGTTCTACCTATAAACACACTCATAGAACACTCCAACAATAACTCTTGGAATAAAAAAACTGCACTAATAGGCTATCATGCATGAATCAAACATACTTATATTGTCTATCAGATTAGAGAATAAATAGATCGAACTACATTAATCTGACAAATGTAGTACAGGTTAGGAATCTGGTACCTATTATCATTCCAGTAAGCATTTGCATCTAACTCTGGCAATACTAGTGTTGCATTCATGATCCGCGCAGCAAGAACTGCATTGCATATCTAGAATGTCAAAAAAATACAAAAAATTAATTATCTGATATAGACATAAATGCATGGAGCAAACGGTTTTTCAAATATAATTTGAATAAATAATTAATTACCAAAATTTTAGATTCTAGGCTATGTATCATTATAAATTTACCAATATAAGTTGGCACATGCATATTATGTGATTCATGTATGACTTTTCACGTGTCAGGTTTACATTTTTGACCAATGTGTTTGCTTACAAATTTGTCCTACAATTATACAAAAGCAGAGACCGCATTTAAAATAGCAATGATTGACCAGCCAATGGCTTAAGAAAGTGAACCATGGTATACCATGGTTGGACATGTCATGCCCTGTCCATGTAAGTCGCAACTCATGAGTCATGACCTGCCGAGGTGAGCCACAGCCAAGTAAATGGTTGGGTACATATACCTTGACCATCTAATGGCAGGCCATGGCATGCCGAGGTGAGTCATTGTCTAATATAGATATGAGCATAAAAAAAAAACTATTAATTCAGAAGATAATATCTCCAAGACGTCAAATATGTGCTGCCACAGTAATACAGCATTCATAAAATGGGAATGATCTTTCACATTAAAATGATAAAATAAAATAAATAAAAACAGTATCCTAAAAGCTGTAAGTCGTAAACAAGAAGCAAACACAAACCGCAGTTCTTTGTTGATTCAAACCACCATTGCAACGGACGCGCAAATAGCCATTAGTCTCAACTGGAGGGGCTGGCACAAGAGAACAAACAGATTGATATAAAGATTCGGGCTCTATCAACATGTTATATTTTGGTAGATAACTTAAAAAACACATATTAACAGTTTTCCTATGATACGATAAACAGAAAATTCAAAAAATGGGTTAAAAGGAACTATGCAACATACGAGGCCAGTCAGATCGCGGAGCAGATGATGGTCTCCAACCACCAGATGCAGCAGTTTCCCATAGTTCATCCACGCTAATCGGTTTCTGATTATGGTCACATTTGCCAAGCTCAAAACTCGTTTAGAACAACAAACGGAAAAACAGATGAAAAGCATTTAGCTAGATCACAGTATGGTTCATGAACTGTTTTATTCCAATAAACAGACAGGTTTAGTGGTTAACAAGGTGAACACCCAGGTCATGGTATTCAGCTTCATCGTTATATCTATTTGGTAGCCCATAATCTTCACTGAATTTCTGTTCTTAATGAACACCACAACATAGGATAAAAGGGTATCTAATCTAATTACATATAATGAGACATTGTACTTTCTCCAAACAGAATAGGTTTTTGCAAAATGGAATGTGGCATGTCCATTTACTGTTTAGTATAAGTTCTATACTACTATCTAAGTAGTCATAACATTTTCCAGTGAGCTCCTCTAATCTAGTGTTATAATCGTTAGAAAAAGAAAAAGAAAATAGGTTCCCATTCATATCATCACCATCATCATTCCCAATATTTCCAATCATTCAGATTGTGTCCAGCACACAATACAACAATAATTTGATTGATAATGATAATTTCTTCCTAAATCTGATCAAATATAAAAAAAAACTTTTTTGCTGAATATCTAGGGCTTAACTTGATTCCTGTCTATGAATGCGAACTGAAACAGAAATGAGTTAAAGAGTGTGAGAAAACTTACACCGGAGTGAATCCCAGGGCGATTAGTAGTACTCTTGAAAGTAGTGAAAAGAGAGATACAACAGATCAAAAGAACAACGAGTGCAACAGATAATCGTTCTAATAATCCACGAATTCCCCAGAGTTGTTTAAGCTGTCGATTTCCTCTCCTTCCAAACACATCTCCTGCCCTGAAAAACAAGCAAATACTCAGATGAGATGAGATCAGATCTAATGAGCATTTCGAACTATTAAGACATCGAATGGCAAATTCGTACCTCCTCATTTGATTGGATTTCAAAATGCGAAAAGGGAAAACCCTAGAATTTGAAGCTGGAGCTAGTGTTTCTGATTCGCCATGGTTGGGTTAATTTTTGAGGAAAACAAAATTTTCAGTGAAGTGATTTCCTATTTTTTTAAGAAGGCTATTATTGGGGCCTCCCATTCTAATAGAGGGGCGTCATCTAATAGGACAAAAATGGGTCACTCATAAGTAATATCAAAAACCCCTTATCTCAAATAATTTTGTAATGACTAAACAATCTTTATTTAGTTAGTTTTAATTTAATTTAATTTAATTAGATAATAATTAAATTAATGAATTTTGTTATATACTTGGTTAGTCCATCGTTACGGTTGGAAAAATTAGTCAACCAAACTGGCCGTAAAATCAACTTCTACGGTTGGGATTAATCCAAACCTGACCGTAAAATCAACTTCTACGGTTGGAATTAATCCAAACCTGGACGTAAGATCAACTTCTACGGTTGGAACTAATCCAAACCTGGACGTAAAACTACATGCAAATCAAATTCTACGGTTGGAACTAATCCAACATGGCCGTAATTTCTTCATAAACTAAAGTTACGTCTAGAAAAGCAGTACCGAACCTAGACGTAACACTAGCAAAGACGTTATTGAAACCCTAATTTTACTTCAATTTCATTCAATCTAACCTATTTTAAGCACAAAACGAGTAAACAAAGATGGGTTTGTTCGATTATTACCTAACACGTGTTGAGGAGTTCGAAAACGATGAAGTGAACTGAAGTTGAATTGAAGTTGAAGTTACAGTGGAGGAGAGGAAGAGAACAAAGATGAGAAGAGGAGCAGTTTTTTTGTTGAATTAGAATAGAAAAGATTAGGTTTTTAAGTTTTTATTTTAGTTAAAGGGTAATCTAAACATTTTGTATATGTGTTAGGATATCCCATAACCACTTTTTTGGACACTAAGAATCCAAGTGAAGCCCCTCTATTGGAGTGTGACCCCCAATAATAGCCTTCTTTTTTAATGTCCTGCAAAGAAAAGTAGCAGTAAAATAAAGTGAGAAAAATATTAGAGGTCGGTCGTCCGTCCTTTCATTGACTCGATCAAACCCTTTTGACCTGATAAAAAATTTGTAACCCTTTTGACCTGACAATTCTTTTTTTAACCCTTTTGACTTCATTACTCATAGTCACAGACATAGTACAATAGAAGAAAGTTACAAAGTTACTCATAGTCATTTTTGACTTGATAATTCTTTTTTTCAAAAATTCTTTGTGTACCAAACAAATAAACAATTTAAAACAACCAACCATTCACATGTTTTTCTCATTGTTGGGTCCTATGGCAGTCATCAAGGACCCATTGTTCCCAACAGGTTCATCATCGCCTTTCATTAGAGTTGGTTTTTCAGTTATTTGTGTAGAACTACTCTTTTTTCTCTTCGAATTGTGCCATAATAACATTCATGCATTATAGATAATTAGAAACACCCTCAACGGGGAATATGAAAAGTTAAAAAGTTAAAGGACTAGCCGCGAATCCACTGTGGTGTGCATGATGTTGTTAAACTACTTTGCAACACATACTGACAGTGACACCCCATTGGTACCAATGGCCTCATCAAGGAGATTACAAAGCTCAAAAGTGAAGTTTGTGCAAAGATATCGAGAAGCCAATAATGTTGTTGATCTATTGGCAAAAAAAAAGAACTGCAAAAGAACATGAAGGAATCTGGATTAGGGATATACCTAGTTTTATAGCTAATTTATTCCATAATGATGTAACGAGTGTTGTTGCACCTAGACTTGTTTTAAGCACTGTTGTTTAGTTTTTTTCGTTTTAAGTTGTTTCAAAAAAAAAAAAAAACTTAGAACCATCAATATTTTCTTGTTCATTTCTGAGTAACCAATATGAAAAAACAGCTAAACCATATCTATAACCAAAAAAGATAGCCAGAAACGAAACTGATGCATGTCTTCATTGTTGTTTCTTGTTACTATGTACCAATTGTTTAGGATAGCATTACAAGAGAAAGTGCCTGATGATCTCTTATACCATATGTATCAAATTATTGGGGCAGATGGAGTCTCCCACCAATTACCATATTTTCCTCACTGTGAAGAGCGCAAAAAGCCGATCACCACCAATTAAGAAGTCCTGAATTGAAGAACCAGGACCAGGGCAACTTCTTCCTAGACTAGTTGTTAAAACCCAGTGATCAAGACCTCCACATTACACAAATATCTTATCATAAAATGAACAAAAGATCTGACATCCATGTGATATTAACTTAGGATACTGATAAAGACGTCGTCATGCGCATTTACCGATGCGCTACTTAATATTTGAGTTCCATTTAACGCTAACATCGTTGCTTCTCAAATCTATAAAACCCAAATCTTTATATGAACTAAGCACACAAATAGAATTACTTACTTCCACTAGAACTGCATCAACGATAGAACGAGAAGCAAAAGTTGTGGTATCATCCATGGACCTAAACCAAACTATACTTTTATTTCTAAAGTCCAAAAGATTGATGCAATTATTATGTATCCCCGGGGACAAAGCAAAAACATATAAACAATTACTTCCATTTAACCGTTGAATCCTATCAGCTTCGCCAATAGGCAAACCACCTAATGAATTAAAAAAAATCAATTTGTTTCCCGGTAACTTGATTCCACATTCCAATTCCCCCATTACCAGTTCCTTTACAACTAGCAAATATCTTATTGTCAGAGTTAAAACATATAGCTCTAGCAGTAAAGCTTTTATCACAACTTTCATTGTTCAACTTATATTTATGCCTTGGATCACCTGTGGACCAACTGAAAAAGACCCATACCTGCATCTAACTGGCATGGGCTTTGGAAACTACTGATCATTATATTTTATGGGTGGACATAATGTTTTATGCGTCAGCTATATAAAAGATATAGCCATTTACAATTTTTCAATTTTTCACTAGTAAAAATCATATTTACAGAGCCTCATACAAATAAGAAAAGAATGAACTTAATCCACTACATAGATTAATAATCACACGATTGCTAAAGGGGGTTACCGGAATTAGAAGAGGGGTATCGTTTCATATGAGACAAAGGAGTTACATCCGATCCTGACCGTCGGATCACTCAAATGGTACCCCCTTGCTAATTCTGGTAACCCCTTTTAGCAATCATGAATAATCAAAGCAGACATTAATCAAATAATCATTAAATTATATGAAGAAAAAGGGATCTTCGGAAACACATGAAAGTATACAGTTGATGATTAAACCAAATTATGAACAACAATGATGTAAAGCTGGTGACATATGTAAGAAACCAGTTGCAACACGCATTTACACTAAAAGAGCCATGATCAAAGTACCTACCATGTGTGTTGTTTTTGGCAAGAAAAATGAGTGAAGATGGGAAAGGGAAAAGGAACATGGTGATGCCAAATCTAATGATAGTCCAAAGGTTTACAAGCTCAATAATCACAATGGGAGATCCTACTCAACTCTTAAATAAAGATGATCTAAGTCGAGAATGGTGTATAATGCAGACAAAGCTTCAGTCAGATGGTTCCTGCCCCACATTTTTCACTGTGGCAAGTTATAGAAGGTGCCAAGTGAGTTTAAAAACTAACCTCAATATTATGAACCAGTCATAATTCATTTAAGCCTTGTTCTCAAAAAATGAAGTAGTTTAAGATGTCAACAAGTTAAAAAATTAAGATATAATAAGTGTACTTAGTATCAAGATAATTAGATGGAAGAAGGAAGAATCCAGATGAGATTACTAAAGATAGTGATTAAATGTTTGAACCTCATTCCAGCTCAACTTTAAGAACCTAGAAATTATCTACTGCAGTGCTTGCATACCAAGAAATAAAAACTTTTAATGTGTATACGGTTACTCTTCTAAGTTGGTCCATGAATTGAACTAACATATATCTACAATTTCCATTCACTACTCAAATTGGGTACTATCACAGGGACATAATATGCTACAGTTGATTAACATGAATGTGATAAGACAATATGGATCCTCCTTAAATGGTCAACTTTGACTTAAGTTTCTTTTCAATGTACTTGATTATATTTCCTATACACCAAGTCAGAAATTTTAATTGTGGGGAAGCCAAAATATTCTGATTTAGATAAACTAAAGAAACTAAACTAAATGTTAAACTGGTGTATTAGATTTTACTAGCGTTTATCCACATTCTACCTTAGTGCTTTCTCTTAGCAATACTCAACCGTTTATCGAAGATATATTGGTCAGTCATACAAATGCATCGAACCAATGTGAAACAACCTGATGATCATAAGAAGATGGTGCACCGATTTAATCCTATATTTCTTCTTATCATCTCACTAATCTCAATTTATTTGTTACGATCTGACTAGGGGAAGGGAAGCATCTAAGAGTAGTACTACTACACTGCCGGCCTGTGGTTGGAGTTTGCATCCAGTTGAACGTTTTCAAACGCCAGCAGTCCAGAGATGCAAAATTTATAATAATTCATGGCAACGTTTGGCTAAACAACATTTGGTAAAAAATGAAGGAGTTGTTGGTGTTATGTGTGAATCTACTGCCGTCTTGATTAGTATGCATGTACATAACTGTTTCACGCTTTTCTTGCACACATATGAACTCTTTTGCTAGAATAGAACCGATATGGCTCTATGAACTTATGGCAAGTACGCCGGTGTCTACGCTAAGCCAGTGGTTATCCATTTTTGTGGTGCATAACAGAATATCGTTAGGGGTGAATTAAAACTTATGCTATCTGACAGATTCATTCCGTAATATAATGGTTCAAAAAACACGCACCTACAAATAATTTGAAAGTAACAGTTTTTTGTGTGTTAAATGATGGGACCCATTATTTTATTTTATTTTGAAGCATAATTATTTTTCATATTATATGACATGATTTGTTTGTAATAATACCATTTCAAAAAATAAAAAAATTGTTTGTAATACCCCTGATCACGCAATTAATCTATCATTTAAAAACGTGATTTATTTATTTTTGAAGAGAAAAGGAGCTCAACATAGCTCTACTTTATTAAAGGACCTCAAATATAGAGGTTTGAACGGATACAGAGAGGCGGAGAATCTGCATTCCACCACGTATTTAGTCATGCTAAATATACGTTCTTTTCTCCTTTTTTTTTTTGGGAAGAAGAATCAATAACCGTAATCTCTCAATAAATTTCCTAGTCAACTTTCCAAAAATACCGATCTTTCCTTCCCTATAAATAGCACAATTATCTCCGGAATATTACTATTGGTATATACATCTAACGCAATGCGATCATTTAATGACACAAATTTTTAGGGTAGGGGGATTTTACAATCTTCCCCCTTAAAGAAAAGGATTACGTCCTCGGAATTGTTCTACGTTTACAGATTTAAGATTCTCAGAGTGCTCATTGTGGTCCAAGTGGTTAGCTAACTGTGTGTTAGCATACCAAATGTTCGCATCAACAGTTCCAAAGTTTTCAACCAGCTAAGCAATACAAATGCGACCCCTTGGTCATCGCAAGTCTCATGCATAGCAACATATATGCGACCCGTCGATCATCATATTAATAACTTATGGAACTCGATCCAACCACATGCAAACACAATAACTAATAACACTATTGCATTAGCCCTCGAGTAGTCCACTTAATCCTCCTATCGAGCGCCAGAGAACTAAGGTTGTCGTTTCCATTTTAAGATAATAGATCCATATCTTCTAGGCGACCCCGCTGTCATCGCCGTAATAAACAATGGGAATCGAGCCAACTATGGGCAACAAACAAACAAGAAATACCATTCCCAAGGCAACATCACTCATAGAATTACGTTTGCTAACACCAAGCAGTAGCATACGATCAAAATTACAACTCCGGAATTTCTGTCCGTCGTTAATGACTAACCTTTCGGAACTATAAAAAGTCTGTCTCAATCCCAAATAGATTGCATATCTCATCACATTTCCTACACTGAGTCCTATTATGGACACACCATTGCTAACAAGTAGCTATAGGTATTCATCATAATAAAATACATGAAAACAGTGACTCATGTACTGAAGGTCATAACCCACCTCTATATGGCTCCACCAACACTTACAGAGTAACTAAAAGTTTTATTTATATCCATGAGCATACAAATTCCAGAACTTAATACTTAATAACTAACATGGGGTACTCATTCTTACTCATGTCCAATAATGGGTTACATAAGGATATGTCTATATACAGTAAGATAATGATATTAGCCTAATCATAAGACCACATGATTGGACTAACAACATCCCAGTCACATAAAAAGTTAATCACGCCAATGATACAAAACAACACAGTACCATCGAGTAGCAGCAACCCACTTCAATAGTAATGAAAACTAAACTATTTTATCACAAAACAGCCCTTTAAATCCTTCCTCTCATTATTCTTTTACAAACAATCCTACGAAACCTTGCTAGACTCATTGGATCAATCTTTAAAGAGATAAGCGCTATAAAACCTACATCATTCACATTAAGGATTATTCTCTTATCATTATTAAACTTAAAATAATGGCAAACCATAAACAATCAACACACAATTTCATAAGATGCAAATAACAAAGTGCTCCAAAAATTGTGCCTACGTGATCAAACAAGACCTTAAACCCCGCTCCCAAGGACTTACGTGACCATGCTCTGATACCGCTTTGTAACATACCCACTTCGAATTCTAGGTCGGCCGCCCTAAAATCCCAAGTGTGGCATACTCATGGACCACTCTACACTCAAACCGTCAAGCCAACAAATGGAGATCAGGCTATTGTATGAAGCACATTGACAATAATCCAAATATAAATCAATTTTATTTATTGAAAGTGGTAAAGAAGTTGCAAGTATATTTACAAATATTTGAAAATAAATAAATAAAAATAAATCTCGACACGCAGGCCGGTCCCAAAATAAATGCTAAGAATTTATTTAAAATAAATAAGATTTTGATCTTAAAGAACTCAATATAACATTTTAGCTAATTAAACACCTTAAAAGAAATGACGAAGTAGCTTTTCGAATCAAGAGTGCATTCTACAAGCTAGGTTGCTCCACGGTCACGGTCTCCTGAAAAATAGTAAGTTGGGTCAGACCCCAACTAAAAGTAAGCTATCGCACCCTTATGACTTTTATAAATGATATAACAGATTTTAAACATTTATAAGGACAACAATTTTCTAAGTTTTCCAAACAAAACCACGACCATCGAAGAAAAAATGGACCAAGGGGAATTGACTCGATATTATCCAAAAACAGATTGTTTTAAAATAGTGAAAGAATCTCGCTTTAAATTGACCATCCTAAGATCCGTTTCTAACTACCGACCACCCCTCTCTAGTTTTTACTCTATCCGTAAGATGCACCGTGCATCAATTGAGTAGTCCAAATAATTCTCTTACCGTGCGTCGGAGAAATTATATGTTGTCGATCCCAATCCAAGATAATAGATCCATATCTTTTAGGCGACCCCTCGGTCATCGCCTAATAATCCATGGGAATCGAGCCAACTACGGGCAACGATCGATCTGAAACCTGAAATAACTAATCCTTCCAGCATAGTCTTTTAAAAGTCAATTATTTGACGTCCCTAAGCATGGGCAGGCAACAGACACACAAAGCACATTCATTTCGTTAAAACATTATTTTTTCTAGAATTAACCTCAACTGTCTTATACACTACTGACAGTATATGAACCTCTGTTGTTCGAAATATATTCACCTAAATTAGACTCATTGATTAAAGCCTACGTCATGCAATACAACTTAAAAATTCAGAAAATGACAACTATACTCGCATAAGGGAGATCCAAGTCGTGCTAGACACAGAAGCATCTCACTATAGATATTAGACGACTGCGAACATCAACATAAATTAACTACGTCGATTTTAAGTATCCTATCGTACAAGTGCCAAAGTAATTCACCCATCCCACCATTAACCAGCATATAACTACCGACACATAAAAACTATAGATACTAAATCCTAATCCACCTCTAGATAGTCTTGTACATCATAACTTGATCAGGAGGATGGAAAACATGGGTAAGCATTTTCTGAACGAATATGCTAAGAAAATGCTCATCAAACATTCTACACAAAAGTAGTCAGCGAATGTGACTAATATCTACTAGATGTAAATCTCACCTATGAAAAAAAAAGTGAATTAAATCATTTTGGTTAACAACAATTCAGTTAAGGTTTATTACACCTCCTTCCTCTGTCTACGGCTCCTACTTCCATGATCCTATTTTGAAGTGATCTTATAGACGCAACTTCAAATTCCTTTTCCTTCCGACTCTTTATAAACAATAATTTCATAAAAAACGCTTTAGACTTATTAGACCAAATTATTAAAGAGTATAAGAGTTAGAGAACCTACCTGATACGCGGCTAATAAGATCTCGATAACTATAACTTTCTTTTCTCAAATTAGTCTCCCTCCTTCTTCCAAATCTTTCTCTCACAACAACTAAGAAAAATGGAGAAAAACACTTTTAGACGGCTGACTTCTTCATATTCTTAAAACCCTAGTCTCCTTTTAGTCATGCTAAATATACGTTCTTTTTCTCCTTCTTTCTTTTTTTCTTTTTTGGAAGAAGAATCAATAACCGTAATATCTCAATAAATTTCCTAGTCAACTTTCCAAAAATGCCGAGATTTCCTTCCTTATAAATCGCACAATTATCTTCGGAATATTACTATTGAAGGTATATACATCTAACGCAAGGCGATCATTTAATGACACAAATTTTTAGGGTATGGGGATTTTACAACTGACCAGCATTCTCTTACCTTGTCCATAAATTCAGGGTGAGATAGCCATTTCTGGACTAGTGCATCTAATTGGCCTGGGCTTTGGAAACTACTGATCATTATATTTTATGAAATCGATCCAACCAATATCATTAATGATTTGGTATTAAAGATTCAATGGTGGGTGTTCTTCAAGCATCCAATCATATAAACGAACAATGCCACCATGAGCAACAGCACAACCTCCATCAGGTCTTACTCTAATTGCAGTACCTAATTAGGGACCTGACCACTAACATTACCCGTTAATCTTAACCAGTTATTATCCCCACTTGGCAGTCTTAACATGATCAAGCAGACCATAACAGTGAGCTTCCCTATAGAGTAATTTTTCAGGTATGTTAGGAGGGACATGAAGCTCACCTGTTCCTAAAAGATCAAGAAGAACAGAAAAACAATCCGTTTCGATTGATAAAGTACTCTTTGTTAACTTTTGTTGGTTGAAGGTTCAACGCATCATCAAACATAGCTCCAAAGACTGAATTTCGGCGCGCAGTTGCAAGAGTTATTGCAATTGTTTCAAAGATTTTACCTCTAACATTGAACTTAACCTTGTCGTTTTGGGTTCCCATATTTCTAATAGCAAGTTTTTCACAGATTAGTTAGAGTATTTCGAAGAGATTTTCGGCGAGCAGTTGCAAGAGTTGTTGTAGTTGTTACAGATTACTAATTATATGCTTGACGAGAGGTTGAAGATGAAGAAACAAAGATTCATGAGATATATAAATGGTTCATTCATAGGATTTTGATGATATATTATACCAAAATAACAAGCTTGAATACATGCACGCATATGCGATATTAAGATTCCGCCACATCCATATAATATCTTTACATATATCTTGACAGCCATGCACAAATACATCATCATGCCGGCTATCAGGTCAACTAAAAATATTATAGAAGATATTCGGCCACCTATAGAAATTAGAATATCTACCATTCATTTCATAGTACACATCCAATATAATAGGCAACCTACGTACATAATTGAATGTAATTGATTGGTTATTTTCTCAGAGCATCTCCAACAGTGGGTGTAGAAACTATGACTTGTTAACCAGACACCAACACTTCCGGTATCGGACATAATCGGGTACCAAAAGACAAATAGTCGTAACAAACAGTACATCTTTGCTCTGCGAATCGGGCGATAATATGAGTCGAATCAGTTTCTAAAAAAAATCAAGAAAACTTGATGATTCATGGTTTCTTCATCTTATTCTTATGGTTACTCAAACTAATTGCATTTATCATTCTTAAAATTCAATTTTACATTGTTTTTCTTGTCTTTTTATCTGGTTTTTAAATAGTTTTCAAGATTTCTCCCTCTTAGTCTTTTCACCTTTTGAGATTATTATTTTTTCAAGATGATAAACTAATCAACCCTGTTTCTCTCCATCATGTGTGTGCAGGTTGGATTGTCAATTATGTCTTTTGCCTTAACGTTTGTGATAGTGATTATTACGTTTGCAGAGAAGTTAGCTAATCGTTTGAATGTTGGAATCGTCTTTGGTTAATATCAGTGGTTTGCAATGGCAGAAAGTTTCGAATCAGTTCAAGTTGCTGAGTCAATTTATAAGTGAAGCCCGTCATCAAAGGAATTAAAAAAAATTAAAATTCCGTAACTACCGCAACTACAGCTGGAAAATGAAACAGAAAGTTGGTAGTCTTTTTTTTTGTTAAGTTGGTTAGTATATGTCATCATATATGGGCTCATTAATCCAAATCTTAGTCAATTAAGTGGTTACCATTATTCTCACCAAAAAAATAGGAAAAAATAATCCTAGTATATACTCTGTTAACCCTAATCTTAATTTCTCTCTTTATCACAATCATCCCATTGTCTCTTTCTTTACCAAAAGGCAAAGTTTAGCAGTTCACAACAACAAAACAATGGAATCAGTTTCATCTAATCCGATGGGTGATCTAGTTAACAAGTTCAAGCAAGCTACATTGGAACTTGGAGACACAAATGAAGTGGAAGTTATCAACTCTGAAATCACTCAAGGTGGGGAAGAGGACAATAACTGGGAAGCAAGCGCGATTGGAAAAGTTATCATAGAAGTAAAGATGAGTTACGAATCTGTGGATAAGTTTATCAAGTTTACTTGGCCTTTTTTAACTGAAAAGGATATTAAAATAATAAAGGTTGATCCAAACATAATGATATTCAAGTTTAACAAATGGGACTCTTTAAACAGAGTGATCAATGAAATACCATGGAGTATCAACATGCACCTTCTTGTTGTACATGATTACATACCAGAAATGGTGTACACGGAGAAACATTGGGGGTTTCAACAGTTCTGGATTCAGCTCAAGTTTATACTTCCAGAACACACGAATGTAGCTGCTGTCACAAAAATTGGTAGTATAATGGGAGAAGTTATTGCAATAGAACCTAAGGATGTTGTTCCTGTTGGTGGAGTACCTGTGAGAGTTTGTGTGAACATTGATCTTACAAATCCTATGAGGAGAGGTGTGAAAGCTATCACCAATGCAGGGTTCAGCCGTTGTATCAAATTTTTCTATGAAAGACAACCAGCTTCCATATGCTCAGAATGCTATGTTATTAAGCACTCTAAAGTTGCTTGCAAAGATGCATCCAATTTCCTAGCAAAAGCTCATGAGAAGCCATATTTTTTTGGCAATCCAAACATGATAAGGAAAAACATATCAACTGTTTCAACTAATGTTGCTCCTGCAATAAAAAATAGTCAAAAGAAATTTACCAAGAGTGTTGTTTTTGTGCCTCCTAAAGATGGTGAAGTAATCAACATGAATTTTTTGCTTAAAAAGGATGAGGGAGAAGGAGATAGTGAAGATGTTAGGCTTGGAAAGAGATCCAGAGTTTCAGAAGAAACAACTATTGTTGTTAATGTTGCTGAGGACAACTCTGCTAGCAATACCACTGCATGTACCAAAGATGTTCAAACTTCTCAACTAATCACTACAAGAGATAATCCAACTCAAAACTCACGGATGGAGAGTCAGGTATTTCTCAAAATCTTCTTTCTTATCATTTTAGTTATTACTTTTTTTGTTAATAGTTCTCTAATTTACAAGTTTTCTACTCTGCATGCTCATAAGTTGTTGCTCTTAATTTTTACTATAGTTTTAAAAATTTTCATACTAGCCTTCTTGCTTCAACACATACTAGTTGGCTCAACCTGATACTCAAACATGAAAATCATCTCTTGGAATGTCCAAGTCCTTAAAACCTCATCCACTAGGAATCATCTCAGTGACTTAATCAGATCTCAAAATCCTGATATCATATTCCTTTGTGAAACTAAAATTAACCAAGAAAAAAGCAAGCCCCTCCTTAAATTTTGTCAATACCCAAATTATGCTTTTATTGAACCAGTTGGCATGTCTGGTGGTCTTGTGCGTTTATGGAAAAATGGATTCATTTGTGATGTTGTTGGAATTGATAACAACATGTATAACATTGTGGTTCAAGCTGATCATAGTAAACCTGGATATCTCCTCACTTGCATGTATGGTTATACTAACCATAGTAAGAAAAAATATCAATGGAATTTATATACAGAAAATCAGTAAAGCTTATAGAGGTCCTTGGATGCTTCTAGGAGATTTAAATTTTCATTTAATTGAAGATAGTAATGCTACCTCTTCTTTTATAGATAGTTGGGTTAATAAAATGGTTTTTGATTGTGGTTTAGAAGATATAGGTTATACAGGAAAAAGTCACACTTGGACTAGTAATAATTTGGGCACATGAGATAGAAAATATAGAATAAATGTGGCTCTAGGCAATAGTGACTGGAACTTTCATTTTCCTAATGCCAAATTATATCACCTAAACCAGATAGGTAGTGATCATAGCCCAATAATGCTAGTGTCTGATTCCACCATACCCAGTTGCCGGAAACCTTTTAAATTTTTCCTAGTTGAATGATGAAACTTGTGCTACTACTATTGCTAATGCATGGAAAACTGAAATTAATGGCTCTCCTGGATACCAATTAGTAAACAGAATGCATGTTATTAGGAAAGAACTTTCAAAATGGAACAGAGAACATTTTGGCAATGTGCATAAACAAGTGGATGATCTGCAACAACAATTAGAAGTTCGTCAAGCTCAACCTCAAAACACTAATGTTCAAGATGAAGTCATAGATGTTAACAATCAACTTAATAAATGGCATAAGATGCAGTCTGACTTCTATTAACAAAAGTCAAGAGATAACTTCATTAAGGACATGGATAATAACACCAAGTATTTTCATACTAAGTGTAACAGGAAAAAATGCAAAAACAATATTGATTCTCTTCAAGATTACAGTGGTACTTGGCTGCAGTCTAGAAATGAAATTGCTTCTCATCTTACTTATCACTTCAGCAACATAAGTTCTTCCACCAATCCAGTTCTTGATGTAGGTCTATATTCTGTGATTCCTACTATCATTACAGCTGATGGTAATTTGCTTCTAATCAGTTGTCCATCCTTCGAAGACATATTAAAGACTCTTAAAAGCATGGAAAATTGGAGTGCACCAGGTCCAGAAGGTTTCCAAGCAGGTTTCTAAAAAAGTCAGTGGAATACAATTTGTGAATATGTTTGTCTCATGGTTAAAAGATTCTTTGAAAGAAAATACTTGTTTAAACAAATTAACAACACTTATATCTCTCTTATTCCCAAGAAGAAGAAATCTATATGTGTTGCAGATTATATGCCATTTGGTTTGTGCAACACTCTAAAATCTTAGTAAACAAGATGAAACCTTTAATGGAAAAAATAATTTCTCCTTATCAAGTAGCTTATGTCCCTGGAAGACTCATCAGTGACAATACCATTATTAGTCAAGAGATTATTCATTCTATGAAGAAGAAAAGAGGACAAATTGGTTGGATGTCACTCAAGTTAGATATGTCAAAAGCTTTTGACAGACTTGAGTAGAGTTTTCTCATGAAAGTACTTCATTATTTCGGGTTCAGTGATGATTTCTGCAGCCTAATCTATCAATGTATAAGCACAAATACTCTCTCAGTTCTTCTTAATGGTTCTCCTTGTGAAGAATTTCATCCTACAAGAGGCATTTGACAAGGTGACCCTCTCTCACCTGATTTATTCATTCTTGCAATGGAATTTGTTTCTAGACATCTTCTTGCTAATGAGCAAGATAAGTCTATCAAAGGTATTAAAGTGGCTGGAAATGCTCATGCCATCAATCATTTTCTTTTTACAGATGACTGCCTGATCTTCACTCAGGAAAATCTTACTTTTGTTAACAATTTGCTTAATCTTCTCAATAACTTCAGTTCCCAATCAGGACAGGTTATTAATTTTGAAAAATCTGCAGTGCATTTCAGTAAGTACACTAAGCCAGAAGTTGCTGAAACACTGACACATATTCTTGGAGTTAAAGTTATGAGTTCAAAAGAGAAATACTTAGGCTCTCCTCTAATTCTGGGACATTCTAAGAAAGAATCTTTCAAAGCTATTCAAGAAAATTTTGAGCAAAGGCTATCTATTTTCAATGCTCTATCATTATCTCAAGCAGGAAGAACCACAATGATAAAGCATGTTCTTAATGCAGTTCCTACTTATCAAATGGGTACTTTTAAGCTCCCAAGTCAGCTCATCAACCAACTTACTACAATTGAAAGAAAGTTCTTCTGGGGCATCAATCAAGTAGAGGCTCTAATCCTTTAGCTTGGCTTGAAGTTTGTAAGACAAAATATATTGGGGGACTTGCGTTCAGAGATTTAGAGAAACTCAACATGGCTTTGCTCACCAAATTAGCATGGAGAATCTGCACTGGATCTAGTAACTTGATGGTTCAGATCCTTAGAGCAAATACTTCAAAACTATAGATACTAGTTTCTCACCCGTGCGATGCACGGGTCTGTTTCTTGCTTATGAATTATTGGTTGCTTATGATTAATAATATTATGAAAAGGGGTGACAAATCCGTCAGTATGATATTCTTCTTACAAATAAAAAATCAATAAGCTAATATCGAGAAAAATACAAAAATACAAAAAGGGCTAAAACAAATATAAACTCTAAGGACCCAATGCAATGAAAATGAATATTTTCTTAGCATTTTTCCACATCCTTTGTATCCTGGTCTTAAAAATGCTATCTCTGTCTATGCAAGGAACGGTTGCTGTCTTGGATGCAAAGCATTTTTTTGTTTTCTCTTTGTCTTGGTAAAGAGTATCATAATTATTGACTTCCAAGACCATGAACCTGTTTGATCCAGTTTCCACATTAAACCCCGAAAAAACACATCGTAAAAATACATCATATTATTATGCAATGTATCGGTATATTTCATTTTTGATGTTTGTGAAAAGCTGATCAATATTCCCATGGTTTTCACTATATTTTGGATGGCCAAACCTCCTCCATTGAGTATGTCAGTTGGAAGCTTAGCCCAAGTAATGGTCCACGCAAAAAAACGCGATTCTCAGAGAATGTTCAAATTAATTCTAAATTATCAAAAGGGGGTGGGTGGGGAATTGGGTGCAATTCATGTCTGTAATATAACCAAAGTTTTTCCCTGAATTACTTTACATAATCTATCCCCTGCATGGACACTGACATTCTTGTAGTATTATTCCAAGAAAAGTGTACATGAATATAATTTTTCATATGTGCAAACTACTTTGTTTATTTTTGTCTCACTGGGAAAGTTTGCTTAGGTCATGCGTAGAGCACGATGGAGTATTAATTTTTGATCAAAAGTTTTTTATGTCATGAATGTAATTTTTATTTTGTTTGTCATTCACCACTAATCCATTAGTCTTGTCAGTAGCCTGATTTACACCGACTCTTGCATCATTCACGTAACGTGGATAACTGCATTGCATTTAGCAAAGTATGGCATTGCGCCTCCAAAGTGATCCAACATAACCATATCGTATCGAGGCAAATACATAGGGTTGGCATCAGTGGATGGATAAATAGCACTTCTTCCTTAAGACTACCGCATTAGGAGCATATGCACTTGGTTAAATAGCACTTCTTCCTTAAGACTACCGCATTAGGAGCATATGCACTTGGTATCGTCATATGGTATCGTCTATGATTAAATGATGGAATTTACACTTGGTATCATGCTCTGCAGGCCTTGATAAATGATGCAACTTTTATATTCTATACAAATAAATTAGAAATGCAACGTATTTAGAGTTTATAGTATTCATTGAAGCTCCACCGTTCCGGTCCTTCTCCTTCTAAGCTTGGATTTTAGAGACCAAAGTAAAAATGAAAAAATGACTTCCAGGTTAAATACACGGAATTATCACCGTACTAATCATGCATGGATTAAAAAGAACACGTGACTAAGATTAACAAACAAAATGGACAACACCATTCTTTTCAAAATTCCCAGTTTTATTTGTAGGCAAGTACAATTTAACCCACATCCCAAAACCATTCAAACGCGCAGATGTTATCAAGAAAAAAGTGTGGCTAACCTATAAGTTTAATTTAATGCATGGTAAATCAAACACTCTAGTTATGCAGTTATCATCAATGTTCTGCAACAACAATTAGTGCCCCTAAATACTGCAGTATCCTCCTTATTTATTTATTTTGGTAATTTTGCACCCACCACGGATCAAGTATTAGTTAATGGTGCCATATAGAGTTTACAACCTGAAACATAAATATAATCGAACTCCTTAATATCTAACCCGATAACTAAGAACCTAAATTGAGAAGTTAAAGAGCACATAGTTCAGTTGTACTTGCTTAACAGCATCACCAACAACTACAACATAAAAAATCAACAAAAAAAGTCCTAATAACGCTAAAAAAAAGATAATTTCACTATTCAATCCCGTTGCCGCAACCATCAACACCTATACACGCTTGTGGAATCAGAGAAAAAAAAATCACTTGCGAAAATCAAAAAATCAATTGTTTAACTATTTGAAGAGTGGGAGAGGAAGAAAACCCTAACCAAGATCGTGAATAATTCTCCATCATGTATAACCACAAAACATCGCACTACCGTAAAACATCGCACTGCGTAAACAATCTTCAACATCTACGACCACAAAACAAACAAATCTCAACTTGAACAAAAATAAAAATAAAATAAAATAAGATTTCCTTTTAATAAGAAAGTTAAAATGGGTAGAGAAAGAGGCATACCAACGACAAAATCTAGAATTATTCCATGTCTTATTCTCTTATAAATACTTCTTCTGCTGATCTTTAATTATATTGTCCTCACAGCTGATCGTAGGAGGTAAGAAGAAGAAACTGGACCAGGTTAAATGCTGGTTTCCAGGGATCTAGGTGTTGATAAGGGGACTTTTAGTTTTTTTTCTTGAGTCTAGTAATGGAACATTGCAGAGACCATAACATAAAATAAAAATAAAAAACAAACAAAAAAACAAAAAATCACCAGATCCATATGTTGTTTCTGAAGGAAAAGGCTATCTGAGTTTTTCCAGCCACAAATACCACAAAACAAAATATTAAACAGCATCATCGCATGCGTTGATCCATCGTCAACATAGTGAGAATTCTGCAAATCAAAAATCTACCATTATTATCAACTGAAAAACTGAGAAATAAAAAAGCAAAACCCTAGCAAAACACAAACAAACAGAAAAAATATAAACATCACGAAAATGGTGACGTTTTGGCTTTGTTGTGCTTTATATGTATATATAAGAGCATCCAAGCCAAGAATTTCCAAAAAAAAATGTCTCGGTTTAGGAAAAAAAAAATCATCCTAATTAGTATAATATTAGGATCTAAGAATATCAAGAACTTATTATTTTTGGCTAGTATTTACTTATCGGAGTTTTCTTTTTTACTAATTCGTTAATATCTCCCTATTTTAGAGAAATCTCCCATTTAAAGATTTGTTTTCCAATTTTATAAGATTTTTAATTATACCAAACATCTATACTTACTTTGAATACATTATTTTTTTGGAGGATCACGATATTAAGTCTTAATTATGATATTAAGTCTTAATTGTTGGTAGCTTTATTTTTCATAGATTAGGTATTGATATTCAAAAAGGTGTTGGAGCCCAGCTTGTTGCGAGGTTTCCAACCAAAAGTATGTAATATTACTTAAGAGAATTTAAAGACTAAAATATAAAAAATAAAAAATTGATCCTAGTTTATTGCACTTTTCTGCAAATTTTATCTTTCTTCTCCAAATTTTGCTTAATTTTTTTTTCATCATTACTTTCTACTAACGATTTTGTATATGGGTACTCTAGATTACTCCTCCTAATGACGTTGTATTATTTGTATTTGTACAGGATTAACAAACCCTTCGTTAAACCATCGAAAGGGGATTTCTCGATTCATGTAATCAGGTATTTTCTTTTAATGTCAATATAAATTTTGTATTTTCTTTTAATACCAGCTGAAAGTGTAATTGCAAGCATTTTGTTTTACCCGTAGTTTGGAGTTGTAATTAGGTAGATTTTATTACAAAAACTGTAAATGGACACTGGACATTAAAATTTTTTTTAATTCATATGATTGATCTAATTTTATGATGATATCATGATGCACGTTTTATTTAATTTTATCATGATGAAATCGTTTTTTTTTTTTTTTGGTAATGTTAAAATTGGTTATATTTGTTTTGATATGTTTCTCAGATTAAATAAGTTTTAGTAATTTTAGGAAATTATTTTCTAAAATGTGATTGGTCAAATAATATTTCGTGGGTCCAAAAGATTCTATTGAAATTCTATTGGCTGAAATTTAGAATGGTGGGGCCAGAATCAACCAGAAGCTCCGATTAACCACGTCGCTCGAAAAAACTCTGTTTTTATATAAAGAATTTAGCATTCAAGAATAGAAGCCAAAAACTGTTCTTACACATGGAATGGAATTACTAAAGGTTTACTCATTGTTCAGCAGAATTACTTCATGGGGGTTAATAATGGCAAAAATACCAAAATTTGGTTAGATAGATGGATTCCAGGACTAGCACATCCTCCAGTTCCAGTAAACGAGTTCTTCAGATTTTATGATGAAGTGTCTGAGTTAATTACTTCTGAAGATAACACTTGGAATTTTCCTCTACTAGATCAGTTGTTTGATGTTGATACTTCCTCCAAAATCAAGAATATGTTCATATGACACCATGATATGGATGCCTTCTAAAGATGAAAAATTTTCTGTCAAAAACACATACAAGAAACTTACTGAGTGCAACAGGGATGTGAATGTTAATGGGAGGATCATTGAAACTGGTATATGGAAGGCATTATGGATTGGAAGATGAAACTATAGAACATCTGTTACTTGACTGCAGACATGCCAGAGCTGTGTGGAGAGGAGTAAATGTCAATATTGATGCAGTAAGAAATAACTGCACAAGTGTGTCTGAATGTGTAATCAGTTGGTTTACAAATAACACCGATGAAAGATGGTTATATACTCCCATGATTGGTGCTTGGGTAATTTGGAAAGATAGATGTGATATAATATTTCAGGGAGTATCTCTCAATCACTTTAACTCTGTACATATTTATCATCTAGGTTCACATCTGCATGAGTATCGTAATTTTGCTTCTTCTGTAAGTAACTATAAACTATCTAACTGGCAGCCACCGGATCAGGGTATCATTAAAATTAATGTCGATGCCTCCTTTGATTATTTATCAAATAAAGTGGGTACTAGACTAATAATCGTGATCATACAGATGATTGTGGAGGGATCAAAGGAAGCTACTCACATGGAATGCTAAACCTAAAGGAATGAGAGTGCATGGCAGTATGTAAGGCACTTGCATGGGCAAAAGAGAAAGACTTTACCAGAATCCACATTGAAGCAGATGCTAAACTAGTAATACAATCAATCACACGATCGAGTTCTCTCATTCAATGGGAAAATATAAACAATCTTAAAGAAAAAAAATACTTATCTTCTAGGTTTATTAATTTATTGTAACTTTTTCTTTATTAGTCGTGATGACAATTAATCAAGTAGCAGATGAAGTTTCAAAATTAGTTAGAACTTCAGAACAAGGTCCTGAGTTGTACGAACATTTCAGTATTGATATCTGTAGTCTTCTAGCAAAAGACCACAACACTATCGTCGCACATTAAGCAATAAAAAATTTCTTTTATCAGGAAAAAAAAAAAGACAAATAGCCCATTAATTTACTTTACCCATCAAAATTTGATTTTTTTTTTTTTTTTTTTTTTTGAAAGAGTATTATTACATTAACTAGTTGGAAGCCTAACAAGCTAAGCTCCAACAACGTACTACTACATTTGTTGAACAGGTTTCCGTGCTAGCCTACCAGCGAGCCTCATACGGAACCAAGCCAAGGGAGCCGAAGCGGAAGGGGGTTGTGATTATGTCGCAAGGGGGGCAAGCTAACTCTACCTTCCATGTTAAATTCTGTAATATTACGTCATCAGGGACTCGAACCTGGGACCTCCTGGCATGAAACCTCTATGGAACGGGGATGACAAGCTGAGCTACTATCATTATAGAAGTCAACATTATAAACTTTCTCAACTGAAATTATATCTATTCTCACTTTCTTAGAGATAGCATCAGCAGTGTGTCATTGTCATCTCTATTAACACGAGTTATTCTCCAAAATTCAAATGAAGCTAATACTACTTTAATATCTCTCATAAGTTTCCTATTCTCCCAGCTAACAAAACAAGTATATTTGAATTAATAGAATTGACTACATTGGCTGCATCTGTTTTGACTTGTATCTTGTTGATATTCAAACATCATAGGCCTACTGAAAATTAAGTGCATTTTACATAGAGTCTTGAGACTGTATTATGAGTCGACTGAAGCACAAAAACAAACACTGTAAAAACACAATGGCGAACACCAAAGAAGAATAAACAATACAAACTTTAATGCAACGCTACGTAATGGGTTTTGTTATCTTGTCTTTATAATCTATTCTCTGACTCACCATCCCTAGGCATTTAGGTTACTAAATCTAGATTTAAAACCCATATATTTGTGTCGGCTTACCCATGTTTTGTTACTGATTTCATTTTAGCATCGTCTTCTATTTAAAGCAAACATCTTACAAACTACTATTCCTATCTTTTTCATCATTCATGGAACCTATAATGTTGGTTTCTTTGTTTCTTGTTCCTTTACTAGTTTGTTGTTTTTCCACTCTTTATTTCATCTTCTTCTCATCATCTAAAAACAGATTTCAACATGTTGGTCTTACTTCTAAATACCCACCAGGAAAAACTGGATGGCCGATACTTGGTGAAACTATTGAATTTCGCGATGCTGGAAAATTCGTACAAGAAAGGATGAATAAATATTCAAAACATATCTTTAGAACTTCATTGCTAGGTCAATCTGTTGTTATTCTTTGTGGTCTAGATGGTAATAAATTTTTGTTTTCCAATGAAAATAAACTGGCCGTTCCATGGTTGCCTCGATCCATCCATAAAATGTTCCCTTATTCAAGTAGCAGTAATAAGATCTCGCTTGTAGATGAAGCCAAGAAACTGCGAAAGATACTTTCTCAGTTTCTTGTACCCGATGTCCGACAAAGGTATGACTAAATACTCGTCAGAGAATGTGCATAGAATCGGACTCGACCAATTTAAGTAATTCTTCTGTTATGTGCCCATGCAGGTGTTTCTGCATTATGGAGAGAGTAGTGAAGCAACATTTAGCTACAAACTGGGATAACAAGAGAAAAGTGACAGTATTACCTCTAGCCATGAAATACACACTTTGTTTAATTTGTGATTTATTTCTAAGCATAGATGATCCTGCCGGTATCGAAGAATTAGGTGCACCTTTGGAACAATTGAGAGCTGGACTTTTCTCGATCCCTATAGATGATCCTGGAACAGCTTATAACCTTGGGTTAAAAGCATCAAAGTTTTTAATGAATAAGCTAATATTGATAGTCAGGCAACGCAAGATTGATCTGGAACAAAATAAAGCTCCAACAACACAGGATTTATTATCTTATTTATTATTAGAAGTTGATGATGATGAGAATCTCTTGGATGAATCAGTCATTGCTAGTAGGATTTTAGGGACGTTTATTGGTGCTCATGAAGCTTCTGCTACTGTCATTACTTTCACTATCAAGTATCTTGCTGAGCTTCCTGGTGTTTTTAGTGAAGTCCGAAAAGGTACGCACATATAGGTTTTATCGGTTGATTTTTATTTTATTTTTTTGAAGCATTTTATCGGTTGATGCTCATTTGTTAATATTGGTCTTTTATGGATACCAGAAATGATGGAAATCAAAAATGCAAAAGTACCTGGAGAATTGCTAAACTGGGATGATACACAAAAGATGAAGTATTCATGGAACGTCGTATGCGAAGTGATGAGATTAGTGCCGCCTATTCAAGGAACTTTCAGGGAAGCGATTGTTGATTTCGACTATAAAGGATTTTCTGTGCCAAAAGGATGGAAGGTAATTACCAAGGGTCATGATATATATTTGTATAATACATCTGGACTTCGTTGTCTTTCAAGGCTCTTTTTGCTGGCACAAATTAAAATACTTTTTAACTTTACGTTTATGTAGCTGTTTTGGAGCACAAGTTCGACGCACAAGAACTCAGATTACTTCTCAGAACCAGAAAGATTTGATCCAACAAGATTTGAAGGTAAAGGACCAGCACCATACACATATATACCATTTGGTGGAGGACCACATTTATGCCCAGGAAAAGAGTTGGCGAAACTTCAGATATTGGTGTTCATGTACCATGTAGTGACCAAGTACAAATGGGAGACTTTATTACCAGATGAAGAAATTAATTTCCACCCATTTCCAAAGCCTGCTCATGGTCTTCCTATTCTACTTCAGCATGAGACTGTTCAGGGTATAGAGTAAAGGATTTGTGTTTGATATGTGCTCAAACGTTCAAGGAAGGTTGTCCGCGCCCAGCCTTCCGATTATCCGAATTCCATGTGATGCTGTGATTGTTGTTTCTCAAATCTACAAAACCCAAACCTTCATATGAATTAAGCACACATATAGCATTACTTTCGTCCATTGGAATTGCATCATAAACAGAACTAAAACCATCATCCAATATGGACCTAGACCAAACTATATTTTTATCTCTTAAATCAAAAAGATTGATGCGACTGTTATCTCTCCTTGGGGACAAATTAGAGACATATAAACAATTACTTTCATTTAACCATTGAATCTTATCCGCATCACCAAGATACAAGTCATCTAACGAGTCAATAAAATCAATCTGTTTTCCGGTAACTTGATCCCACACTCCAATTCCGCCATTACCAATTCCTCTACAACTAGCAAATATCTTACAGTCAGAGTTAAAACATATAGCTCTAGCAGTAAAGCTTTCAGCATAATATTCTTCATAGTTCAACGTGTATCTATGCCTTAGATCACCTGTGGACGAACTGAAAAGACCCATACCTCCATCTAACTTGCGTGGGCTTTGGCAACTACTGATCACTAAGTTTTCTGAATCGATCCAACCAATATCAATAATGCTTTGATAATCAAGATTCAATGGTGGATGCTCTTCAAGCATCCAATCATATACACGAACAATGCCACCATGAGCAACAGCACAACCTCCATCAGGGCTCGCTCTAATTGCAGTACAATTACCGGCTGGGGCCTGACCGCTAACCGTCCTCTTTAATCTTAACCGGTTGCCATCGAAATTGCCCCACTTTGCTGTTCTAACATGATCAAGAAGACCATAATAGTGAGCTTCCCTATAGAGTAATTTTTCGGGTATGTTTGGAGGCACATGAAGCTCACCTGTTCCTAAAAGATCAAGAAGGACAGAAAAACAATCCGGGTTTCGATCGATGAAGTATTCTTTGTTAACATCTCTTTGTTGAAGGTTCCATTCATCATCAAACATAGCTCCAAAAAGTGAATTTCGACGCGCAGTTGCAAGAGTTGTTGCAGTTGTTTCAAAGATTTTACCTCTAACGTTGAAGTTTGAACTTAACCTTGTCGTTTTGGGTTCCCATATTTCTAGTAGCAAGTTTTTCACAGATTAGCTAGAGTTATTACTTAGAAGTGATGCTTATATGCTTGACGATGGGTAGCAGATGAGTTGGTATTCTTATTTTTAACTAAAAAAATTTCCAATAGCATATTTATAAAAAGGTATTCTAACTCCAATAGCTATTTATAAAAAGGCAAAATGAACAAACAAAGATTCATGCATGAGATATATTAAGGTAATGGTTCATTCATAGGATTTTGACGATATACATTTAAGCCTGAATACATGAACGTATATGTAAAATGAATTGTTTTACCGTGTTAACTTTGCACGTAAGGTGTAATACCATTAATGGTCAGTCTCTTTGAGTTCTTCAAAGTAGCTGAAGAGTTTCCTGGTTCTTCATTCCAACTCCTCCCTGTCTCTCATAATTAATCAAGAAATTTGATTACCGAGTTTGTTTGTTTTTTTTGCTACGATCACTTTGAAAATAGTGCGACTTAATGTAGGGAAACACAATTGGAGAAGAAGTGATTCTCATCATCTTTGTGCGTCAAACTTGCTTGTTGATCCCCTTGTCACCCAGTTGGATGGGCTAGTTGTTCAAGAGTGAATATCAACGTAAATGCGTGCATGGGCGTACGTGCACCACAAAGAAAATGCAACCTGTCACGACTCCTTAAGTTGGATCTCTATATATTTGTCACGGAAGTTCCATATGAAGAAACTGAAATTGCCAAGAATTTGTCTCATAGTTGAAAATTACAAGAAAAATAAAAGTTCCATACTACGGCTAAATTTCCAAACAAAGCAATAACGTCTTCTTATTATCAGTGTAGTCATATCCTTGCTTTAACTTACTCTAGTAACTGCATTTTGAGTCTATAAATAGTTAAGACAAACACTTTTTTTTGGCATCGTCTTCTATTAGAGGCAAAAACTATTAGTAGCATCTTTTTGATCATTCATATGGAACCTATGATGTTTGTTTCTTTGTTTCTTATTTCTTCACTAGTTTGTTGTTTCTCCACTCTTTATTTCATCTTCTTCTCATCATGTAAAAACAGATTTCAACATGTTGGTCCTCCTTCTAAATACCCACCAGGAAAAACTGGTTGGCCGATAATTGGTGAAACTATTGAATTTCGCAATTCTGGAAAATTCATACAACGAAGGATGAATAAATATTCAAAACATGTATTTAGAACTTCATTGCTCGGCCAATCTGTTGTTTTTCTTTGTGGTCTAGATGGTAATAAATTTTTGTTCTCCAACGAAGATAAACTCGCCGTTCCATGGTTGCCTCCATCCATCAAAAAACTGTTTCCGTATTCTTCAAGTAAGAATAAGATCTCGCTTGTAGATGAAGCCAAAAAAATGCGAAAGATACTTTCTCAGTTTCTGGTACCCGACGTCCGACAAAGGTATGACTTTTACTCGTCAGAGAATGTGCACGGAATCAAACTCGACCAGTTTAAGTAATTCTTCTGTTATATATGTGCCTATGCAGGTGTTTCTGCATTATGGAGAGAGTGGTGAAGCAGCATTTACTTACAAACTGGGATAACAAGAGAAAAGTCACAGTGTTACTGCTAGCCATGAATTACACACTTTGTTTAAGTTGCCATTTATTCTTAAGCATAGATGATCCTGCTGGTATCGAAGAATTAGGTAAGCCTTTGGAACAACTGAGAGATGGACTTTTCTCGCTCCCGATAGACTTACCGGGAACAGCTTACAACCTTGGATTAAAAGCATCAAAGTTATTGATGAATAAGCTAATGTTGATAGTCAAACAAAGGAAGATTGATCTGGAAGAAAAAAAAGCTCCAGAAACACAAGATTTGTTATCTTATTTGTTATTACAAGTTGATGATGATGGGAATCTCATTGATGAATCAGTCGTTGCAAGCAGGATTTTAGGGACGTTTATTGGTGCTTATGAAGCTTCTGCTACTGTCATTACTTTCACCATCAAGTATCTTGCCGAGCTTCCTGGTGTTTATAGTCAAGTCCGAAAAGGTACGTACATATATCATACACTCTTTTATCGATTGATGCTCATTTGTTAATATTGGTCTTTTATGGATACCAGAAATGATGGAAATCAAAAGTTCAAAAGTCCCTGGAGATTTGCTAAACTGGGATGATACACAAAAGATGAAGTATTCATGGAACGTCGTATGCGAAGTGATGAGATTAGTGCCGCCTATTCAAGGAACTTTCAGGGAAGCGATTGTTGACTTCAACTATAAAGGATTTTCTGTGCCGAAAGGATGGAAGGTAATTACCTAGTCTCATAAATCTTGCAAGGCTCTTTTTGCTGGCACGGATTAAATACTTTGTAACTTTACGTTTATGTAGCTGTTTTGGAGCACAAGTTCGACGCACAAGAACTCAGATTACTTCTCAGAACCAGAAAGATTTGATCCAACAAGATTTGAAGGTAAAGGACCAGCACCATACACATACATACCATTTGGTGGAGGACCACATTTATGCCCAGGAAAAGAGTTGGCGAAACTCCAGATATTGGTGTTCATGTACCATGTAGTGACCAAGTACAGATGGGAGACAGTATTACCAGATGAAGAACTTAATTTCCACCCATTTCCAAAGCCTGCTCATGGTCTTCCTATTCTACTTCAGCATGAGACCGCTTAGGGTCAGCATGAGACCGCTTAGGGGTATAGAGTAAAGGATTTGTGTTTGGTGTGTTCTTGTGTACCGAGTAGCTGATTCTATGAAATAATTAGTCATTTGAAATAATCAATTCCAAATTCTGCTCAAAAAGTATTGCCGGAAGTCCCAGGAAGTGGCCGGCAGTTGGCCTGAAAATAACAGTTTGCTCCATTTTTAGGGTGAGTCATACCTGATACAGGGAATCCAACACAAGCCAAAAATATCATGAATTATCCAGAGAAGATGGCCATACTTTGCGCATCACTACTTTAAAAATGTCGATCAAACCCTTCAATCTTCTAATGTAACTACAGTCTTATTCATTTGATAATATTTCCAAACATTTCTATTTATGCGACATCTAAAACTTCACAAAACAGAATACTGAACTGTAAACAGTATAAATGATTTAATAGGTAAAAACTAAAACCTTTAACTTTACAGCACTGTTCTTCTACTGTTATACATTATAATGTACAATATTGACACCCCTGTCATGCTATACTACCAAAACTTACTGATACGAGAAGAAGAAATTTCTAGTCACTGGTTAAATCTTGACCACGCAATTTTAACATGGCCACTAAGAAGCAAGGTTAGGCTTTCTATAACCTGTTGACATCAAAACCGTCAATTTCAACATGCCTTGCTGGCATAGCCTCGCTGGGTTCTTGAACACTGTTACTTTTGTATTATTCAAATCTAACAAAGCAACGTGCAAGATGCTGAAACGTTCCCCCTTCTCAGTTGCAAATTGCCATTCCCTCGGTGATATATTAAACCAGTCTTTCGTTGGAGACCTGGTTGCTTTAACCTCGATATATTCTATGTTGTTCACATCCTTCCCCAGAACAATATCATATGGTGAACCCGTCTCTGTTTCTCTATTCACCCAATTAACTACTTCCTCCCCAAGCTTTTCTACCAAGTACTTGAAAGCTACAAACTCTCCCAACCTCCCAGTTACAGCTGCTTGGTGCTCATTGGGTGTACTAAAAGGAGGCGGATCTTTCTCATTTAATGCTACTTCTGAAGAACTACAGCCTGCGCTTTCCGTCTTAATACCACCAAGTTGTAAATCTTCCATAGCCTTAGGTTCTTGTAGACTTGCCTCCATGTCTGCTACCGTATCATCTAGGATAATCCAATCAAAACCAACTCCAATAGGAATCCCATGCTTATCAGTGTATGATGTCATAACTTCAGGTTTTCCTTCTTTCTGACAATAACTTTCATTTGGTGGTACGATTGACGATGGACTTGTAATTGGCTTATTTGCTGGAGCAGGAGAACAAGTTGAATCAACTCGCTTTCTTTTGGACTTCGACTGTTTCTTTCCATTTACCATACCTGAGGAACAAGCTGTTTCTGAAATCCCAAGATCTTCCTTGGGTGGGGATACTGATGAAAGAGACCAAATAGGTTCATTTTCAGGAAGTTTAGGGATATTCTGACTATTTACAACAAAGAACTCTATTTGCTCTTCGGTGCAGCCTGATTCAGCCATAGATGCTATCATGTGAAGGAAATTAGCAAGGTGTAATTCAGGGATTCCAAGGTAGAATAGGCGAGAAAGTTCTAGGAATATCGAGTGGGAGTCAGCCTTCTGCTTTATGTACAGGACATTCTCCTGCAAAATTACAAATAAAAGAAATATGGGTTACATAATTTAAACAAAAAGAAAATTTCTTAAGCTTTTCCATCCGTTCTTTAAATAAGAATTGTTTCTCAAACTAGAAAATCTTTCACTACTAAATGCATTTTAGATTGCTTCCCTTATCTGAAGTAAACACGTAAAGGCTCATTACTTCCTTACTACGTAAATTTTAGTCACTAGCGCAACACGAAGCCAACGTCACTGACCAGCATGGATATGCATGGAAAACCTATAATCATTATGTGATCATGTAAATACGAAACCAAGACTGCCTTAGAAACCCAAACCTATAATAACAATTATGTGATCATGTAAATACGAAACCAAAACTGCCTAAGAAATCCTTATGCCACTGGCTGTCAAACTTCCGGATCATTTGAGGTTAAAAAAACACCTGCCTTGTTTTGACAAAAACTTGCAACACTGGATGGTAGAGAACAAAATTGGGATTTAATGTACTGGGTTGAATACCAACCAATAAGTAGGATGCTGAAGGGTAAAACCGATCAACCTTTTGGATTCATAATACATGGAACGGTGAAGGATTTCAAAAGTTTAACCATATTAAATGACGTTGTGTAGCTTGATCTATAACTTGGTCACAGAAGTATCTGTGGTTTTAGAAGAGCTAGCAAACATCAATATAATCATCAGGGATTCTCATATGTACACTAAGTTTCTAGCACCAGCTTCACCTGTTTACTTTTTTATAAGAAGTCGACACTAAAACATATTGGGCATAAATGGTTCTGTGCTTTTGCTTAACAGGGCCGACTCAGTAGATCCAGAATGTTTCCAGGAAAACCACTGAAAGATTAAGTGTTATATATATTTGAAGGAAAAGAAACCTGAAGTGGCGCCCGCCGACGTCACATGTACAGAAAAAATAAGCAGTTCAGCTCACATACCTGGAGAAGACATCTGCACTTCAAGCATTTATTAGATGCAGGCCTGCAACCTTCCAAGTTATACCTGTAAGATAGCTTTTTAACCACAACAATTTGTAGTTGACTCAAGTTTTCCCCTCCAGACTGCTTGAGTTGAAAGTACTGATCAGGGTGTGATTTGTAGATATAGCGCTGAGCAAAAGGAAGAACACGGTCCACCAATAAAGCTTTACTTGTAAAATCTTCCACACCTTCATATACTGCTACACGAGTTACGACCTACACATAGGAAATGGAACAAATTGTAAACTTCAAGGAAAAAGAGAGAATGGAAAAATCTAATGACTGTTCATGTTAAAATGTGGAGGAAGCCTGCAATAGCAGTGTAAGAAATTCAGAAACACAGAAGGTAGAGATCATCTACAATGATTTATGGTACTTAAACCAAATAAAAAGCCGTAGGCTCAACTGATTTTATCCTTTTCCATCAAATGCTGACTCACAGTTCTCATGTTTCTGACAACACATGCAGAGAATGAGACAAATTTGTAAAATCCACATAGACAGGTTTCTCAGACTATTCTTGGAACTCTCACACAACTAATACCTGTCATTACTGCCACAGCCTAACCATCAACAATTACATGCATCATTTATCCAAAGATACAACAATAAGTCCACCAGAAAGTACACGTTTTTATGCTTGATAATATAGTTCTAAAATCTTACCAAAAGAAGAAAAGATGTCAAAATAACAAAGCTCCCATGATGGTAAAAGAGTGACATTGTCAAAACAATGCCAAAAACATTATCCTGGCCATAAAGTACCTTTATCCTGGCCATAAAGTACCTCTGGAAATTGATACTTTTACTTTAATTAATTTTTGTAAAACGGATTAATGTGACATTTTCATACAGTGAAAGTGTATCTAATCAAAAAATAAAATTCTGGTATACTTGACTTGAGCTAATTTAGAGATGATGAAAATCTGAAAGACCAACTAATTCACCTATCCAGTAGATTTCTGTGCTAATGTCATATGCTGCAAACCCATGTTTTTCTATGTTCATATCTTCATATAACTAGCAAACTCAATCCATATAATGTAACGGTTAAGATCTTTAGAAGCACAAAAGTGAGGGTTGAGCATTCAGCTTTCACGTTCGTTTAGACTCTAAACAAATTAATAGATTGGCTTATAAAATCCATGTCATAGCATTAACACAAAAGCTTGGGCCCATTTTCTAAAGTGCCCGACTAAAAATATGACCATGCTATGATAAATGAACAGGTCAGCTACTACTAGTACTAGACCAAATAAAACTTAGAGAATGTGTAAGTCAGAGAAACTTTGATTAACGCATAAATCTATTCTTGCTGCTGAATGGATAAAGTATTACCTCAGAAAGAGACGGAACTCCAATAGCCTGCATGAACATAGAGAATTTTTCTGGGAGCATTTTTTTCTCATCATTGCTAAGTTCTCCAAAGTATAAGAAACAAATTTTGTCAGAAATTGTAAATTGCTGTTTTAGCTGCTCATCATCACACCAACAGACCAGGCCAAATTTCCGGTGAAGTGAAACCCATTTATCCTGTACAGTCGGAAGAACTGTATTTTTCTTTTTCTGAAGAAATTCCTTCAAGTATAGAACATCCACGGGCCCCAGCAAGCCAGATTTTAAATCATTTGCCCACTTCAAGAAAACTCTAAAAACCTGATAGCACATTAAAAGAAGTGTTTCAGGTAAACCGTAACTTAATAAAACGTACTTGGTACCGCCCCTGATATTCAAAAACATCATTATCACAAGGAAACCTGAAGCTTCTAAGAAAAAACGCATAAACATAACTAACAAAGCTCACCACAGTATTCAACGAGCAAAAAAAATTTACTATACATTTCCTAATCTGCCACTGGGGCTGCCAATGGACCCCATTGAGGAATCAAACATACCTCAGTTCACAACTATGATATTCCCTATATTCTTTAGAACCCATAAGAAAGCCCTAATGTTGATCCGTCTAGTAAGTCAACCATGCATTGGAGTTTTAAGTGATTAACATCAATGCTTCCCTTCAAGAGTGTACTGTCCTGTCACACACCAGGTACAGCATGATTATCACTTACACGACCCTTCAGTCATCACAATGACAATTCAAGGAAGCCGATCCAAGTAGGCAACCTCAGGCAACATATCACAATCTATAATACTCACTCACATATTAGTTCACCATCTCCATTTACTTATGACTCCTAATTCCCAACTTACCACGCTATTCTTATATAGTTATATGCTAATTTCAGTACACTAATATCCATAAGCTAGCAGAAGACATTATAAACCCGTGGAATGATATCAACATCAATCGATAGACTGCCATCTACATTGCAGTACCACATATAAAAAAGTAAGATTACATATACATTGCACATGGTGTATGCACAACTTGCACAACACTTACGCCTTACGGAGTCCGACCTCACCTAAACCACTCTGATCAAGTCAATTAAAATCAAGTATTATACTTCTTATTTTTCTTAATCCAGTATAGAACAAATCAACATCAAGAATATAGGTTTAGATGGGTTCAGCCTGCTGCTGAAAGCCTTTCTCTTTTCCTACCAATGCCCGAACTCTCTCCTACGACAGGTTTTTTTTTTTTTTTTGATCTGCCTCCAGGTCTATATAGTTTAAATGAAAGATTAGTTTCAAAAATAATAAAAACCTAAGGTATTTAGCTATGTTAACCGTTTGAGGGCGGAAGAGATAACCACACCCTAACTCAAACAAATCACCACCAAAACAAAACAGCTTATACCCCACAGCTACGACACTAACTAAACAAAAAATGGTAAAAGTAGAGGGCATACAACTTGATTTTATACGCATAGATACTTACTGCAGTAGCAGCCTGTGAAGGCAGAGCAACGTTTGATAACTGTAGCAAGATCTGTATATAGTTCTTAAAAGGAGGGATCTCGCGTACCCTACACTCATCCACAAAAAAATCATGAAAACCATGATAAACCTGTGCCAGTGTGTTGATTAGATGGCAGTTAGACCCGTTAATTAAGCCATGCTGAAGAAGCAGCGCTTTTGCTAGGTCCACAGATCCAGTTGGGTCGTGCCAATACACATCATCTCGAGACAAAAACATGCCCTTTACCATACTCTTGTGTCCCGACACAGCTTCATATGGAACAAATATTGAAGGCCTTGAACTGAACTCCTCTAAAATTTTACCCTTGGAACTCTCTATCATCGCATCCCATACGAACGAATAAAACTTTGACATTTGTGTAATGCTGCCATAAAATAAAATAAAATAAAACATGTATGTTAAAGAAACTACAAAAATAGCAACTCAATGAACTTACTACTCATGTTCTCAATGAGAAGCAACTCACAGATCTATCAACCCCTACATATAGAAAAGATGTGTCCATACCTCGCTTTGAAAGGAGTCTTGCATCTTCTCCATGTATGGAGAATTCGCAACGCATCGTCAAGGGCAACTTGGGTCTTAAAACCAACGTCACGTATCAATTTTCTGCTCCTCACCTGTTTTCAAAGAGAGTTTAAGCCAACAAGGCAGATAGCATCAACAACAGACACCACCTAAATATTTCTGATCCAACGGAAGATGTTGCTTATATTAGTATGACCACTAAATTCGAAAGACCTACACATAAAAAAACTTTGAATGCCCCGAACAGAATTCTAGGAGCCATATGGGGATGAAAGATATTTTTTGGTTGGCATGCCTTAATCACCACAGAGATCATAGTCACATAGTTCAAACACCTTTTAAGGTTTCTTGAAGCATTCCTGTTCACAACTGCCTTGTGACTATTATTAGTATTATAACACGAGCCTAAAGGCCATTGAAGGGGTACAGCAAACTCTAAATGGGAAATTAAAATTTTAATTTGTGGGAAGAATTAGGAAATTAGGAAAGAACACTAACCTGTGGCACAGCATATGGTGCACCATCTCCAAGGATAGACCGGACAGCCTCACAATCGATGAATAAGTCTTTAGGATAGTGAAGCTCTTGATCTGTACTCGATACTACCCACTGAACAGCGTGAATGCTCTTAATGAATGACGACTCAAATGGTATCCCATCCTCGTTCGGTTTTGAAATGCAGGAACCTGTTACTTTTGAAGCAAAACAATCATCCCACATATCATCAAGAACTTCCAGCAAATACTTACATTTTCCATGATTCTTCTGTGAGGATAAAGTAAATAGTAAACAAACCAACTCGGCTGACTCCCAATCTTTAAGTAATAAACCAGGAGAAATATGGATTTCATTGTGGACCAAGTTCAAGGGAAGACCAGCTTCATTCTTCTCAACTTGAATTATTTTAACAAAATCAGTAATGCCGAGTTCCTGGAAAAATTCTCTCCACTTCATTAAACCAAACAATGGTGACGTGCTGATGTTTGCATGTTTCAAGTATCTAACGTCAACTTCATGCCAATTAGATTCCACATCCACGGCATCAAGTAACTTGCTCACATCTACCGGATTCCCATACTCCTTGCTGAAATGTACATATATTTCATGGGGTCTTTTATAGCCACGATTTGTCAAGATAAAAGCTTTGGTTCTTAATTCAGAGATAATGTATTCCCGTTCAACGCAGCATCTAGGGCAACTAGACTGAAGGTGGAGCATTAAAAAGGATACATATTCTGTCATCAAAATATCATCTCTCTTTGTGGGTATATCATCCGTAATTGCTGGTAAAATGTGCACCACTATAATATCATGCGCAGAGAGCCGTCGAACACCTATTCTGTTTAACATTCTTATGCAATTCTCCACCTGCATCTGTGTGTCACTGCTCTTATCCTCGGATGGTGAAGAGAGGAAAGCAGGATTTACGGTACGAAGTTTTGCATATAAACTAGGGCAAAAATCAGGACCATGCAAACCTTCAAATCCAATGTCATCAGAAGGTAACCATATCGAACCTTCAGCCACAGAGCTATATGTTCCGTCTGAAAGTGGAATGAACGGTATTCTCGCAAGTCTCTTAAAAATATCTGAAACTTCTACTCTAGCAGTTGAACTAATCACCAGCATAGAGTAAAGTGAACTGAGACACGACGAAAACCACTCCAACCCCATTGATTTTATACCACCATAATCAGCTTGTTGACATACTGATGACATAACATCAACCAGGATTTTGGGTCCATATTCTTGGATGCCTAAAGCATTTGCTAAAGAATCGGACAAAACTACATCCTTATCCAAGTAACCGAGCCCGAGATGCTGTTTTAGAAGTCTATCAGGTAAAAGATTGCGAGCTTGATCATCCCAACCTCTGAGGGCCTTGCATGGTGGAACCCATTCCTTCTCGTTATGTCCTTCCAGGAGCATACAGTTTGAAGCACGTAGTTTGGACATAATAATGAGAGGAAGATGCGACAAAGATCCATGAACTTCCCCCACAAGTGGAACATAACTCAAATAGCTCATCAAAGCTATTCCTGGACTCTCTCTAAAGCAAGGGATGGCACAGAAGGATCTCTGTGCACTGACAAACAA
Source organism: Papaver armeniacum (assembly GCA_023531295.1). Taxonomy (NCBI): domain Eukaryota; kingdom Viridiplantae; phylum Streptophyta; class Magnoliopsida; order Ranunculales; family Papaveraceae; genus Papaver; species Papaver armeniacum. The sequence continues at coordinate 106,703 of JAJJWW010018888.1, forward strand.
ATTTGGAACCTCCGACAACAACCACTGGTTCCAAGCACTATCTCCATCAATCTCTTCCCTAGATGAAGGAAGAACAAAATCTCCTTGAAGAATAAACTTCAGACCGTATGTTCTTAGAGGAAGAAAAGCGAAGACAGGTTGTTGCTCCAAGTGTGGTTTGTATTCTCCATTGGCCGACTCATCTAGGGTGAAGGCTATAGCAATCTCTGTAGTTTGAACATCAGGCCGAATGACACTAGCATCCAACTTCTGAGATGCTACAAACCAACTTGTTTTTTCTTTTCCCTGAGAAACTCTTACGATGCCGCCTCCTAAACTTTCTCTTCTCATGACAAAGTATTCATTCGTGAACAAATTCACAAGCTTTATACATCGAAGGCGATGAAGAAATAGTAGCAAGGAGGGGTGAAGATCTGAAAACACGGATAAGATAGAGCTTATGTCTGTTCCTTCTTTTAGTTTTCGTTTGAAAGGAAGAATGATGCAAGTTTTCCACTGGCTGCTGCCACTATCATTGGTCCCATCAACAACTTCGCTAGGGATAAGTTTCTCATAAAAGTCAATGTCGCAAGGAGAGACAACTGTGGGCAAAACAAAACCAATATGACCTTCACTTGTGTCAAACTTGACATGAAACCCATTGGAATGAATCTCTGGAGCATCAGTAACCTAGAAATACACAATCAGTTTCAATTAAGGTTAGAGCCATTCATTATTAAGCCAACATGAATTTTAAATCTTAACCACTTATGCACGTGAGCAGAATGCATTACAAACAAAGAAGCAAAAATCTCGGAGATACCCTAATTTACTGGTGAAGATGACATATAAATATCTCAAGTAACAATATCACTACATTTTGGACTTAGCTATCTGACCCTTCCAATGATATAAGAGCTTCCTGTGCTGAGTACCCTTTTCATTACTTAATAACATAAAGTACTATCACATATCATTTTATGTTAACAAATACAATAAGAAAAGCGAGTTATTTAAGTTGTACATTTGCACCATTGTATGTACAGTATACAGTATACATACAATGTACCCATGCATCACGGGGTTAATTGATTAAAACTCATTTAATTTGAGAAATTTTCTTTTACATAATAAGTTTGCACCAAGAGCACTTCTAGGGTGCTGCTTGCTAGCATTTCTCTTAGAGTTGAGAATTTGCATCTTTTCTAGTATCATATGATAGTACAATTTACAATGTACCTAATTCTACTGACAAACTATCGAAGCTAACATTTTACTGAGTTTTGCATCATTAAGAGCACTGTTGCAAAACTATTTCATTAGCTTTACAAGATGTCCTGCAACCATGATCTTAACTGACCTTACTCTCGACTCAGCATTTATGATAGCTAAAACATTCAAGCAAACAAATAACAACCACTGAAAATATAGAAAAAGAACCGAAGAAAGGATTCCTGGCTAAAAAGAGTGATAGAGTTACTATTAATAAACTTCCATATTTTGAAAAAATGCTCTTTTCTACTTACCCTGAAAACTGATTTGAAGCCTATGCCCTTCTGCCCTATATATCCAGCAATGGACCCTCCTTTTGTTGAATTGCCGACATCACAAAGAGCTCTAATGTTTTGAGCAGAAAAGCCTTGTTCGTTATTTAGCACAGCAGTGCCACTAGCTTGAAGAATGAAAACAAGAGTAGGTTCCACGCTTTCAGGGTAAACATTATCGTCTGCATTTTGAACCTGAAGAACAAAGAAAATCAATTACATCAAAACAGATCCCTGATAGCAGAACAGTTGGGTGATGCATCTTCTGCATATCTATTGCCGTTTATGAAAACAAACATCTGTAGAAAAACAATAAACACCCACCAGCTCGAGAAGAAAATGAGAATCCCGTGAATATAACTCTCGTGAAAGACAGTGAAGGGCCCTCCCTAGACGAGCATGCTGCTTCTTTAACATGTTCATCTCAGCATGTGAAAGACTTGGGATTAGACCAAATTCCTCACGCCTAATAGATTCAATAACACTGGTCGCATCCTCATTCTCATCATGTTTAGATGAAGCTCTTACAAAGCCGTCATACATATCTTTATTAGACACTTCGCTTAGATCTCTCTGAACACAGACATCCCTATGGTGAATGTCTGCCTCAGAAAAATCCCGACTCTTCAATGCTTTCAGTTCATCCAATGCGTCCGTGGTAGATCCAGGAAATGAGACTAAATTGTTTGTCTTCACGAGGGATACAAGCAATTCATTGGCGCCACTAGAACAAAATGTATGGTAGTCACCAATCCATTCCACTATACCAAGAGTCAATCCAATGTCATGAAGCATCATACGTTGATTAATTTGGGTGCATTCATGTAAAATAGCTGAAGGACCAGTTCCAGTAAGAGACTTGAATCCTGAAAGAAATATATCTGCTGCAAAACTGCAAAATTCAGAAGGTAGGCAACCAAGAATACCGAGAATGAACCTTGACACAACAGAAATTGCTTTATTAACTCCAAATGTTCCTTCGCTCAAATCTTGGCTTTCCATAATTTGTGAAATAGTACCCACAGGGATAAGAGGAAGTGGGATGCTCTCAGTTTGTCCGCAACATACTTGGTTTGCTCTCAAGGCTTCATCATGAATTTGAAGATCCCGATCATTTGTAACTTCAGCAGAGTTTAAAGAATTCTTTAGGATGACTTCAATTGCTTGGCGCGCATGGGACCTAAGAAGGGACATCGGAACTTGCTTGTCCCCTCCATACAAAGAAACCAAAGACAGCAATTTTACAGCTGTTTCGAAAGAAGACCCTTGGAGTGCAGCTGCCAAGAAGTTGTCTATGGTGACAGAGTGATCGACTCGAATTATTTTCCCATCTTTTGTCACTAAGCACATCAACTCTTTAGTGTGAACTTCATTTAACAACCAATCTGCAAGAGGACCAAGTGAAGGACCAAATATAAGGTCCCAATGAGACCATGATAAAAGATCGGTTAACATTGGTGCTCTGAGCAAGCACTTGAGTGCATCCTTAGACGAAACAGATCCAAGAACCCCGCACTTAAGCCCTAAATCAGACTTTAAACCAGTTGTACCCTCCAGCAAATGGCATGCAGATGGTGCGTCCAAATAACATGAGCGCAACAAAGTAGCAGAAAATAAAACACAACTGGAAAAGTTATCACGGCCCTGCTTCTTCAAATATTCAGCCAGGTCTTCCAAGAGATCGTCACCACCAATTTCTAAGCTGATTGTAGGGAATTGTTTTCTTAGTAGAAAGGATATGTGGTGCTTTCTTATTACACTGTTCACCCACAAGCTACTAGCAGCTTGCGATAGCAACAGTATCAGCTGCTGCCCAAGCATGGTTACCTCCAGAAGAGACTTCTTCCTTAAATCTCCAGTAAAGCTTCCATATAGTTCATATGGAAGTTGAGAGGAGTTTGCCTCCAAAAATTTGAAGAATTCACCATGACCTAGAGTGTCAAAGTCCTTGACTGAAAATTGCTTTGTCAACCATACCTCGCAATCCCGTAACCTTCTTGAGCAATCAAGTAGTTTGTCCAGCGGGGAATCTGCTTCCTTAATGCAATGATTCATTTCGAAATATGTCCCAACTTTCTTCAAAATCCCATCAACAGTCAAACCTGCAGAAACATTTCAGAAGATACATGAAGGTTCTTATTAAGTTTACAAACATGAAACCACGTATGAAACCCATATTTCACAAAATTTATTAAGAAAGCGACAGATCAATACATACAGGTATATAAAGAAACAAAGATACTCAAACAGTGTAGGATGCTGACAGATTCTAATTCAACCCAGTAATATGGGATTCAACAAAACAAATTAGTGTCTTCCAGGATGAGCGGATCGCATAACTCACCAAAACTTTAAGTATTTGATTTTAACAAAAGTGATGCATATTAAACAATTTCTTGGCCTTTTACCTTGCACAACTTGAATGCATCTAGTGGGGACAATACAATAAATCTTTTTTTCAAGTTCTTTTTGGGGTTGCCTTGACCCCTTTTTCTTGTTCTCTTTGTAATTAACTAATCTTTGCTGGTAATAAGAAATTCTGACTTAGCAAAAAAAAAAATGGCCATAACAACTCCTACACAGCTTATAAATCTCCTCAAGTTTCCTGTGCGCTATATCAGGGACAGCAGAAAATCATTTTCACCTTCCCAGTCACTATGCAGGTTGCAATACCAAATGTCTAATCTGGGTTGAATTTGGAACCCTCAACCAGGTTCAAATGATGTGTTTGGGCAGTAAAAGTCTGGTACAGTGGTATATTCTCCAGATATATTCTCATATAGCAATAACTGTAATCAAGACCTATTATTTTAACGACTATTAGCCAATACGGTTGATGCAGATCCAGATAAGATGCAGCACTTAATGTGTCCCTCATTAAGATCAATCAAGATTTGTATAGCCACAAAATCAAACCGGTCCAACTCAGACAACTCTTTTCACAGTTCGGTAAGCTTTTAAAAGAAACCAAAGAAAATTTATTTTTATTTTATTTTATTTTATTTAGATATTATTCTAACATGCAATCCAACCCAATCCACTGACCACTTTCTTAAGAAAAAACTTTAAACCTGAGAAATGCATCATACTAAACCGAAAAAGAAACTAATAAGTGAAACTTATAAGTTAAAGGAGATATACCCTCCAATAGTCCCATAAATAAACCCAAGGATCACAAGACTGAAGGATGAGAAAAATTGTGCAAGATTTAATACAAACATCACTCACTGTATTCAGGTTGAGAAGAGCACTCATTTGCAGATAATGAGTCTGTCTTACTCAAAAGTTCAGCTTCCCTCCTTTTCCAATCAGTGAAAGAAGAGAAAGTTGGAGTCCTACATCCATGTTGTCCCATAGTTTGTGAAGTATCATAGACATTATCCCACATCCCGCATTTAATAGATCTAATCTGCAATATCAGTATCCAACTTCACTATTACATTTAAAGATGTATATATATTTAGCGGTTACGTAAACCTTTTTAATGAGAGATATACACAATTGACAAGCAAATTGTTAGAGAGCCTGAGGGGGTGGGATAAATAACTAATGGAAGGAACAAAAAAAGAAAAAGAAAAAAAACAGGAAATGAAAGATCAGAAAGAAGGAGAGACCAGCTAACTGTGAATAGGGAAATCAAAGTAACATTAAGCCTGAATTTTGGTTCACTGCAATTGTATTTTGACGCTACTGACCATCTTTCTTACTGTTTTACTTGTTGGTAGAAGTAATGATAATGCATTATGTCATATCAAATCCATAAATTTGTAATAATTCATGATAATATAATAATCGCAATACAGACGCACTTCTCTAACATTCAATCGTCGTGTATAAATCTTACTAAGGGCCACTTTTCAGAATGTACCTTTTGGATAAAACCAAAAGAAGTACCTTCCTATTTGCAGAGGGTCCCCAGAATGCACTGCAAAATCCTCTTAAGGATGTGTCCCAGTCCTCTCAAGGACAAGTCTTCTTAAGGACGGGCCCCATACTCTTGACGACAACATTGACGTTGTCTTCATGAAGATTTCCTTCTTCTTAATATCGGAGTCCCTGTCCTCTTGATGAGGAACAGGCCCAGGTCCTCTTAAGGATGACTTCCACTTCAGGACAGGTCTAGAGTATGACAATGTTAGTATGTTAGTATCACCATACTAACATTCGACACTCATATTTTTTTGGTACAAGCTAGTAATATACATGAACAAACTCTTAATAACATGCTGACATTAACATCACTCTAAGTTAATGTACTACACATGTTAGCATGTTCATGACAAGATCTGGGAGCCCACTAACACTTCAGAGTGCTCTACAGGTTATGGCTTGGCAGTTTTACAGCAGTGATTAAGCCACAACAGACCTTTCACAACAGGTCGAAAGAGAGTACACTGGTAGTGCTGTAACTGTACGGCCAGTGGCTACGAAAACCACCCAGTCTCTACAAATTACAACTTCCATGATGAGAGGTGCCGATTAACCTGCCATGACATCCACTCAGTAACTATGAGTGTCGGTACTAGTGTTGCATAGTCTATGTTGCCTGGACCCTCTGCAAATTTAATGCGTGTCGTAGGTGCAACAAATTAGTGATCTTAATTTCACTAAATTAACAAGTAATATTATGAAAGTCAAGTTTGTTCCCACGAAGAGCAGTGAGATTTAGTTGTTCAAAAGGTCACAATGGGGGGTTTTGTTTTAGATTTAAAAGTAAATAAACAAAGTAATTAAAAGATTAAGTTGTAAGCAATATGGAGAGAGATGATCGAGGAATCCTTCTTCGTTACTAAACCGTCAATGAGTTAATATATTCATCAATTCATCATTAATCATAGATTATTATCAACCGTGGAATAACAACTAGCGCAGTGCTATCCACGCATTGCCACCGAGGATATAAAGTCATTGGAGTTCAGTAACCATGGTACAAGTGCATTATATGTACCGTGGCCAAATTCTATCACAAACAAGAAATAATCCGTCTAAATTAATAAGCAGTACTAACTTACTAACAGCTAATAATTTTAGACCAGGTATCAGAGCAACACAATCCAAAATAAAAGGAAAAAAAATTGCCAGATACCAAGCAGTATAAGAAGTTCTAGCTCCAAAGCGCCTCAGATTCCTCTGGGTGACGCTAAGCGAGTGCCTAGATGTGCATAAGCAACAAACACCCAAAAAGGAGGATCTGACCTGAAGCAAATCACTTGAAGCCAAAACTGAGCGCAAACATATATCCACAAGGGGGAAAAAAAGTTGCAGCATCAAAGAGGATGCGCTGCTCACATATTTCGAGACATTATAACAAAATCAAATGGAGGGAGAGAGAAAGCCAACTTACAGCGACATTCAATAATCCAATACACGGATAAGTTGAAGTTAATGATTTTATTTGCCTTCTTAGACAGTGTAATGCATAAACTGAAATTTTCTTTCTTCCTTGAGATGGCGCATTATAAAAGTTGATCATCCTTTCAAAAACCTACAAAAAAAAAAAAGTTTGACATGTAAGGGGCATAAACACTTAACAGGAGGGGAAGAAAAAAAAGATGTAAAGCATCTAACTGGAACTGGATGACCATCCTCCTAAAGGCCTTCAGGATACATCTTATGCGAATTCTTCCTATACTATTTCCAGACCACTAACTTATTGCATGTTATCAATAAACAGGGAGTGGTAACTAATCATTGTTTACAAAGCATAAGAGCATGAACTGTATGCATGCATACCAAATTTGGCACAATGACAAAACATCTATGTAAAGATAAAAATGTACAGGTACAAGCTTTAGACTATCTTTGTCTTATGTAAATATCTTAGGAGCAATTTTCAATATAAAAATCATCCAAAACAGATTACCTAGAACACTGAACAATTATAAGTGATAAACATATATCAGCAAAGAATGGGCAGTTTTACTTAGCATATTTGGAAGTAAGATGACAATAGCAAGGAAATCAAGGTCTGAATGAAAACAGATATACCTCGTCAACAGAATGCACCTGGCATGCGTCCTTCCACGTGCTTATGAACTTATTCACAGTATCATCAGTTAGAACAAGGTTACAATTATCCACAGCACTAAAATCTGTCATTTCAATCTGAGCATCAGGTGATCTTTCACCAGCATTCTCTTCAAGAAATTTCCCCAAGTCATCCCCAACACCACGGTCAGCAGAAGAACGGCTATTGTGCATTGCAATAGAAAAATCAGGATTCTTAATGATCCTTGGATCTGACTTATACCTTTTAGAACTCCTAGACAAAGAGTCGTCCGTAAATGGAGAACGGAATCTCACTTTCTTATCAGATGACTTTTTATTTGGGTCACAACTTAAGGGATCTATAGAAGGAGAACACTCATTCACTTCAACTCCAAATCCTCCATTTTGTTCTTCAGATGTAGATGGTAAAGGGTAACTATCAACATGTTGATCTGAATATTTTCTATCTTTTGATGACATTTTACCATGACTACTTAAAATAAGATCACTATCCGTGCTATTAATACTATTATTATCACTTAAATCCTCCAAACGCTTGCTAGCTAAATCAGAATGTATAGGAATCGGAGAGAACGACTTGACATGTTGGGGTATAGAGCTGAATTTGTCCACCAACTTTTTCTCTGAAGTAATAGCAGGTGGGTTTGAAACTTCATCTTCCACTTTTTTGTTATGATCGACGGACTTCTGTTTCACTGCTTGAGCAGAACTCTTTAGTATCTCCCCTTCTGCTTTGCTTGCATCTCGGATATAAGTTACATAAGGTCTGTGGATAGTAAAAGAATATCAAAGTCAGACCATTAATGCTACATATGTAAATATTTACACTGCAGAAAAATACAAAGCAATTAACAAAAAGAACAAGAGAAATATCTGTTTCTTGATTTCATGGCAAAAATGTCATGCAATGGGTTTTTTATGAGGTCTAATTTTAGGTTCATCTTTTACAATAAGAAAAAAAAAAATCCAGGGCTAAAAACAAATAAAACTGGCCAGGATGGAGGAGTGGACAAGGAGAATTTGGTGTCTATCCATTTATTAGAGTACAAACTAATAAGCATCTAAACCCTAAGAGAAATCACAAACCAACGAAGCTTATCAATTTCTTTTCATGCTAAAAACAATTCCGATACAACAACTCTTCACTCTTCCTTCGCAAGAATTTTTTTTTCTGTTGCATGACTTACATGATAACCTTATCTTCAGAAAATAAATTTGGAAATTTGATCAACCATGCTAATGGACCTTAGGTAAATGCTACACTAATTTGCTTCTGAACTAATCAGAAATAAATAATCTAATCTTTTAACCAATTAAGAACACTAAGTTGATCAAACAAAAAACAAACAATTCAAAAACACGCAACATTTGTACACGATTTATTTCCTGTTTATATGCCTTGGATAAATAACAAAAGAGTAAGAACGTACTTGATGTACTGCGGAATCCTAACACCAAGCCTTGCTGGGTGTGCAACAGCTTCTTTACTTGCTAGAAACTGCAAGAACTTTTTTTTCCTGACACTTGTTATCTTATTTACTTCTTTACTTACTTCCCCATCAACAGAATGTACGAACTCAACCAAGTTTGTAACAATTGTTTCACTTGTTATCTTATGAACTTGTTTGACATCCGAAGGAACAGAAAAATATTGAAGAACAGCTGGATGCTTTAATAGAGGTCCCAATTTTAGTCCTTCAAACTTTTCAATACCCTCATTTTTACAAATTGCAATCTCCAAATCATACACTGATGTAAATCTCCGCGCCAGAACGAAACAATCGATATATGAATTAACCTAAGCAAACATACCATAATCAACTAACAAGTTAATACAAAAAGAAATACTAAAACTAAAATCAAGAGCAACAAAAAATTACCTTTGCTTCAGTGCTCATAAGAAGGCTCAACGAGGGAATTTGATGTATTTGAAAACCTAGTGAAGCCCATGAATCTACTTGAAGTAATACAAGTGCAGCTTGAGAGACTCCCCATGCCGTAATAGTATCACCAATTGCAAGAAGATTATCATGAGAATTCTTTACAGCGCTTTCAATTCTATCCAGAGTTTTATCGGGGTTTGAAGATGTAGGGTTAGTGCTGGGATGTTGTTGGATTGGGAAATTAGGGTTTCGGAAATAAGGATTTTGGCGGTGAATATAGAGGTTTAGAGGAACTGATGAAGAAGAAGAAGAAGAAAAAGGATGAGTTAGGAGGTGAGGGTTTTGGTTGAAGAAATCAGGGTTCATAGTATATTGTGGTGGCAAACCAGGAACGCCGCCGTACGGCTGCCGGAGATTGGGGTTGTTGCCGTACATGGGTACGGAGAAGGAGGAGAAGAATAACAGCGGGAGAAAAGGGTTTGCCCTACATCATATACCTTGGAGATCCTCGTTCAGCTCCAACAACGCGTGCCTCTATTAGTTTACTATACGATGCCCGCCACGAGGGAGACCCGTTTTTCCCAAGGAACTACTACTCCCTGCAATTCGGAAGAAGCTATATTATTGTTATAAACGGCAGTTTATTATATAGATGTCCACTTTAGTGGAACCCCATTACTTGAAAACCAAGTATTAAATAGAGTCTCAAACCTTTGTAAACATACACATGAATAAGAAATCTCTCTTTTTTTTTCCCTTTACTTTGTGTCTTCTTCTCTTCTTTCTCTATATTACAATAATTATGAATTTTTCAATTGAGCCTCGTAATTGTTTGTATGACTAGTTCCTCACCCGTGCGATACACGGGTCTATTTTTTTCTTGCTTACAAAATATTGGACGCGCTTGTTATAACAAAAATATTATAAAAATCGGTAACAAATCAGTAAGTATGATGCGTTTTTTACAAATAACAAAATCAATACGCTAATATCAGAGTGGGTGTGTAAGGAAATAAAATGAATATAAAATGACTAAAATAGATTCTCCTCTATCATGGTAAGGAACCATCATTGGGATGTAAAGTGCCCTTTCATTACTTTTAAATTGCACAACTTAAGAAATCTCACCTCCAAGTAATTTGCACATTGCGAAAAACATCAAAACAAACATGAATAAGAGTTCTTTTATAGTTTAGAGTGAAAAAAAAAAAAAAAAAAAAGCTCCATATATTATCTACCTCTAAATGTCTTTGTTTTTTTTCTTTTGTTATGCTTATGCTACTGATCCAGCTGCATGCAATACTTTAGTGTCTCTGCAAGATACCGAAATCATTGTATAAAGAAATAACCAGTAATGAGCAAGACCTCCTAATTAAAAATTCCTAAAAGTACAAACGCTCTCGCTTTTTAGGCAAGAAATACATAGTATGATTGCATCGAGAAGACAATAATGATCTCCATGACGGATCTCAAATCCTTGACATTAAAAGATATTGAAAATCGATTGCAAATTGGAATCCTTGACATAACTACCACGGGTCTATTTCTCGGTCGTATAATATTGAAAACATGTTTTAAAATCAATTTAATTAGAAACCAATAATATTTAGAAAAAATCTAAAAAAAGTTCAGCACTCCATGAAGCATTCAATAAATAAATTAATAAAAAGTTAATGCAATGGTAAAAAAAAAAAAAAAAAAAAAAATAGTCATGGACTTGTAACATCTTCAAAGCATGTAGTAATTAGGTAGAATGAAGATTGTGCAGGGATTTTGTTTGGCTGCTCAATGATGCTATTTTGTTTTTTCTTTTCTCCACATAAACCTAAAAATATTTTTACTTGGAAATCATCAAACGAAAAATAATATAGAAAAACAAAATCGAATACTAAATGGGGAGACAAAATATAGAGATAATGGTAACAAAATTATCTGCCTAGTTCATTGACATGGCAAGTGCAATCTTAGATTTATGTGGACATGCCTATATTTTCAGTTGAAAATAAAAACCATTGAGTGTATCATGACTTTATATTTATCTCATTAAGCTTTTGCTTATAGTTTTCATAATGTCTTGTTGAGATAGTAACTGAACATGTACGTTCTTCATGTCTAGTGTTTAGCTATTTTTAAAAGAACCATATATAAATTAAGAGAACATAGTAAAAACTATTTACGTTTTTGTGGAAAAAAATCATATTCAACCGGAAATACTTTTTTTTTTGCTTGAATTTTAGGAATTAAGTTAATACTAAGTTACAAAATATTGATCTCTATTTGACGGAAAATTAGACATAACACTATCACGATACACGTTTCAAAGTAAAATTATTATTTTATTTTTTTTGAGAAATAAAATTATTAATAGCTTGACGGTAATTATTGACGAAGATCTGCACTTCATAATTATGTCAACAACAAATTAGGCAATTATACACTCTATTACCTGCTTATTACTTATTGTATGCATGATGTAGAAAAAATATATAAATAGCTTCTAGGATGCCAAAAATTTCATTTATTTACGAAATTTACCGGGTTACACACGCGTCCTAAAACCACCTAATTGCAGATGCATAAGTTGTTAAGAAAGGTGCAACACCAAAATTTGGGGCAATGAATAACTTAATAATTAGTTTTTCCTATTTACTACCCTTATTTTTCCTATTTCCCATCCCCATTAATTCTCATCCCCAATTATCCTATGTCCTACTAAAATTAGTTTTTGTATCTCCCAAATATTATCCCTTAACTTTTTTTATACACCCAAACAACCAAGATACAACTTACTTACCAGTGAACATAAAGGAGCATAACCACATTTTTGCTACTCTTGTACATTTGCGATCAAGCTCTATAGTCCATGGCTAGCTAATGGCTCATGTTCCTATCACCTATGATAATTATTTTAAGAATGACTACAGCAAGGGTGTATAGCTAGTTGCATTGGCGGAACCAGAAATGTTGGGAACCCGTGGCTTGACGATTTTATACCCTTGGCTAGGCTGTCTTAAGCCTAAAATTAGCATACTAAAATTTTGCCCAATACAAATAGGCTGGTAAAAAAAAGGTTTTTGTGGGTGGCTTAAGCCAGCCCAACTGATGAGCACGAAAGTGCGACGCATTTTCACCCATAAATACATTAGTTGGGTCTCATTTTATCACTAATAAACTTGTTTGTAGGTGTTTTTGTGAAATAAGCTCTTATGGAGAAAGTTTGCTCAAAAAAAGTGGTATTTGATCCTAGAAAAGTACTAAAGGCACCCCAATCTTGGATAAGGGCACCCCCCCAGAAATGTGATAAAGGCACCCGGAGGAGTTGATAAAGGCACCTAGGAGTTTTCACTATTTACAGCCCAAAAAAATTACTCTGTGTACCCCATAATTACTATTCGCACCCCAGGAATTGCTATTTATACCCCAAATTGCTAAAGGGACACCATAACAGGATAGGGGGCAGTCATCTTCTTCATTTGAATTTTGAATTTTGGCGGGAAAATGGTTGCAGAATTAGGGTTGAAGATTTGGAGGTGTTCGAACGAGATTCAATGGCTGAAATCAAATGGGTTTGTTCCTGGTACCTAAACAGGTCTGGTATGGGTCATAGTTTTGATCAAAATTGGCTAGATAATCGGGAATTCAAGGAATCAGTGTTCACGGGTTTTGGCGGGAAACTGTTGCAGCTGAAGAACAGAATTAGGGTTCGAGTTTTGGTGCTCTTCCGAGGAGACTCAAAGGATGAAACTTATGGAAACCGTCTGTTAGACCAAAACAGGGATAGTAGGAGTGATCTTGTCGATTAAATTTGGTTAGAACTCGAGTTAGAAGGAAACAAAGGTGTGAACTTTTCACGGGGATTTTAGGTAAGATTTTGCTGGAGCTTTGGCCGGATTCAATGGGTTCTTTGGATTGGATATACCCTGTTTTGACTAAACAGGGTTGGTAATCACTCCAGATTCGAGAAAATAGGTAGCCACGTCAAGTTTGGATAAAACAGGGAAGAAAAATATTTCCCGTATTTTGTTGAGATTAATTTGGGAATTGCATGAGGAAAGAGTGTGTTCGACAGATTATGTAACATCTACGGAACGTGTTTGGATAAAATTGGGCCGCTGGAAACGCGTGAAGGAATTATTGAAGGAAATAATCACGTAAAAATGGCAGAAAATGATCCCGAGTAAAAGAAAATATATCCGAGTTATTACAAAGGATTTTTGGGGTCTGTTGAGTATAAAATAGGTGCTTGGGATGAAGAAAGGATCATCGAGAGTTTGGGAGAAGAATAGAGAGTGGCAGAGTAAGTTCTCTGCTGCTGCAGAGAAGAAGAAGACGAAGAACACAGACGACACTTCTGGTCTGTCGTTTATGAACGGTCGCATGTTCACATCTTAGCGACCGTTTATCTGCGACAGTTTCCAAATATAGTTCTTCTGTAACAAAAGCTTAAGCTGTAGCGGTAGTTTGTAGCGGCCATTAACCGTTGCAAATTCCCGGTTTATTGTATTTTCTCTTCTTTTCTTCATTGTAAGCACCATTTGAGCAATAAAAAAATATTTTGAGAGTGTTTACAATATGAGTAGCTAAACCCCTACAGTGGGTCGACGGAGGAAGCCGAATTTCATACGTGGGTAATTTTAATTAATTCTTTATATGACTTTTGCATTTATTTTAAATTGTTTTATGATTTGAAAAAATTAGTTATCATTTTATTAGATGGGTCATGCTTGCTTAGATGTTTGATGGCTCATGCTTACGATTTATAACTAATGTTTGGAGAATCTACATTGGCAAAAATAAGAGTCCTTGTTGTTTTATTTATTGAGCTATAATTGTTGAAGAATAATAATTGAACCTATTGATATAAATTCGGTGGAATCCTAGACCCAATAACTCTCTCTTTTATTATTTTCGTTGAACCTTTTAATTTAATCTTAACAACATCCGAGTGAACGACAACCCTTTTACTACTACAACGAACAAATTAGAAATCTTATTACCAACCTAGGCTGTAGTTCCGCCCCTGGCTAGTTGAGAATGGAGATATAAGACATCACCAAGTTGTTACACAGAATTAATTCATTCAACTATTCTGAATCATCATATTTAAGGGTTGCGTGATTTACCAAAAAACGTCGCTTTCCACATTGGGCATCCATTTGTACTTTCCTGGCAAGTATCTTTTAATCCATCATTTAATTAGTTTAATTACATATTGTTCGAAAAACCTAATCATAGCATGGATTGGTAGCAGAGAGAACTATATAAATTTGTAAGCTAAATAAAAAATCTTTGGTAAATAATTAGTGAGATGAAAATCATTGCATGATCGGTCAAAAAATAAATAAATCACTACATGAGCGATGTAGTGAAGACCAAAATGCTGAAAAGAAAAAAAGAAAAAAACCATGATAAATTCTTGCATTTAAGTATAAGCAGACTTTGTTAAAATCTCTTGTGCCACCACTAGGCACCACCACCAAACCTACAACAAATGCACCCCCACTGTCCACACGAACGGCAGCGCCAAACTAACACGCACCCTAGAACTGTGAGGCTTCCCACACCTATTCCACCCCCACCAAGTCGTCCACTTACATCTCTACCTCCATCGTCCAATCTTCCACTAATTATGTTACTTAATACGGATCACAACAAACCAATAAATCCAATTCTTAAAACCATAAAATCGGAAGATCTTCATAACAGCTCCTTAAGGACCTTAACAAACAATTGTTGTCAAGTTCTAGAAATTGTTTGGATGGTCCCAAAAGATGAAGATGGTGAATACAGATCTAAAGGAATCGGAAGTACGTACATTAAACATTTTGCAAAACTA
Source organism: Papaver armeniacum (assembly GCA_023531295.1). NCBI lineage: Eukaryota > Viridiplantae > Streptophyta > Magnoliopsida > Ranunculales > Papaveraceae > Papaver > Papaver armeniacum. The sequence goes on from JAJJWW010018888.1 coordinate 121,954, forward strand.
AGCGATGAGATTTACTCCCCTCAGGTACATCATCCTTCATTTTAATCAAAAAATTTAAACCCATCTCGGCCCTTTGTTCTTGATAATAGAGTAGGCGCCTAGCTTATGGTGTGACCTTGTTTATAGTGACAGCAAAATAATTCGAAGTTGCTTTATCCACAAAATGAAAGGTTAGTACAAATCATGGAATGTTAGCAAATTTGACGGCTCTAATGGCTTTATTCCTATTTGGAAACATTTAACCAATCTCACGCTGTTACACATCCCGGAACTCAGATTTAAATTCCTCATAAGCATCATTACGGATATGAAAACCAAGACATATGATATACCATTAACTGTAACAACAACTGCTGAAAATGAGTAACAACAATATGAAAAATTAAAAAGGCAACGAAATTAAATTGATTCCTTCACGAGCATTAGAAACAATACACAAAAGAAAAACATGAGCCCGTAATGCCCAGTTCCATGATCTACTTACATAAAAGCTAAAGAAAAAAAGCAATAAGGAAAAGAAAAAGAAAAAACAGTTCCAAATACTAAGAAGAAAATATCAGGGTTGTAACCAGTACACACATTCTTAGATATTTGTTAACTCTACTTTATTAGTGTGAGAAAGATGGTGCTAATGACATTGCGACAATAATCTTAAAGATAACAATGATAGTGAGGAATGTTTTGAACTCTAAAGTCTGGATTGATTTTAATTTTTACCAGTGTATATGGTCTCATTAGCTCAGTGTAGCCTTCACAAAAAAAAGAGAGACCATATAATACAAATAAATCAGAACACTTAAAAACAGTCTGGAGAATGAGCTCATTGCTCAAAATGATACTTCCTACTTTCTCATTTCTTTTCCAAAAAAAAGAGAGGGAGTATTACTTTCCTAATGTGAAAAAAGATATCAAGGTCAAGTCACCAAAGCCAACAGATTAAAACTTAAGTGGATTTTTTTGCACTTAATTACATCAAGCGCCAGAGTTCTGTAAATGGGTAACCATGTCTGCGTTTAGCCAAATTCGAGCATATACCAAAGAAACTTCTTAAATATTAATCTTCTTGTATTTGTTCCCATTGAATGCCATCAAATAAGTAAAAGTGAGTTTGCATTATAAGAAATAACATAACATGTGAAATTTAGAATCTTATATCTTTGGTTGCATCTTACTTCAATTAATCAAACATATTACTTACATTTCATTAGTTCTGTAATCAGATAGAGATGTGACCATAAGTAGTAACACGCCAACACAAAAAGAGGACAATGTCCAAAATTCTCCAAGAGATGGCGAATATATATTACATGAAAGTCAATTAGCAAGTACAAAAAGTCATAGGAAGCAAATTTATCCGATAATAGCTTCACAAATCAAAAATCATAACCAAGACTCTTTGGTTGGATGATATTTCAAGATTGTTACAGGCGAACCCTTCCTATGAGACTGCTGGTTTTGGTGACTTTAGTTTTCTTACCAATAGAAATATCATGCAAATGAATCGAAACTGGCGTTGAGGTATAAGAAATACCTCAAGTAATCCCCATCAAGCCCTTCAACAATTCCATTCTTTGCATCATGATCAGCTGCCTTACAGCAGAAATCATAAAGGTCGACAAATCCCATCATGATCAACTTCCCTACAACAGAAATTATAAACGCCATCAAAGAGTAAAATCAAATGAACATGAATTTAAAAATCTTACTATGCAAATTCAAGTAAGCTGAGTAGGATGATTTAAATGCAGCATATATAAGCTAAATGTTCCAAACTAAAACCGATTTCAGGGAAATATGCAACCAAGAGATGACTATCAAATGCCACATGCACAGTTGTAATGAGCAGGAAAAAATATCTTCAATATCAGCCATTTTTTCCATATATTCACACCGAAATGTAATTGTCTATTATTGGCTATTACCTTACATCTTTTATACAGCTAAATTTAGCATGTTACCAGAAAAATTGTATTACGAAAGGCTCGAACGGAGTCTCTAAATTTGGCATATTACCCATACTCAGTCTACCCTATCAGACTCTCTAAGAGCAACTGCAGTGGGCGACTAAACCCATTTATTTGGTAAAAAAACCAGGCGTAGCGGGACGGACCATCGACCAAATCCCAGACCATCGACTAAATCCCAGACTATATTTGGTCTGGGACCAAGACCAAACCCAAATTTTTAGTCGAGCGAACGTATAATTAACGCCCCACACCAGGCGAACGTATAGTTAACGCCCCACAACAGGCGGGCATAAAGTTAACGCCCCACACCAGGCGATAACTATACGTTCGCTCGGCTATTTTTTTTTTTTTAATATGTTGGGGCGGGCATTATACCTTCGCCCCATCATTTGATATTTGTTCTCTTGAATGGGGCGGGCATTATACCTCCGCCCCATAAACTTTTTTTTTTTGTTTTGTTTTTTCCCAAGCACGTGAACAGGATCTCGCTCCATCGGGCGAACTTATAATGTACGCTCCACCATCGGGCGAACTTATAATTTACGCCCCACCAAATTTAGTCTTCTTCTTGTAGTGTCACAGCACGGACTAAACCCAAATTTTGGTCTTTTTTTTCCCTCTTTGGTCTTTGGTTATGCTCGCACCACTGCAGTTGCTCTAACGGACTAAATTATTTCATAGTTGATGATCCTAATCTTCTTCAACGAAGAAACTAATCGAAATTTGTATTCAAGAACTATCGTAAATCATGAAAATCAAATTATTCGCACTGAAAATCCAACTAACAAAAAAAAAAAAAAAAAAATCAACACTATTCAAAAGTGAGAAATAAAAATTGAGCTACTTTACCTCAATGAAGCCCCGACAGTTTTCAAAAGAGAGAAGCAATGCCATGCCTCAGTGTAACCCAATCCACAACTGGACATCTGCAAAGCAGAAAGAAAAACCAAATCAGAATCAGACAAAAAAATCCATCTCAAAAGAACGATAAATAAAAAACAATACAGAGTCACGAACGGAAGAGAGAAGCGGCGGAAAAATTAGCATTTGATCGAACGTCTTATATAAAGAGAAAAAGATTATCTTTAGAAATAATCTTTTTAGAAATCTAAAAATATCTAGAATTTAAGGTATTACCTTAAATTATAAATGCCATCTTTAGAGTCTTTAGAAATCAGAGTTTTAATGGTAAAAAGAAATCAATGTAAAAAGGGAAAAAGAATCTCCCTTAAAAGAATCTCCCTTAAATTATAAGATTTCCATTTAAATTATTAAATTTCAAATATAGCTAATACACCAATCCCGTGTAAAATACACCTAAAATAGCCTACACCTTTAACATGTCAAGTAAACGGAATGCTACCTAAAATACTCATTAAGATTTTCAAGTTTCTATTATAGAAAAATATCATTACATTTTTATGGAATGAACAATATTGAGAAAAATAATCTTTAAGCTAATTCATTCTTGATCTATTGAATTTTTGTTTTTCTGTTCTGAACGTTTTGCATGCATTGCTTAGCTCGATTTTCTACTAATAACTTTGTATTTTGGTCATTCTGGAGAATTGACGATTGATTTTTTTGCTTTGTACAGGATTAACAAACCCTTCACTCTATTCACGCGTAACTCCCTAAAATCAGGTATTTCCTTTTAATTGCTGATCTAAATTTTTTTCTTTTAGTCAGGTTCATGCTTATGATTTTTTTAGGTATTCAGAAAGTGTAATTGCAAGCATACGATTTTTGGAGATGTAATTAGGGGGACTTTATTACAAAAACTGTAAATGGACATTGGTTTTTTTTTTTCATTTATATGATTGATTTTTTTTAATTTTACGATTGATCTATTATTACGATGAACATTGCATATTTTATTTTATCATGATGGATCATTTTTTTTTGTTATATTTAAATTGCTTATATTTGTTTTGATATGTTTCTTAGATTAAATAAGATTTAGTAATTTTAGGAAATTATTTTCTAAAATGTGATTGGCCAAAAAATATTTCGCGGGCCCAAAAGATTTTATTTCTATTGGCTGAAATTTAGAATGGTGGGGTCAGAATCAACCATAAGCTCCGATTAACCACGTCGCTCGAAAAAACTCTATTTTTATATAAAGAATTCGTCTTAGTGAAGCAAAATTATTAAACAATAGAGTAATAGAAATTTTTGAACGTGTAATTCGAGGATATTTATATTAATTGGGAAATAAAGGAAAAAGACAAAAACGCGATATAAATTGTAAATCAGAGTCACCCCCTATCCATGTATTTTAACTAATTTATAATCTACCCCTCAATAGTCATGTTTAGTGGCTAAATATAATTAGGTAAGTTAATAGATTAGGTTGATAGTCATTAGAATAAATCATTATCATTGAATTCGTTGATGCAACAACATTAAATCAATATATTTATGATCATGAAGGTTTAGGTGAAGAACCAACCCAGGAAAGTAAACAAGCTGAATATACAAGTGCTCCAATTAGTCATATATAGGTATTAATGTATTGAAATTTGATTATTTTTTTTTCATTGAATCCGCCATTGTTACGCCTGAAAAACTCAGTGTCGGCATGGTAAAAGTATGAATACCATGCCGGCAGGGACCAAATCGGCATGGTATTCATACTTTCACCATGCCGATACACAGTATCCCCCAATTTTGAAATTATAAGTACATTGCTGGCACAGAAAGTTCATTATCGAGCATGCCGGTAGTAGTGCCAGCATGGTCGATTCCCAAGTGTATCGTGCCGGTTTGAGGACAAAAACATACAGAAAATCTGTCTGAAATAGCAAGTATCGACATGGTATTCTGATGGACGCATTTATGTGTCTATTTTAGTCTCAATTCTCTGTATTGTTAGTTCTCGATTTTGCGCTTATTTTGGTATTTTATGTCTTTGTAGGTGTTTTTGGAGAAATAAGCTTTTGCGGCGAAATTGGCTCGAAAAGTGGTTTTGCGCTCGGGGAGAAAATTACTAAAGGCACCATAAGACGCACTACAGGCACCCCGGAAGTATGCTGCAGACTCCCCAGAAAAGTCATAATTACACCTCAGAAGAATTGCTAAAGGGAACCCGAAAATGGATAAGGGGTACCCAATTTACTAAGGGGCATCCATTTCAAAGGCAAGTACTATTGGCAGACCCGCACAGGTTAGGGGGAGGTCATCATTTTCATTTCAAAAAAATCAAATT
>JAJJWW010018890.1:0-225956 GCA_023531295.1 Papaver armeniacum
TTTTTTTTGACTTGGCGGTTTAGTAGGGGGTGGGTTTATTGGGGTCCCACCCCCTCTCACACTCTCACTTTATGATGGCCCGCGGATTTAACACGCGGACACCAATCATTTTCGATAAAAAAGAATCGTATACTATATTTACTAACACGGTATCTAGTTTACTTACTAACACGGTTTCCTAATGTACTCAGTTAGCTTTAGGTTCAGATTTTGACGTAAGTATTGTTTACATCAAACGGCATCACTAACTTTCAGTTAAGTATTTAGTGTAACCAAGGTGTAACTAAATTAGTTGAGTGTAAACTCTGACGGAAGTATTGTCTACCCACAGTTAGGCAGATGGCGTTACTAACGGCCGTTTAAATACTTGATGTAAACAAAGTGTAACCTGAAATTTTATATTTTGATCAATAGAATTTTGCCAAGTGTCCCCGTCATAGCTTCTGTATTAGAAAAAGCCTATTTCGGCCAATAAGAAGCGAGGGTTTCATCACCGTTGAACGTGAAAACTTATTTTGTCAATTAATTAATTACTTATATAAATTATTACTACGCTTATTAATAAAATTCGATTAGTAGTCAACCAAACAAATAAATACACCCTCTAGAGGAGTGCGAAAAATTGGGCCGAGGGGGTGGCAATTGTGGTGGGTGTTAAATTGGCATAGGGAATCTCCAAAGCAAGGGGTAAATTTAGGACACTTCCCGTGCTATTCAGATTTGCTTAAAATTTAGGGGCATTTTTGCATCCTTTCCTCTTAAAATTTGAAGGCTATTATTGGGGCGTCACATTTCATTAGAGGGGCGTCATCTAATAGGACAAAAACGGATCACCCATAAGTAATTTCAAAAATCTTTTATCTCAAATAATTGTGTAATGACTAAATAACCCTTGTTTGGCTTTAGTTTAATTAATTAAACCTAGCTACGTCCTAAATTACGCCTGGAAAATTAACTCAAACCTAGGCGTAAAATTGGAATTACGCTCGAAATCAATCGAACCTATGCGTAAAATTGGAATTACGCCTGGAAAACAACTAAACCTAGGCGTAAAATTGGAATTACGCCTGGAAATCAACTAAATCTAGGTGTAAATTGGAATTACGCCTGGAAATCAACTAAACCTAGACGTAAACGACATGCAAATCAAAGTTTACGCTTGAATTGAACTAAACCTAGGCGTAAGTTCTTCCAAAAACTAAATTACGATTGAAAAATCTAGTACCGTACCCAGGCGTAACACTAGCAGAAAGTAAATAAATCCTAATTTTACTTCGATTTCATTCGATTTAAGCACAAAAACGGGTACAAAAAGATGGGTTTATTTGATTATTACCTTACATACACCATTGGTTGTTGTTGAGGAGTTTGAAAACATGATTCTTCAATTGATTGAATCGGTGGAATGAGTTGAGGATGAAGTTGAGGTTGATTGAGTTGTTGATTACCATCACTAGGATCAATTTGCTTCTTCCTCATCTATTTTTAGTAGTTTTAATTGAAGGGTAATTTTGAAAAAATTGCTATGGAATCAAAATATCCCTTAACCAGATTTTTGATCACCAAATATCCAAGTGAAGCCCCCCTCTAATGGAGTGTGAGCGCCCCAATAATAGCCTTCTAAAATTTAGGGGCATTTTAGCATCCTTTCCTCTTTTCGAATGAATGTTCAGTACAAGGGAAATTTTTTGATTTAGCAGAGAAAACATAGATAAACAAGGAAGAAAGAAAATGAAAAAAAAATCAAAATGGCTAACCCAAGAGAGGCAATTTCCCGTAAAAAGTTCGATTCAAAAAAAGTTACTTTTTGCTTATAAAGTCACCCTTAAATCACACGGCCATACTAAAATTCACTTCTGAAGGTGCATATGCAAAAATCCTGTTAAACTAGAACTACTATTCTTAATCTTCCGTGGCTTGAACTACAAAAGGGTGAGGGAGAAGTGAGTTTCTTTTAGTTCAACTATATCTCCCCTTAATCTAAATCAATTTTGTTTCAGAAGCAAATTCCTTCTCTCCTAAAGGCATTGTCTAGCACATAACAACGTGACCTCAACAATGACAACTACTGGTTTAAGAACTCAGCAATCAACGCCTGCTTGTGCACTACGAACATGATCAGCTGATGCATGATTGTTACTGTAACCATGTCCATCAGCCCCTCTACCACCTCTTCCTCTTGAGTTATTATAGTTCCTTGAATTGTAGTTGCCTGGTTGCTCACCATTCTGACCTCGACCATTATTGAATCCTCCTCCACCACCTCTGTTGCCACGACCTCCACGACCATTTGAACCCCTCCGGCCACCAACGCCACCACGACCACCACCTCTCTGGTTTTGATAGTTCCTTCTTGAGTGTTGTTCCTGCCACCCTTCTTCTTCTGGATTCTGATCAATCACATCCTCCTGTTTGTTTTCTTCCTGTTGAGCAGATGTAGCATCCACTTGGTTGAGCAACTCAGACTCATCCTGTAGGGCCACCATTTATGCATTTCATCAGAAAACAAAGTCGACAGAATATCAATAAGTGCTAACAAGAAACAACTTATTTAGACAACTAACCTTAGCAAGCTCCTCTACAGGATGCGAATGGCCATCCCCAATTACCTGCTCCTGAGTTGCAACTGGTTCATACTGAAGAGAAAAAGTGAGTGGGCTAATACGTTAACAATTGATTGGCAACATATGGAGTCAATCGGAGGTTATTATAATTCTGAATCGTAGAGTCCAAAGATTATCTTAAATAATGTTGCTATTTTATTTATTTTCAATATCTTGCTACAGCAATATCAATTGCCAAACGTAAGAGTTCAAAGCTCAGAGGATTTATATATTAATCGCAGTTCTTAAAAACTGATATAGGACCCATACATATTGAGTCCAAATCTAGTTGGTATAAAATGCATAGAAAAAGTTTATTTTCCTAGAATCTGATTCACATACTAGGACTGCTACTGATTTTATAGCCAGCCAGAGATGGGGCTCCATGATGGTGCACTACAACAAATCTTATGCTACTACAATTTCAGGAAGAAAGGAAAAAGAAAGAAAAAAAATCCTACACCAAAATTATTGTAGCTGAGACAACATATTCATCCCTTTACTATCCTTCGTCCAAAAGTTATGGCTTTGTGTTGCCTAACTAAGCTACTAACATACAATTGCTGGGTCTCTTTCGTATAATCTTAAAACTAACATGAATTACAAAAGTAAATGAGCTATAAATTCAATAAACCAAAAAACTAACAAGGCACATAATGTTTATAAGAAACATTGATTTCAATCTTACTTGTTACTTAAACATAGTTTAACAATACAACACAAAACAAAACAAACAAACTTGAGCTATAACTTCTAAATTGTAGTAATCATGTAAACATACTTTTTTAGTGTGTATGTGTAGACGTCTGTCTGTTCTACATGTCGAATTGTATATATACCAAATTATACACATGTAAAGTTAAATGTGCAGATATCTGATGAAGCATGATAGAATCGTCATATAAGATGAGGAAAAAAAATGGGTTAACATGCACAAATATGGTTGAGCTAGAGGATAAAATTCAGATTGACAACAAAAGTGACAACAAAAGACGAGTGATAGTATTTCTACAATCACAAAAATGATTTGACGATTCTAAATAAAGATAGTATAATGTTCTTGCTCTCAAAGTAACATTGCACTGTGCAGTTTGATTCTACAACTGATTAAACACGATTAAATATTCCATGGATCCTCTCTTGTAATATTTTCGTTTAGTGACTTTTTCAAAAATTTGCAAAAACCATGAAGTTATTCATCAAAGAAGCAGCAAATCCACTTATTAGCATAATGATCCCGATTGGCAAACACGACAGTCATAACATATACTCCCTCCGTTTCAAAAAGATAGGCTTGTTTCATGTGTATTTTGTACATGAAACAAGCCTATCTTCTTGAAGCGGAGGTAGTAGTAAGCAACATGAATTAGAAAAATAGAATCCACAGCACAAACAAATCCATATAATTCGTGAAGATTTTGTTAGAGAAAGCACACCCATAACTCCTGAGCACACATCTAACTAGCGCAAAAGATTAACTTGAAAAGTAAACTTAGTTAAAAATAGTTTCACCTTCTCATGGTTCACCATAAATACGAGTTCACGACTTATGGGCCTTTCCGTTTCCAATGGCACGGAGGAATGTTCTACTGGTACAGTATAACTTCCTGCAGTAGCAGCAGCTACAACTTCAACTGGAGCTTTCATCTCTGGTACAGTATAATTACCTGCAGTAGCAGCAGCTACAACTTCAACTGGATCTTTCATCTCTGGTGTAGTCGTAAGATAATCTGAACCCAATATCTTACTCACCCTTCCCCTCAGCTGCGAGTCTGCAAAAACACATTTTACACAATTAAGAAAATAATAATAATACAAATGCATTTTCATCAAAAACAATGAATAAAGTATTCGAGTTTTGAGTAGATTACAAGTAACTGCCGTCCCAGGTTCAATAGGCTCTTCTGAACTCGATAACCATAGCTTGGCGCGTTTAATACAAGTTTCGATAGCCTTCTCATGAGATAAACAACCAGAATCAACAGGTTTAGAGATCAATAAACTACTCAACCTCGCAATCATATCTAAATCTTTCTCACCAAGTAGATCATTACTAGCATCATCAGTTACATAATCATAACTGATACAGCAACCTCTTTCATGAGTCTTCGTCAACATCATTGCAGTAAATTCACTTTGTTCTTTCGCATCAAATGAATTACCAAGATAGAGAAACCTCACCAAATCTTCAACAGCTGAGTCATCTGAGCGACTCGACAGGTTTTGATTTTGATTGTGTTCTTCCTGGACAGCAATAGAGAGAGGTTGACGAAGCTTCTCATACTCGTCGATTAAGATGAAAACACTAGGTTTAGAACGAAGGACTTCTTCTTGTTCTTTGTTAAGAGATTTTCCTTGAGAAACAGCTTCTTCCATTTGAATAATTCGATTGTATTTCTTTCTTAAAGCTCTTAATCGTTTGTTCATTAGGTTTAGAACTGGTCCATCATTGACTTCTGAAACTACTGAACCCGCCATTGTTGTTGATGATTCTGATCGATCGAGATTTTTAGGGTTAGGGTTTGGTTTTTAGTGATGGTGTAGATGTAGAGTTAAAGGAGAGGGTTTTGCTATTGAGTGAAGGGATGAATCGTTTTTTTTAGATCGAGCGGCGATTGGTGTTTCGGAGTAGAGAGAAAAGTATCTCCTCTAGAATACGGTATTTAATACTATTAAATTGAGAATGATTTTCCTATAAAAAGGGTGGGAAAACCTAAGGTGCTGCCCGTGATTTTTACTTGCTCATCCTACTCGTGAATCTGACTCATCACTCATTCACCTAAAATGTATGCATGTCGCCTTACCGCTACCTAGGTGGACACCGGGAAGTGGTGACGGTAAGGTTATACATGAATCACAAAATCTTACCTCTCAAGTGTTTTTTAGGGTTGGAGGTCGTAATTTTCAGTGTTTATGTTTCGTGTATTTATACGTAGTTGTGCACTTGTCCACTAAGTAATCCGGAATGTTCCAGAACCCTTTTAGGGTTTTGGATGTCCGTTCGCAAAAACGGGCCGATGAAATGGACCAACATACATGGGCCGTTGGTGGACTTTTCTTTCGGTAACGTTGTTGTTAGCTGATATTGTTGTCAAAATATTAGGGTACGCATATCATTACCTCGTTTTACAGCATCTCTGAGCTCTCACGTCGTACGTAAAGAAAATAAAATTATCTAATAAAATGATGAATAAGATTATATAAAAAAAAATTAACTTATTTACTTCAACTCAAATCGGAACGAACTAATTATGCGTTGAAGATCTTACGATCTGTGTAAACATATATCATATTAAAAAAAATCCACAAAAAAAGTAGGCTTATACTTTCAAAAAAAAAAAAAAAAATCGTGTACTAATCCTTTAAGGAAATTGTCAAAATCAAATTTAGGTTAGGTACGTGGCTCCATAAAAAGATTACCATCTATGAAAAAAAAAAAAAAACATATTATGGAGAAAGTCCACAAAAAGACGACTTCATTTATATGTAGCTTTTTGTGTATTGATTCCTTAGAGCAAAGGCTATGGGTTTTCAACACTTATTCACTTGCAAATCCAATGGGAGACTAGGTGAAAGAGTGTTTTTCGGACCGTCGGGAAAATGAGAAGTGGATTCCAAGAGGCTGAACTTCAACTACTTGAGAAGAGAATTTTACTTGGGCATTCGATCACTAGCCTCTCAAGTATACATTTTTGTTATTTCATAATAAATTCACTTTGGGACCCGTATTAAAGAGTTCTAAAAATAATAAAAAACTGTAAAAAAAAATACCTGATGATTAGCATCTCAAGAAGTGTTTTTTCCAAGCGGCTATAGATTAGCCTCCTAGTCTTCATTGTGATACACTCTTTCACATAAAAGAGTGTATGAATAAGTCTAGATGGTTGAATGGCTGTTCATGTTCCATAGTATCACCTAATTTGGTCTTTTTTGATCAAACTCGTTTACTTAAAATGAGCGTTCTAATTCCATGGCCCTTGCTCTTGGGGAATCTGCTAAAATCAAAGTATTTGTCATAATTGCTTCAATCCAATGTAAAATCTGACCAACATTGTTCCATGGAAAGATTAAAATATATATAATTGTATCATGTAAAAAAGTCCAGACACAAAATTACGCTTACTTTTTTATAATTTTTTGTCTACGAATGGCCCTTAAGGAAATTATATAAATCAAAGTCATTTTTTACCTATGGTAGTATTTGCTTCAATTCGAGTCGAACTAGGAGCACGTGCTAATTTTGAATTAACATATGTAAATCATTTATTAACCACCCAAAACGAAAGGTCGAGGTATAGTCTCGCAATTAAGGTGGAAAATTTAAAATGAAGGGGGACGATTTGTTTATTGACTAAAACAAGATGGAAAATGTAATTTGAGTAACATATTTTTTCAATTTTAATGTATTGTTGACATATTTCTAATATCGACATATAAAAAAGGTAATTTTGTTAAAAACACAAGATAAAACTGTTAGAGTATTGTTCAATTGAACCCACAGGTGTTGGTATATCAAGTTTAGAGGCCAAAACTATACGCTTAAAAAATTATACTATTGAGTCAACTTCGAATTAGGTTAGTCTTAGGTTCTACTAGGGTAGGATGGATTACTTAGAGTTATCCCTCAACAATTGAAGATTGAAGACAAAAGAACACGGGAAGACATTTTGCTTCAATTAAGGTTAGTAACTGAAGACTGATTATTTTTCCTCCATGTATATAATCTATCTATTGAAGAACAAAATCTTTATTACATGACTTGGTACACAAAAAAATTATGAGAGTTGATCAAAGTGTCGATAATATAAAGTACATGAATTGTGTTTCCTATTTTTTTGCACGCTTCCCAAAACTAGCTTGTTATATTTTGAAAAAGTCATGACGAATCAACATAGAAAGCATTATTGGTACCCAATCTTGATATTTTGAAGGAAAAAGATGAAACTTTAGAAAGTTGTGTAAGCAGTCGAGAACAGGAACTCTAAATTTCAATTACAGATGAGAAAGTCGAAATATGCGATCACTGGCAAGGTTTGGGAAATTGATTCTTTAGTTTCCGAAAACAAAAAAAGGTTTGGGAAATTGATTCTTTTTTGTATCTGACAATGTAGTCAAAACCCATCAATTTAATGAGCCATTTTTGTTGAAGAGCAGTGGAGAGTCTCTGATCCATAAGGTATTTGAGGCTCTGTGATCAGAGTGAATAATAAACTGGCTATGAGAGAGGTAATATTTTCATTTCTGTACAGCCATAACAATGGCCAAAAACTCCTTCTCATAAGTGGACAGTGCTGAAGCTTTAGGTCCCAAAGCTTTGCTATAGAAGGAAATTGGTCTGCCCTCCTGCATGAGGATTGCTCCTACACCTCTGTCACAAGCATCAGTTTCCAAAATAAATGGTTTGGAGAAGTCAGGTAAGGCTAAGACTGGAGCTTTTGTCATTGTAGCTTTAAGATCAAGGAAGGCCTGTTGAGCAGCTGGATTCCACAGAAATGCATCTTTCTTGAGTAAGTCAGTGAGAGGTTTAGCAATAGTGCCATATCCTTGTATAAATCTTCTGTAATAGCCTGTCAATCCAAGAAAGCCTCTCAAGTGTTTCAAAGAAGTAGGTAAGGGCCAAGTTTGCATGGCAACAATCTTGTCAGGATCAGCAGCTACACCATTAGCAATGATTAAGTGGCCCAAGTACTCCAATTGTACTGAGCAAACACACACTTTGATAATTTGGCGAGATAAAGAGCGTAGTCTAAGAATGGAGAAAACTTGCTGCAAATGGAGAATGTGCTCTGCCAAAGAAGAACTATAGACAAATATGTCATCAAAGAATACCAGGATAAATTTCCTTAAATATGGTTGAAATATGTCATTCATAAGAGCCTGGAAAGTAGCGGGTGCATTAGTCAGGCCAAAAGGCATGACCCTAAACTCATAATGACTATGATGGGTCTTGAAAGCTGTCTTAGGAATGTCTGGTGCGTACACTCTTATCTGATGATACCCAGACCTTAAGTCAATCTTAGAAAAAATGATAGCTCCTTTCAATTCATCTAACAATTAATCAATCAATGGAATAGGGAATTTGTCTTTACTTGGTGATATCATTTAGTTGTCTATAATCCACACAAAATCTCCATGTACCATCTTTCTTTTTAACTAGGAGGATGGGATAAGAAAATGGGTTGTGACTGGTTTGGATTAGGCCTGCACACAACATGTCTTAAACCATTTGTTCAACTACAGCCTTATGGATGTAAGGGAATCTATATGGCCTTTGAGAAGGGGGGGTATAATTGGGTTTAAGAGGGATTTTGTGGTCTAAGGCTCTGGGAGGGGGTAAAGTAGTTGGTTCAGCAAAGACATCAGGAAAAGAATCCAAAACTTATGATATTTGAGAGGGAATAGGAGTTACAGGTGTTGAAGAAATGGCAAAAAATTGGCCAATTAATGTAGGGGTGTTACTTTTGAGAAATTTCCTAATAGAGGAACCATTAATAAGACTGAGAGAAGGTTTAGAAGAACTCCCCTGCAAGGTAATGTAGCTACCTTGATGTAGAAATGAAATCTTGAGTTGAGAAAAATTGAATGTAACATCTCCCAATTACTGTAACCAGTCAGCTCCCAGTACCATGTCATACCCTCCTAGTGGTAGAACTCTTAAGTCAGAGGAAAACTGGTAGCCCTGCATTTCCCAATGAAGATTGTGACACATTCCTTTACTGGTAATGCTGTCCCCATTAGCTACTGTGACCAACATGTGACCTATAGGAGAGGCATGTATGTGCAGTTTGTCCACCAATGTTGAGTCCATGAAACTATCGGTACTGCCAGTATCCACCAAAACCATAATAGGTTGTTTGTTCAAATGACCTGAGATTCTTATTGTGTCATGAACAACATGACCAGTTAAGGCATGTAAAGATATCTCAATGGTGGAATCACTAGTGGTAGGGGAAACAACAGCAGGTTCCACAGTGGTGAGTTGGTCATGTTCCTCTATGTCCTCATCAACAATCAGCATGAAGAGCTGTTGAATTTTTCACCTGTGGCCTTGTCTATAAAATTCATCACAATTATAACACAACCCTTTGTCTTTCCTTGCCTGCATTTGAGCATGAGTAAGTCTTTTAATGGGTGGAATTGAGTTGTCTGGTGATATTTTAGTAGGGGTGGTGGGATGGGTCACAATGGGAGTAGTGACTGAAGGACTTTGCTTGTTGTAATTAGGTGATGAAGAAAAGAATGGTTTAATAGTTGAAGATGGATGAGCTACAGATAATGGTGTAGGGGTAAAAGGTCTGGAGAATGATTTGAGGGATTTTGGTTGATGGAACATTGAAGCTTGTTGCATTCTTGCTAAGAAGAAAGCCTCAGAGGTAGTTTGAGGTTTAAACATCTTCACAGTGGTGCGGATATCTTCTTTCAAACCACTAATAAAGCTGAGAGTATAAAAACTTTCTGGTAAGGAGGGATTGTTAGCAACCATAAAGCCCTTGTAATGTTCCCATTTATCATAGTAATCCTCCACACTAGTAGTTTGAGCTAGTTTATTAAAACTACCTACATAATCATCCTGTGTAATATCTTCAAATCGAATACATACATCATAAATTCATCCCAATGAATAAATTGTTTACCTTGTTGATAGTTTAAGAACCATGAATCTACCTGAGAATCGAAATGAATTGCAGCCATATCTACTTTATCTTCATCAGGGAATTTGTGAAAAACAAAATAACGTTCACATTTAAGAGCCCAACTCAAGGGGGGTTAGCTTAGTTAAATCTTGGAAAATCAACCTTGGGTGTGCGATAGAACTTCTTGGGTGGAGCAAACAAGGTCTTGATAATTTGTCGAAACCCATTGAAAGACCGATTTGAACCTTCTTGTCTCAAAGATCATTCTGTGGATCTGGTGGTAGATCGGAGTGTGGTTGGTGAGATTTTTCTAGGAGATTAAGAATGATAGCAAGTTTGGATTCAACATTACCAACTGATTTTTTTTAATGAATTGAGCTCAAATTGGATAGTTTTAATGGTTTGGGTGTTTTGATTCACTGTAACACCCAAGTTCCAGGATAGTTGTAATGGCTTGAGCCGTTGGCTGCTAACAGTAAGATCTGCAAAGGATTGTTTGGTGGCCATGGTTACAGGTTCCAGGAAGGAATTCTAATACCAATTATAGTATACTAAGTATAACTACAAGATGATGAAGATGATAGTAGCAGCAAGCTGCCTTCTCTCTGAAGAATCAGAGCCTAACTTTCAATTTTGAAAGCAAAATTGGTTTTTCATTGATGAAGATAAGATACAGGGATTGATCTTTTAATACCCAGTAACAACAATTAGCAGCCAACGGCTCTTACAAAGATCAATTGAATAACACAAAACTCGAGGGAAGGACTAAACTATAATTCGGACAACATAAATGCCGACTCGACTCATCGGATCAGTAGGTGACTAGGACTCGGAGGTGACTTAGATCGTGGGTATATGACATTTCGTGATCGCAAGGGCGTTGGTTTCAAAGTCTATAAGGGTCTAAAGCATGATTTGGATGCTTTTGTGTCATGGTTCGACAATAACCTTCGACACTCAAGACTAGACGTTCTAGATATTCTACTTAGTCATCTTAGTTATGTTAGCAACACTTGATATAATCTCACTTCCTTCTAAGGGATGTTTTATCTTGATAAGTCAAGTATGTAACTTAAGTAAATTAGCGACAACTAATTAAAGTAATATTTTATCCATGTTTGAGTTTTTTTATGAAACTAACTTGGGAAGTTTTAATGTTCATGATAGATTGTATTGCTACACATGGCATATGAATTTATGAAATTGCTATACGCGGGGCTTGCCACGAGCAATTATAAGTTCATAATTGGTAATAAATCTAATGGATATCTTAAGCATTAAAGGATTATTTAGATTTCATGAATATCATATTGGAAATAAATATAGAATCTTTACTATTAATGTAAGGAGTTATGAATGGTTGTATATCTTAGAAAATATAACTAGGTGATGGGTGTGGATAAAATTATACAGATACAAAAATAGTGTATTATATTTAATTTCGAAACTACTAAGCTTAACATAATGTAAAGCTAGCTTTATTCCCAAGCTTATAGCCTAAGGAAAAATCTATAAATAGGGGACCCATCCTCGTTCCGTGTAATAAGTTGCATATAGGGTTCGCATATTCTCCCTTGAATCTTCGGGATCTATAAACAACTTTGAAATTATTCTTTAAGCTTCAAGAAGCATTAAAGTATCTCTACTTAAGTAGACGAGAAACTGGTATTTAGATTTTTCAATTTCCTTTTACTTTTGATAGTCCTAAATTTTTTTAGTGGTAAGTTCTAAGTTATTCCAAGGCTCTTATATTCGGAAATAAGGCCACTCAAAAACTGTCAAGATAAATTTTATCTCCTTTTGGAATCCAAGGACAAAACTTCCATAAATGTATTATTAGATTTCAATATGATATGTAGTTGATGAGTGCCAAATATTGCATATTTATACATCTATTTTTTGGCATTTAACTCATCTTTTGTACTCAGAAATCAGATATTATCCCAAATTCTGTATTTTCTTTGTTTTCAAGAATAAATATTTGTACTAATTAATTTTGTGTTTTTAGGTAATAAATAAAGTTCGAGAAACCGAGGAGCCAAAAGAGCGAAGATTTGGAGTCAAGCGTCTATGGAGCAAAAAAGCCAAAGCCGCGCGCGCAACAGTTGCAACCCAACAAGGAGCAACCCATCCATAAGACATGGGCCCAAGCTATCCAAGACCCGCGACCCGGATCCGAGCCCGTCCACCACGAGCCGTTGAGATCTCGTCCTGCTAGATCCTACGCTCGATGCCTCCTACACTTCAACTCTCGATGTCTCCGCTCAACACCGAATCGCCCCAGTTCACCTTCAACCGTTCAGATCTTCTCCAGCTAAATCCAACGCTCGCTGCAGCTTCCGCATCATCTTCTCGCTGCGCCCGCTCCACAGCAAAACCCCCTATCACCTATACCCCCATCGACCTAACCCATTCCTCTCTTCATCTTCTCTTTCTTCCCCATACCTCTGCTCAGAAACCCTTACCTCCCTCTTCTCTTCCCACGCCTGATGCAGAGCTATCATCACCACCACCACTCCTTCTTCTGTCGCAATCACCACTAGCTCCTTTTCCGCCACTCTCTCTCTCAATTATCTCTTTCATAGCTTCTCATCAACCTAGAAGCTAGGTTAGAGATAATTAGGGTTAGGGTTTCACCAAACCCCCATGCATGGTCGATTCAGAGGTCAGGGACGCGTCAAGGCAGAGAGAGCACGTTTGGGTCATCGATTGTGGTTAGTTTGGGTGTTTTTGTGAGTTATAAATTCATGTTTTGATTGATGAGAGAGACAGTCAATTTTAGGGTTCTTAGTTTAGTTTACAAATTTAATTTAAAGTCTGTTTTTATGTTGAATATGTTCTAAATTACTTAGCTAGGATTTACAATGAAACCCTAGTTTGTTGTTCTGCTATTCAACTCTATTTGAAGTGTTTTTGCATGCTTAATGTTTAAAAGAAGTTCAATGTTAACATCTCAATGCACTTTGCTCTCACAATGAATGTCATGCATCCATTGTAGTTAGGATAACATTGTGTTGAGTATGTTTGGCTCATACTCTAATTATTATTGCTATTTCTTTGATTAGTTGTTCTTGACTAGACATCTAATGCTCGAGTAGTATTCTCGGTGATAATTGAAACTTCAATTGGTGAAACTCCATAGATAAGTGACAAACTCGACACTTTATCCTTATCTCATCACAGGAACAAAAGCATTCGAATTAGTTGAATCACATAACCTAAACTAGTGGTGGATTTGATAATCCTAGTACTTGCAACCTCAATCTTTGTATTTCACCTTTGTTTTTAGTCTTGTAAACCTTCAAACTCAGTCGTATCGACACCAAGTTCAGTCCATTATTGTGTTACACTTACTAGAAATCAGTTGAGAAACTTTTAGAACAATCTTGCACACACTAGTTCTCTGAGGTTCGACCTGTGCTTGCCACTGCCTCCAAAGGCACTGTGCACTTGCAGATTAAGACGTAGGAAATACACTTATAAGCTCCTACCAAGTTTTTGGCGCCGCTGCCGGGGAACTGGTAGTGTGCTATTTGTTCTTTAAAGCTTCATTTCATTGTTTTTCAACCCATCCTTATACATATTTGCTTTGAATCATCCCTGTTTTTCATTTGTAGCCCTGTATATATGTGCTAGACTTTTTCTTGTTTCCCTGCCATTATAGCTGTAGCTTAGCTTAACTTTGCATATACCTGCATCATGCTCTTGCATTTATAGCTGTAATCTCCTTCAGTTAAATAGTTAGCATCTTTGCACCTTTGCCTTTGTTTCTTTGCATCACCATCAGACCCTTTGATTAAGCTCAAGGCCACTCCATTGTGACTGTGCTTCTGTGAGTCTCAACCTGCCTTGGTTAAAAACTCGTAGAGCAGATTAAAACACTTATCATCTTTGTAAAATAGCCATAGCTAGTTGTGATCAAACTGTGCACATTTCCTTATATTGCTGAGTTGTACAATTCTGAGAACTGACTTTCTCCCCTGAGCTAGCAGGTACTTTTGGAGCAAACTGAGCAAGCTCAAGGAATGATTAAGGAGCAGCAAAACCAGGGTGGAATTGCCTAAACCCATTTTAATACTGGTGGTATTGTCTTCTATCATTGCCCTGTTTGTATGCTATTTGTATGATAAACCTGAGTGCATAACAAACACACGCCAACTTGCTAGCCCCCGAAGCCGCAAGTTTGAGTTTTAAGTCGTGAATGAACCTTGTATAACCCGAGTATAACCTATTGAGCCAACTTGTTTACACCCCCGAGCATGTTCTTTTGCATCTGTGAACCTATGATGTGTTGAATAGCTATGCAATATCTGTGATAATTATAATTTGTGAATGATTTGACCTGTGTATGAAAGCTACATCTCGTGGCTTTGTGTATAATCATGTGCATCATTGAAAGTATGTTGAGCATTATTGTATCCGAAAAGCTGCGAGACCCTGTTAGCTTTGAGTACTTTTATTGCCTTGTCACATGTGAGTTTGAGCTTACCCAAGTGTATTGCCCTACCCTGTGGACTTGCTAAGCCATTACCTGCAATCCCTGTGCATTTGAGCATTTGCAAACTTGTAATCTGTCTTTGCATAAAATTGTGAGCATTGGAGTCATCTAACCCCGAGTTTGTGAGTTTGACATCAACTCAGATTTGTTGACATCAACTAACCGAGTTGATGCCACAAACTCTTCTCGAGCCATTGTTCATGAGTCGACTCACTTGCCACATCTCGTAAAGTCCATGCTTACATCGAGCTAATTTGATAACCCTGCTAATGCTGTGAAACTTATACACTTTGCTAATATCTGCACCCTGAGCATGTTGTGAGATGCTAAAGCATATTCATTTGTGCAAATTTGCCACTTGCTGCCTGTATGCATAAACTGTTCAGTGACTATTCTGGTGTTAGCATTGATCTGATCTGTATCATGTTGATGGTGTGAACCACTTGCCCTGCAAATTATCTTGAAATTGTATATGCTGCTGCTATATTTGTGCACTTGCATCTATAACTTGTGTGTGACCCTGTGGTATTTGAGTGAGTGTCAAGTAGCAGATTTGTGTTAGCAATTAACTTGTTTTTCAAACACACAACCTAGCACATGCTTCACCCCTGAGTGAGCACAACCTTTCCCCTGTGCACCTCCCACAGTCTTGTTGATTTTCTTTTGCACTTGCCAATCTGGGCTGTGCTGTGTCAATTCCTGTGTGAGTTGTTGATTGCTCCTAGCTGTACTGTGTCATCTGTGAGAACCAGTGCATAGGCTGTGCTGTGTCTTCTGTTTTGAGAGTTTGCTCAAGCTGTGTATTTGCTCAGCTGTGTGATAGGTGTCTAAAACACCTAATTTCATATCTAGTATTTATGCTTTCTTTGCTATTTTTTCTTGTGAATTATGTACTTTACGTGTGTTTTTGAGTTATTAGGTTTTGGAGTCATTTGGAGCAAAAGGAAGTGGAAATAGCTACAAAAGTGAAGTCACAAGTGAAGAAGGGCCAAAGACCCAGTGGAACTCGTTCAAATACAAGATTTCTACTTTTCATTGTGTAAAGGACGAGAAGATGAAGACAATGGCGAAAGAACGGAGTCATTCTGAGCTCGTATGAAGGAGTTATGAGCAAAATGAGAATCGGAAAGAAAAGGGCAAGATGGTCATTTCAGGGGCGAACGCTATCTGGAGCTGACCCAAGGTTAAGGGGCAACTCTTCTTAGAGGAGTGCTAACTACAGACCAGCTGAGGTTAAGGGAAGGCCAACTGGGTAGCCCCTTATCAAGGTGTCCGGTGTTGAATAACCCCAATGATTACCCTACGCTTAAGCTGAGAGACGTTGTTCTCTTATTCATTCACCTGAAGTTAAGAAGAAGAGGCTGCGCTCTTATTTCTAGATCGGGTAAGAAATTGAGAGAAATCAGAGCAGAGGAGAAATTACCAAGACCTGTCGCTGTAATTGGAAAGATGGGTTGTTTATCAGATCGGGATTGAGAACGGGTACGAGATGTTGTAGCTGAGGGTGTTGATGGATCGAAACAGGGAGAAATCGGAGCCATTGCTGTTGATTCAAAGACTGATTGAAGAAATTGAATTGAGGTGATACAGTGATGAATGTTGATGCTGTGTTCTATGAAGATTATCAAGGGAAAGAATTGGTTTGTTATTTGGTTCAAAATGGGGTCGGATTGAAGAGTTCTGTGAATTAGGGTTTGTGATTTTATTGAGAAATGATGGAGGAATTTGAGGTTTTGCTGCTGTTACTACAATTGATAAATACAGAAGATGGGGTATTGATGATGGTGGATTTGCAGTTTGTAAGAAATGCGGTGGATTGTGATTGAGAAGCAGTAGTAGATTGGGTTTTGGGTTATCTGAGATGGGTATCTCAAGATTGGAGGCACTGTGTTGCCAAGGATGGGTCGCTGTTGTTCTTATTGATGGTGATGAAGCTCAGTTTGAGTCTTGATGAGAAGATCGATCTGGTGGTGGCTTAATTGAACTATTGGTTAGTGGTGGTATCTGAGATGAAGTTTCCATGGTTTCTGCTGTTATGGAATGGCTTGAGGCAAAGAGATTTGAGCTCAAGGTTTGGCTTGTTGCTGGAATCACAGGGAAGCAATACAGGTTATTAAAATGCAAGTGGATGGCTGAGATGGCTCAGGTGGTGAGCTAGAATTGGCAATGGAGATTGCGGGGAATTGGCAGAGCTATAGGTGTGATTGTTGAGCAGAGTATGACGATGGTGGCAAGTGCCTGGGGATAGTGCGAGCAAGGGAGTTACTGACCAATGGCTTGCTTTATTGAGAATGTTTAAAAGGGTGAATTGAGGAATGTTAATGGCTGGTGATGAATCTTTGAGATACTCAGTGTAGAAATGGGTTGGTTGAATGGAACTACAGATGGAGAAACAAGCTACAGAAGGCAGCTGCTGGTGCCCTAGAGAATAGCTCAGTAAGAGGAAATAGATGGGAATGTGCTAATATTGCAGGATGGAACTCAGGCACTAGAATGAGTCTTCAATAGGTTCTGGTGGTTGAGATGGAAAGATGCAGTTTCAGGCAGGGATTCAATTGGAACTGGTACAGTTGCAAGATGGTTGAGTTACAAGGAGCTTGAGTCGAACGGAACTGGCAGATGATAATGGAGAAGCTGTGATTCAGCTGGTGCTGTGTGTTGCCAATGATAGGCTCTGGTGGTGACTTGAACTGGAGTAGTTCAGTGAGGCTTGGTGGATTTGGTGGTGTTGGAGGCTGTCTTGGCTAAGGAGATGAGTAGGTCTGGTGGAAGTGATGTGCAAGCTAGAATTGGTAGTTGTGGATGTCGAGGTTGCCGTTGATTGGAGCTACAGATGGGAAGAATGGTGGTTCATGGCTGGAATGAAGGCTTATGTGGCTTGAATGTGAATGTGCAGCTGTAGGTGGTGTTGTGTGGTTGAAAGGAGTTATGGATTGAGCTGATAAAGTTGCAGAATTTGGCTGGATGGCCTGTGCAATGGCCTAGCCTGGCCAAGGCAACTCAGACCACTCAGCCTTGACTAAGAAGCTGACTTGGTTACCTGACTCACCCGAGCTGACTCGTTCCAACTCAGTGATCCTTGACTCGTTGACCCGGCCGTTCTGACCCGTTGACCGGTGACCGGTTTGACTTTGCCGGTCACCTGAACTACTTTCCGGCGATCTTTCCGGCCAAGTTCCGGCCGTAATCCCAGTTTTCCGGTGGTCGATTTTGGGACATAATTTTCTACATGGGTTTCCTCACACATGGGCTTGGTGGACTTCTAACTAATGGACTTTGAAGACAAAACCTAGTTTTGGAAGGAGAAAAAGACTATAAAAGGGAAGACTTCTACAATGTTTTGGAGACCACGTTTTATTCTATTCTTTTTCCTCTACTTTATTCTAGGGTTGAGAAACATGAGACTTCTCTTTCTTCTGGTGATGAACTCCTTGAATATGAGTACCTAAGTTTATTATTGGTTATGGAATAAGTTTGATTTCCAAATATGGGTTTTTGTGCAATAAATTAGTTTTCTCTCATATTATCGTTTATGATTCACCATGAATATTGTTACATGATTTGAATGCTTGTTTAGTCGAGTCGCGAATCGATTGAGTTTGTTTTCATCTCTATTGCTAGATTAGGGTTATTATACGCAAAAGTGATAATTCCGGATTGCAAGTAGCATAAATATGATTATAGTTTGTAGTGATATATTCTCATGATCATATGTGAACCATAACCTTTGTTAAATCGGATTAGTGCGCTTTCCACGTTCGATTGCTTTGATTGGCCTGATTTCATAGAACTTAACGCATCTAGGGAATTAAACTTGATTAGTGCTTTTACACGTTAGGTTGTTCCTTTAGGTAGAATTCATATTCGCATCTTTTAATGTGTTTGTTGATGACATGAGGAGATTTGCGGGATATTCTTGCGATCAAGGTATTCTAGGGTCTTTGATAAAAGTTGAGATTAAAATATCAATTCTAGTTATTGTGTGAAACCATGTTTGTGAATGAAAACGAAATCCATGACCAATACTTTCTTATCCTTGATTTTATTTGTTTACTTTTCTTTATTTGTTTTATTTAGTTTATTATAATCACAAAACTACCGGTGTTATTTATAGGGAACCGAAACAATTTGACAACCTAGACCTCTCTGTGGGATCGATCCTTTCTTGCCCTTGCTATATTTATATTTTGAGTAGTAAGAAAGTGTAATTATATTTTTGACGCTTACGACAGCGGTCACTGTGCTCTGCCAGAGCTGTGTACAAGTCTAGCATCATTCTGCAATCTTTGCATAAGCCAGTGCTGTGTTGATAGCACAAGTTGCACTGATCTGTGCAACAAACTGGGTTCCCTAAACTGAATCCCAACCACTGAGCTTTACATTCTGCCAACCTTAAGCCCACATACTGGGCTGTGCAACAACAGCTGAAGCCCACCTTAGTTGAGCTGTTGGGCTAACAGAAACCCACATACCTGGGCTGAACAAAACCTGGGCTGTACTTTTTTTACACCCAACCTGGGCTCTGCTTCTGCACCAAACTAAGCCCACATCTTTTGGGCTAGAGTCAACCTATTCAGTTGGGCTTCATAACTTCAAAAAGCCATCTTTTGGGTTTGAGTCTTGTTTTAGTGGGTCACTTTTGAGTTTTTGCTTATCTGTGTTGATCTTGCTTGTATGTTAACATGCTAGATGCGCTAGCTAGGCTATGATTGTGTCTTTTAGAGACCAAACAAGTCGACTAGTTAGAATCCGCCCGAGGACAAAATCGTAAGCATACCCGGTTCTTCAACCGAAAACCCAAGCCTGGACCTATTCGAAACAGAGACCATGGGTGATGAACCAAACCCACCCCGTAGTCTCAAGGACTACATGTACCCAACTAGGGCAAGTCAGCCCTCTTGCATCATTCTGCCAGCCGATGCTTGTCAGTTTGAACTGAAAGCAAGCACCATTCACATGCTACCCGTGTTTAGAGGGGTCGATGCTGAGAACCCCTACCATCACGTGAGAGACTTTGAGGATATTTGTGGGACTCTGCGTTTTAACCAAATGCCAGAGGAGTCCCTCAAATTGAGATTGTTTCCTTTTTCTATGAAAGACAAAGCCAAGTCTTGGCTACATGCCCTACAACCACAGTCCATTAGAACCTGGGACGACCTCACAAAAGAGTTTTTCAAAAAGTTTTTCCCAAACCATAAGACGGCGACAATTCGCCAAAGTCTAAATGGTTTTGTGCAATTAGAAGACGAAACTCTAGCAAAGTACTTGGAGAGATTCAATGAATTATTACTCCAATGTCCCCACCATGGTTTTGAAAAATGGAGACTCGTCCAAATTTTGTATGAGGGTCTAGATGTTAGAACCCGTACCACAGTCGAGTCAATGTGAAATGGTGCATTTATTGACAAGAGTGCTGATGACGCTTGGACTTTCTTAATCGAAGTCGCTGAAAAGACTCAGCAGTGGGAGTCCATCCGTGAACCGAGAAGGACTACCCCTGCACAAAATGTTCATAGAATCGAGTCTGAATTCGAGGGAAATGCAAAAATGGCTTCTTTGGCCCGGAGAATAGAAGTGCTTGAGTTGGAAAAGAATGTAAAATCTAATGCCCCTACTCTCCGTGACCAAATTGATATGGCCACTTGTGCCGCATGCCATAGTTCTGACCACCTAGTGGACAACTGTCCTGACTTACATGCATTTCAAGAGTCCAAGTCCGAGCAAGCCAATGCATTATACCATAGGCAAGAGAACAATCCGTATTCTCAAACCTACAACCCAGGGTGGAGGAATCACCCTAACTTCTCATGGTCCAAGGGCCCAGTACAAGGGGGACCAACAAATAACAACCAAGGATACTCATATCCTAGAAACCCCCAAGTACCACCACACCCTCAGTACCCTGTAGAGAAAAAGACTAGCTTGGAAGGCTGTGTCGTTCTGTTAACCCAAGGTCTTTCAAAACTTGAAAAAACTACCGACCAACGTCTCACAAACCTAGATCTTAAGATAGGTCAAATCTGTGATGCATTGAATGAGAGAGAGAAAGGAAAATTCCCTAGTAAACCCCAACAAAATCCAAAGACTGTGTTTCAAGCAGGCTCCTCTACCTGCAATGAAACTTCACATAGTCAAGCTAATGCTGTCACCACTCTCCGTAGTGGTAGGATTGTTGAGAACCATGTAGGTGTACCACCTTCAAGCGAGTCTACATCAGACTCCCAAGTACACACAACACCACCGGAAACATCTACTGTAGAGAAAGAATCTGAGCCCATTGAGAAAACCAAGAGTCCTACTAATATAGATGTTCCTGTGCCAAGTCATGTTCCTGTTGCTCCATTTCCACAACGGTTGGTGCAACAGAAGGGGGGTACCCAATACAACGAGATTTTGGAAATGTTCAAAAGAGTTAACATAAACATTCCATTTCTCGAAGCAATCAGGCAAATACCTGCCTATGCTAAGTTTTTGAAGGACCTGTGCACACAAAAGCGAAAGCTTCATGTGCATAAGCGTGCCTTTCTCACCGAGCAAGTAAGTTCAATTATTCAAAACAAAACCCCACCTAAGTTCAAAGACCCAGGTAGCCCAACTATCTCTTGTACTATAGGTGAGCATACAATCAGAAAAGCTTTATTGGACTTAGGAGCTAGTGTGAATCTACCGCCATATTCTCGTGTATGTGCGGTTAGGTCTTGGGGAATTGCAACCCACCCCGTCACGCTACAATTAGCGGACAGATCCGTGAAAGTCCCTCGGGAATCGTTGAAGATGTGCTAATCAAGGTTGATAAATTTTATTTCCCTGTGGACTTCATTGTGTTAGATACACAACCTGTGCATAATCCCGAAAATCATATTCCCGTTATCTTAGGACGTCCCTTCTTGGCAACGTCAAACGCTATCATAAATTGTCGTAGCGGGATATTGAATTTGTCTTTTGGCAACATGATTTGTAGAACCGAATGTCTTTCGTGTGAACCAACAACCCATAGAGTGTGATGATGATGAACTGCACGAGGTTAACATGATTGAGAGTCTGATTCAAGACTCATTGCCCGATATTTTGTCAGTGGACCCTGTGCAAGCATGTTTAGATAACTTTGACTTAGATCTCTTTGAGTCTGAGTACATTGGTGAAGTCCACTCTTTGCTAGAGTCTGTGCCACCCATGGATATTGCTAAATGGCAGAATGCAGTGGAACCCCTTCCACTCTCTGATACCAAATCTGCCCCACCTCTTGACACACCACCTAAGCTTGATTTGAAACCATTACCTGATACTTTGAAGTATGCCTTCTTAGGTCCTTCGACACTTTACCCGTGATTATTGCATCATGTTTAGACACGGAACAGGAAAGTAGACTCTTAGAAGTACTTCAAGAACATAAAGGAGCCTTAGGTTGGACCATCTCCGATCTTAAGGGTATAAGTCCCACAATTTGCATGCATCACATAAACCTTGAGGAGAGCACTAAACCATATAGGGAAATGCAACGGAGACTTAACCCCAACATGAGAGATGTTGTCAAGGGTGAGATTCTGAAACTGCTTGATGCGGGTATCATTTACCCAGTCCCTGATAGCCAGTGGGTCAGTCCCATTCAGGTAGTACCCAAGAAGTCTGGCATCACTGTAGTTCAAAATGAGATGAATGAACTTGTTCCCACCCGTGTGACCACAGGGTGGCGAGTTTGTATTGATTATAGAAAACTGAACACAATAACCAAGAAAGACCATTTTCCCCTTCCCTTCATTGACCAAATGCTGGAAAACTTAGCAAAACATAGTCACTACTGCTTCTTAGATGGCTATTCTGGCTACAACCAAATTCACATAGCACCCGAAGACCAACAAAAGACCACGTTTACATGTCCCTATGGAACATTTGCTTATCGTCGTATGCCTTTGGGCTGTGCAATGCACCCGCTACTTTTCAACGTTGCATGATGAGCATATTTTCCGACATGGTAGATAAGTTTCTTGAGATTTTTATGGATGATTTTTCGGTGTTTGGTTCTTCTTTTGATGAGTGTTTGCATCACCTCACTTGTGTGCTGATTAGGTGTAAGGAAAAGAGTTTGGTCTTGAATTGGGAAAAATGTCATTTCATGGTTAATTCAGGCATTGTTCTAGGGCATATTATCTCGGAAAAAGGCATAGAAGTAGACAAAGCCAAGGTAGATCTCATCCAACACTTGCCTCAACCTCGTTCTGTGAGGGACATCAGATCATTTCTAGGCCATGCGGGTTTTTACCGCCGATTCATCAAAGACTTTAGTAAAATTTCACGACCTTTGTGCAATCTTCTTGCAAAAGATGTTGCATTTGTCTTTGATGATGCTTGTAAGGAAGCCTGGGAACAACTGAAGGCTCTCCTTACATCTGCCCCTATAGTCAGACCCCCTGATTGGTCATTACCATTTGAGATTATGTGTGATGCGTCTGACTATGCTGTAGGAGCTGTTTTAGGCCAAAGAGTAGACAAACTCCCTTATGTGATCTACTATGCTAGTAAAACACTTAATGATGCTCAACTGAATTATTCCACTACTGAGAAGGAGTTGCTAGATGTTGTGTTTGCATTAGATAAGTTTAGATCTTATTTGATAGGGTCTAAGGTCATCATTTATTCTCGATCATTTGCATTGAGATATCTTCTGTCTAAGAAAGATGCTAAGGCTCGTCTAATTCGATGGATACTCTTGCTACAAGAGTTTAACCTCGAAATTCGAGATAAGAAAGGGTCAGAGAATGTTGTTGCCGATCACTTGTCTAGGTTGAATGTTGAATCTGGTGATGAGTCTGTGCTAATTAGGGAATCATTCCCTGATGAGCAATTGATGCTTGTGTCTGAAATGCCTTGGTTTGCTGATATTGTGAACTACCTTGCTACAGGTAGAATGCCCTTGCATTGGTCTAAATAAGACCGTTCTAAATTCTTGGCTGAAGTTAAACACTTCCTTTGGGATGACCCATATTTGTTTAAGTACTGCCAAGACCAAATCATTAGGAGATGTGTCCCCAATTCTGAACAAAGGGACGTCATCTCTTTCTGTCATGACCATGCATGTGGAGGCCACTTTAGTGCCAAGAAAACTGCTGCAAAGATCTTGCAAAGCGGTTTCTATTGGCCAACACTGTTTAAGGATTGCCATGCTTTTTGTGTTGCTTGTGACCGATGCCAGAAATTAGGAAGTATCTCTAGGAGAAACATGATGCCCTTACAACCCATTTTGATTGTTGAGCTGTTTGATGTTTGGGGTATTGATTTCATGGGTCCATTTCCTAACTCTGAAGGTAAGTTATACATTCTTGTTGCTGTCGATTATGTCTCTAAGTGGGTAGAGGCCATTGCATCCAAAACCAACGACCATAAAGTTGTTCTTTCTTTTCTTAAGGAGAACATTTTCTCCCGTTTTGGAACCCCTAGAGCAATAATCAGTGATGGAGGTAGTCATTTTTGCAATAGACCCTTTGAATCACTAGTGCGCAAGTATGGAATCACTCATAAGGTAGCAACACCTTACCATCCTCAAACCAGTGGCCAAGTAGAAGTTTCTAATAGGGAAATTAAGCATATCCTTGAGAAGACCGTCAATCCTTCTAGGAAAGATTGGTCTTTGCGCTTAAATGATGCTTTATGGGCCTATAGAACTGCATACAAGACTCCCATTGGGATGTCTCCTTACAGACTTGTGTACGGGAAAGCATGTCATTTACCTGTTAAGTTAGAACACCGTGCATATTGGGCTGTGAAGAAGTTGAACTTTGATCTTGATAAGGCTGGAACCCGTAGAAAACTTCAACTCAATGAGTTAGAAGAATTGAGAAATGATGCATATGATAGTGCCAAAACGTACAAACATAGAATGAAGGTGTTTCACGACAAGCGCATTCTGCGCAAGTCTTTCACCCCAGGACAGAAAGTTTTATTGTACAACACTAGATTGCATTTGTTTCCAGGAAAGCTACGTTCTCGATGGTCAGGACCATTCTTGGTACGTACCGTTTTTCCCCATGGAGCTGTAGAAGTTGAAAACCCAGCAAACAAGAACATTTTCAAAGTCAATGGTCAGAGATTAAAACCATTTCTGGAGCATCTTCCACCAGAAGTTGAGACCGTCGACTTGGAAGACCCCATCTACGTGGACTGATCTAGTTCACTTGTGTACATACATATGGACTAAAAATCCATCATCTTTCCCTTTTCTTTTTCTTTTTGCATAGTATTTGATGCGTGCTAACCAACCTTTTTGTCTTGCGCTCGTGATTGATTGCTTTCAAAGCATTCATCTTTCTATGGTTTAGCAACACCCTCTTGCATCCGGTAATCTCTTCCCTTTTCTCCTCTCAACATAGTTCTCTTGGTATGTGACTATTTAAATTCTTTATATCTGTTGACACATTGAGGACAATGTTTGATCTAGGTTTGGGGGTGTGATTTGCATATAGAGTTTTTAGTCTTTTTGTTTTACTTCTTTGTAAAAAAAAAAAAAAAAAAAAAAAAAAAAAAAAAAAAAAAAAAAACTATTTGTAAATATTTGCATAAAAACCTCCAACTTTTAGAGATTTTAGAGTCACTAGCATGCTTCTAGCTATGTTTACATAGAGAGTCTGACCGAAATAATAGAACTTGGAAGTACTGGAGAACGCAATCGGGTTTCTTAGTTGATTAGATCGTTAAAGTTGGATTTAACCATACCGGAGGGCGAATTAGGTGCTGTTTAGATATTCGGTAGTAGAATTGTGATCACCCATAGTGGAGACTACCCATTTTACATCAAGCGAGGTACCGACCTTCATTCTTTGTGATTTTCTAGAAAAGCTATTAGAGTGTGTGTCACCGTACGTTAATTCCGGGTAGGAATGGTGAGCTACCCAACTTCGCACCACTTTCAGCACTATTTTTGATCTCTTGAGTGCTAATTCCGTCAATCATGAGGGTGACGTCTAAAGATGAAAACTCCTTCTAAATATCGATTTGCAGTTAGCATCACTCTCTCCCTCTCAATCAACACATTCATAGAAACACATCATCGTCAGCAAGCGGAGCATCATCAGAATATTTGAAGAAAATTTGATATAGTCCAAGGTTTATGTGCAACAAAGAAAAGAAAAGAAAAGAAGATGAGAAATAATGAAGTTTGTGAAAAATTGAGTTTTATTGTTATTTCCATTTCATGTACTATGTTAAAAAAAAAAAAAAAAAATTGTATATTTGTCAAGTTTTTGTGAAGTTCAGAAGTTCATCATCAGCTATTGAAGACCGAAGACCGAAGATTGAAGACGTTTCTATGAATGCTGAGAGAGTGATATTAATTGCCGATCGGGTGAGAAGGTAAGTGAGTACTCCCACCCCTTGCTAATGGTTGATTTCCTTTCTTAGAGATCATCGAAAAAGATTCTTTTTGTCCACACTTTCGTGGAGTCTCCGAAATTATTTCGGAAGGTTATCCTTCTTACCTACAACGTGTGCAGGATTTCTCTCTTTATTCCTCGCTTGCACACATGAGAGACTAAAAAAGCGATCTTTTTGAGTGCAATTATCATAAAACCCTAATGGTGAGGCAGAAGTCGAGGCTTATGATCACAATCGAATCCGAATTCTTTCATATGATATGGTTACTTCTCGCTTAGCACTTAAGGATGAGAATGCGTTCTTTGATAGTTCTAACTTCTTGTTACTAGCATGCACAAACTCTATGTCCTCATAGCTCCTTGGATGCTTGAGACTCTTTTACACTCGAAGTTGGAGAAGGTTTTGTGGGTACACCTCTCGGTAAACCCTCACGAGACTATAACTCGTCCACTAGGGACACCTAGGGGTTTAAAGGCTTAGTGCATACGCTAAATGCATTCGAGAGACTGCGACGGGGGTTATAGTTAGGATTTCTTAATTTTGTTTCACTTGAGGACAAGTAAAATTCAGGTTTGGGGGTATTTGATGAGTGCCAAATATTGCATATTTATACATCTATTTTTTGGCATTTAACTCATCTTTTGTACTCAGAAATCAGATATTATCCCAAATTTTGTATTTTCTTTGTTTTCAAGAATAAATATTTGTACTAATTAATTTTGTGTTTTTAGGTAATAAATAAAGTTCGGAGAAACTGAGGAGCCAAAAGAGCGAAGATTTGGAGTCAAGCGTCTATGGAGCAGAAAGCCAAAGACCGCGCGTGCAACAGTTGCAACCCAACAAGGAGCAACCCATCCATAAGACATGGGCCCAAGCTATCCAAGACCCGCGACCCGGATCCGAGCCCGTCCACCACGAGCCGTTGAGATCTCGTCCTGCTAGATCCTACGCTCGATGCCTCCTACACTTCAACTCTCGATGTCTCCGCTCAACACCGAATCGCCCCAGTTCACCTTCAATCGTTCAGATCTTCTCCAGCTAAATCCAACGCTCGCTGCAGCTTCCGCATCGTCTTCTCGCTGCGCCCGCTCCACATCAAAACCCCCTATCACCTATACCCCCATCGACCTAACCCATTCCTCTCTTCATCTTCTCTTTCTTCCCCATACCTCTGCTCGTAAAACCCTTACCTCCCTCTTCTCTTCCCACGCCTGATGCAGAGCTATCATCACCACCACCACTCCTTCTTCTGTCGCAATCACCACTAGCTCCTTCTCCGCCACTCTCTCTCTCAATTATCTCTTTCATAGCTTCTCATCAACCTAGAAGCTAGGTTAGAGATAATTAGGGTTAGGGTTTCACCAAACCCCCATGCATGGTCGATTCAGAGGTCAGGGACGCGTCAAGGCAGAGAGAGAGCACGTTTGGGTCATCGATTGTGGTTAGTTTGGGTGTTTTTGTGAGTTATAAATTCATGTTTTGATTGATGAGAGAGACAGTCAATTTTAGGGTTCTTAGTTTAGTTTACAAATTTAATTTAAAGTCTGTTTTTATGTTGAATATGTTCTAAATTACTTAGCTAGGATTTACAATGAAACCCTAGTTTGTTGTTCTGCTATTCAACTCTATTTGAAGTGTTTTTGCATGCTTAATGTTTAAAAGAAGTTCAATGCTAACATCTCAATGCACTGCTCTCACAATGAATGTCATGCATCCATTGTAGTTAGGATAACATTGTGTTGAGTATGTTTCAGCTCATACTCTAATTATTATTGCTATTTCTTTGATTAGTTGTTCTTGACTAGACATCTAATGCTCTGAGTAGTATTCTCAGCTGATAATTGAAACTTCAATTGGTGAAACTCCATAGATAAGTGACAAACCCGACACTTTATCCTTATCATCACAGGGAACAAAAGCATTCGAATTAGTTGAATCACATAACCTAAACTAGTGGTGGATTTGATAATCCTAGTACTTGCAACCTCAATCTTTGTATTTCACCTTTGTTTTTAGTCTTGTAAACCTTCAAACTCGGTCGTATCGACACCAAGTTGATCCATTATTGTGTTACACTTACTAGAAATCGGTTGAGAAACTTTTAGAACAATCTTGCACACACTAGTTCTCTGAGGTTCGACCTGTGCTTGCCACTGCCTCCAAAGGCACTGTGCACTTGCAGATTAAGACGTAGGAAATACACTTATAAGCTTCTACCAGTAGTAAAGACCAAAGGTCAGGATCCAGGAAAGTAACCTCATTTCAGGATGCTTGTGTTAGAGCATTGCTCGGTCGAACTCACAAGTGTTGCTATCTCAAGCTTGTTGTCAAATTTAGTTGCCAAAACTATATCTTGATTTCTAGTCTACAATTAGTTAAGTCTCGGTCTAGGATAGAGGTAGTTAAGAAACGAATCAGTCATCATTGCGTTCTACCGTTTGAAGGCGAAGATCAAACGAAGCTTTTGGAGAACTTCATCAACAAAAGGTAAGTGAAGATTGAACAACCTATTTCTCAAGTTATATTCACTTTATATCATCTGAGACGATGTCGCATAACTAATTAGACTATTATGCATAGACAAGAATTTCGAGTCGAGAACTAATTTCTAGTTAACGAATTTCTCGAAATATAACGACTAAGCTTAATGAACATTCACTACACCATTTTTAGGGATTCGCAACGGATCCTGGCCGTTGTTGACCGGGCTCACAACGGCAAAGTGACGTTTCAAAACATGGTGTTGCATTTTTTCGCAACGGCATAAGCTCCGTTGCGACTCTTGGTCAGCAACGAAGATTCGCAACGTACTGTGCCGTTGCGACCCTGTTTATTCGCAAACAAGGTCTGCCGTTGCTAACCTATTTCTAATTACAGGAATACCCCTACCCGGAACTAAAATATTATTTGTTCTGGTTCTAATTTACTGGTTCTGGTTCTAACTTAGCAACAAAATACATACATTGCTAATTTTTTGCAACAGCAAAAAAAAAGGTCAAGTCTTCATTGACCTGGTCAAAATCCATTCCCCCCTGCAGTTACCCAGTTCCCCATATTCAGCATTCCACAGATATACAAACCATGACACATTCATTCACTTTCATTTCCACATTCACCATTATGAAAAAAGAATTCTTCAATTGAAGTTAACAAAAAGTATGAGTATTTGATACAAACTATGTCATTCATTTAATGGACATAATACACAGAAACATACTTAATTCCTAAGTTCAGTTTGTAGAAAGTTCTGAAATTCCTAAGTTCTGAAAATCCTAAGTTCTTCTAACTTAAATCTCTATAAGGAGATACTACATTATAACTTACAAATCTTGCAGCTGCTAAGGGACCTAATGGCTGCTGCTTTGCTGCTTTGTTCTCCAACCTTTATGATTTCATGAGCATCATTCAATTAACCTGCGAACAAAGCATCACAAATTCTTCTAATCAGAAGCTAATACAAGGATGCAAGATATATAAACAAATGGATTAACTACAATACAAAAACAAAGTTACAGATGCAAGTGAACTACAAACTGAATATGCTACTAAGCTACATCATGAGATGGAGATAAACAACTAAGTTATAACAACAACAAGAAAATAGAAGACTAAACGCATATATACAATACTTGAGTTGAAATCAGTAAGATGTGACCAAAGAAACAATTACACAACTAAGGTATTAATCCCTAGAATTAGTTGTCTTGCTACGGTAAAACTAATCACAAATTAAATTATTCAGTTTCATAAGAGTTAATGCAACAAATCAGAATTCTTCTAACAACCTAGGATGCAAGACATACAAGGTGAAAATTGTGTTTTGTAGTGCACAAATCGAACCATTTCTATTCAATTAAGCATAAGAAGAACAATTGTGATATAAAATCTACTAACCCACAAACATCCCTATCACTACTTATATGGTTATGTTACTCTTGCTACCAACGAGTGAGGGTGTGAGTAAATACCAGATCCATACAGAGATAGCAGTGATCACTGTCGTAGGCGTCAAAAATAAATTACACTTTCTCAATACTCAAAATATATAATGAAGCAAGGGCAAGAAAGGATCGTTCCCACAGAGAGGTCTTGGGTTGTCAATATGTTTTGGTTTCCTAAAGATAACAAGGGGGTTTTCTGATTTTTATAAAATTAAACATAAAAGCAAAGCACGCAAATCAAGGTTGTGAATATTGGATAAAGGTTTCATCTTCATTAGCAAACAAGTTTTGAATGTATGATTAAAATTCGTATTTAATCTCACTATCATCAAAAGCCCTAGAATATCTTATTGCAAGAATATTCCATAAATTTCCTAAGTCATCAACACACACATTAGAGCTGCGTGTGTGAATTCTACCTAAAGAATAACCTAACGCCTTGCGCTAATTAAGTTCAATTCCTAAGAGCATTAAGTTTCAGAAATAGGCTAATCAATGCAATTGTAATACATTGCGCACACAATTCGAACAAAGGTCGATTTCTACATATGACTACAAGGATGTATCACTACAACCGTAATCATATCATGCTACCCGTATTCAAGGTTATCGCTCGATGATGAACCCTAAATTAGCTGTAGATATGGATGTGAGTTCAATCAATTCTAGACTTAACTAAACAAACATTCAATCATATTGCAATACATCAATCATGCAATTATTATAACCCGTAGAAATCAAACGATAATATTGAGAGAAAACTAATTCATAAAAATCATCACTTGGTTGCAAAATCCAACTACATCTTTAACCAATAAAAATAAATCAACTACTTGGGTTTTTGGAAATCATCACAAAGAGTTTAGAAGAATCTATCATGTGAAACCCTAGAAAACAAGTAGAAGCCTCCCTAATGGAGATATTAGGTTTAGAGAAAGAGTTTTCTATTTATATGCTTCTCCCATTTCAAAAGGATACTCTTTCCAAATTTAGGTCTTCTCAAAACCCATCTCCAAGTAGTCCACCAAGCCCATAAAACCCATATGTGAAAATAACTTATCTGGAAATTCGAGTCAAAACTGGTCGCCGTCTTGCTGACATCATCACCGGAATCCGGTCGCCGGAATTTGTTACCGGAAAACTATCTCCGACCACCTGAACCTGTATCCGACTACCATAACTCCCAGCAACTCAATATCCTTCTCTGCAGTTCATACACTCACAATTCAGAGCAATACATCACATATGAACCATCTAACCCAATTCTTGAATTCTTGCGAAAACGTGCCTAAAAGCGCAACTCCAAACTCATATATGCCGCGGCCGACTCTTGCATTCGACTCATACCCCCTTCATGATTCAGTGAAACATTATGATTCATACTTTAACTTCCGAAATCCGACAACCGGAAGTAGCACCACCGGCTCGCCATTCTCGCTCACTTTTCGCACAGTTTCTGCATTCTCATTCTATTCAAACATAACTCAATCAACTCATTGCAACACAAAGCTTCCTGCATCAGTATCAGCTCACCAACCTCTCTACCCATATCTTGCAGCACAAGACCAATTCAGTTCATTATTCCCCAGCCTCAATCCATGCCTTATGTAGCTTCAAATTACAGCTTCCCTGCATCTTCTTTACTTCTGTTCCATTCTCATAACTGCAACATTGAGTTCCAGTCACAGCTCATACAACTGTAGTTCCATTCTCCAATCTGTAATTCACCCATTTTTCCATGTCTGCGGCAGCATTAAGACCTGCAACCTTAGTAATCAACAACTCCTTTTCCTCCAGCTCAAACCACCCTTAGCGGCAACACACAACTACAAATTGCGCACCACTCCAGCCATACTTCTGCCATTACTGCATTGCAATTTCATTTGTTCACTACATTTATCTCCATTTTCTTGCAATAACCACCTGCAACTCTCACCAAGCTTTAACTGACCATCTTCTCGAGTCGTACCTGCAATTCATCTCATGCAACAATACACAGCTTGGGCCAATCTCCATAACCTGCAGCATCGCCTGCGACTCCATCTCAGTTCATACTCTTCCTGATTTTCACAGTAACCCATCGGCACGGCAGCTACAGAGACCCCCATTACCATCTTCTTTATGGCAGCAACAACTCCATGTCTTCACACCAAGAACCCATAACTGCAACTGCAACTGCTCATATATTCTTTGACCCTAAATTCCATCACCAGAACTTATATTCATCACCGTCAAACCCATGACAATCACCAATTACCACTGCTTCCATTCAATTCAGCTCCGTCTCTGCCTCATGTGCATCATCATGACCATCTCATTGCCATTATTACGTACAGCCGATTCTGCTCCATTCTCACCTACAGCTCCAACTTGAATCAGTAGCAACTCGAGCTCTCTGTCCATCACATCCTTCACTGGAAATAGCAACAACGACACTCGTTCGCTCTCTATTGTCTCACTGCCATCATCTCGATCATCAACCTCCAGCGATCCTCATTGGATTCAGCTAAATCCCAATATACCACAGAACCGCATTCTGTCCTGACCTTCGAACGTCCATCATCGTCATTGTTGTGATCAACAAATGGCAGCAGCAGCACCGCTGTATTAAAATCCATTTTAATCACGACCTAAGTATTCTATCTTCCCCAGCTCCATCATCTAATGCCAAAGACTATCAAGCTTTCATCATTTCCCCTCGGCAGCAGCAACACTGCCATCGTTCAGGCGTTTAGTCAAGCACCTTGTGTGCATTTTTTGGTGGTGAAGAAGATGACTTCTCCGCTGAACTCTAACCCTTTTATCCATCTCCTTCCCTGCAATTGAGACAAACCCATAGTTTTAAACATTCATTCATTCTAAATCAGCAGTGAATCCTCAAATACCAATGGCAGCAACATCAACTTTCAATGGCAACGAGCTCTTCTTCATCCCTGTCTTGTCTCGGCTAATAACCATATCTAAATCTTCACCAGGTTCTCAATATAACACACAATGCATTCGCCTTAACTGATGAGCCATCGTAACATAAGGCTTTCCGGCGAGAAGGACTTGGTGCAGAGGTGGTCTTCAAGATTGAGCTGGAACGGGAACACTGAGTTATGAAAATCTCGACCAACTTCTGTAGTTATAGGAAGTAAAGTAGAAGCAGGTGGCCCTTAGTAAATTGATTGGGTGCCTATAACAGTTCTGTAGGTTCTCTAGTTTTCGACAACTCTGCTTGCTTCAGATGCTTCCAGATTCTTCATACGATGTCGGATTGACTCCACTCTTTCGCCATTGGCTTCGTCTTTTTGTGCTCTTCGAGATGATGAGAAGAAATCTTGGATTTGAGCGAGTTCCACTTCCTTTTGGCCCAATGACTCCAAAACACCTATAAAACTCAAAAGCAAACATTAGATACATAATTTACATGAAAACTCACAAAGAAAGCATCAATAATGGATAAATATTATCAAATTCCCCCACACTTAGACTTTGCTAGTCCTCGAGCAAATCAAACAAAACTTATTCTAAAACATACATACAACTCCGTGTCGTCGAGGCTACGGTCACACTTAGCATGTATAACAAGCCTTTGAACCCCTAGGTGTCCCTAGTGGACGAGTTATAGTCTCGTGAGGGTTTACTAGAGATATACCCACAAAACCTACTTTTCCAACTTACTAGTTCTCCGAAATGATAGCATCCAACGCGCTAAGAAGACATAGAGATTCTGCACACTAGTCATAAGAAGTTAGACACATATATGAACACAACCTCATCCTTAAAAGTTGAGAGAGAAATAACCATCCCTTATCGAAAGAAATTCGGGTTCGGAGTGATCAAAAGTCTCGACTCTGCCTCACAAGAAAGGGTTTTATGAAGTTGTTCTCAATAATAAACAACTTTTTATGGGTCACACATGTGTCCAGGTAGGAATGAAGAGAGAATCTTGCGACACGTTGAATGGTAGGAAGGCAAAACCTTCCGAATTGTTTTGAAAACCCACATCTTTTATAATTTTGAAAACCCATTTTTTCTGACGATCTCTAAGAAAAGAAATCAACCATTTAACGAAGGTGGGAATATGTTTACTTACCTCGTTATCCGTTCGACGTGCAGCTAGCACCACTCTCACAGCATCCATAGAAACGTCTTCGGTCTTCAATCGGTGTCTTCATCCTCGTCTTCGGTCTTCAACTCTTGATGATAATTCTTGAACTTCGTAGAATCTTGACAATGTAACTCTATTCCTCTAAATCCTTATTGCTTGAAACTTCATTGTAGATATTCCTTCTTCCATTGGCTTTATTGAAAGAATACAAAACTAAAAACGAACTATACAAACCCAGAATATGATACAATAAATTTTTCTTGTCTCTTTTTTTTTTTTTTTTTTTTTTTTTTTTTTTTTTATGAGACAAGAAAAATAAAACAAATACAAAATGAAAACAAAACAAAACAATAAAACTAGTAATGAACCTAAAGAAATTTTCTCTTGTCTCTTTTTTTTTTCTCTTTTTTTTTCTTATTTTTTTTTAGACAAGAGAAAATAAAATACAAATAAGATAAAATAAAATAAAAATATAAGTACAAAGGCCATGGTGTAAGTACTTTACCGCTCAATTCTTCACAACTTGTATGTCTCGATATCATAAACTTCTCAAATTCTCATATTAATAATCTTCACTCTTATACAATAGTCTTCAACTTGTAAAAATTCTGCTCCTTGTCTTGTTGCTTTACTTGAATCTGAAATCTGCTCATTTTTGTGATGTTGCTTGTAAACCTTGAACGTCTTCAACTTTCCTTCGAATTTGTGATTCTCCTCTTGTTGATGATGATGGTGTTTCTATGGACCTGTTGGTGTAGAGAGAGATAAAGTGGATGGTGCTAACTGCGAACAAGAATACAAGTGGTATGTAAGTTAGCAATTCGATGTCACCATCATGATTGATAAAAATAGCACTCAAGAGATCAAAGTAGTGCTTCTATGGTGGGAGGTTGGGCAGCTCACCATTCTGCCCAGAATTAACGTACGGTGACACACACTCTAAAAGCACATATTTAGACAGGTACAAAGAATTGAAGGTCGATGCCTCACATTATGTAACATGGGTAGTCTCCACTATAGGGGACCACTATTCTAATACCGAATTCAGTCTGCACCTTATTTGCCACTGGCATGGTTAAATCCAACTTTAACTCTCATACAATTAAGAAACCCGATCATGTTCTCTGTCATCTCTAAGTTCAGTCACTCTTATGAGATTCTCGATGTAATCTTAGCGACATGTATACTATGTGACTCTAAACTAACCACAAGTTGGAGTTTTTTTTATTCACTATTTTACACAAAATTAGAAAATTTTGAAAAAATTTACAATGCAATACTTAACCACTCCCCCACACTTAAACTTTACATTGTCCTCAATGTAAATTGAATCGTCCAAAGAAAATCAAGATGGGAAATCAACTGAAAAGTGACAAAAAACCAGAAAAAGTAAAAACATGACAAGAAAAATAAATAAAAGATAAGAGATACAAAACCTATGGGTTGCCTCCCATGCAGCGCTTGGTTTAAAGTCGTCAGCCCGACTTGCAAGATCAATTCCCCATACACCAATAACCTGAAAAGTTGAGGATCCTTCCATAGAACCTGTTTTGCAAACACTAGCTTCACACAAATATTAGTAATATAAAATAGAAACGAAGCTATTAACCGATAAAATTTTCCCCCACACTTATTCTTGTCCACACTTGGAAGTGTATAAAGAATATAGAAGTCGGGTACTTCCACGGTTTCTTGTTCCGAAACCTGCATAGTATGAGAATCAAGTATATCTAATGGTGGATATCGAGAAACAAAGTCATTCAACAATATTCTCGAAGCACATACATTCAAACCAATAAGAGGTAAAGGAGAAGAATCAATATGCAAAGGGTTAGACAAACATATCACAATCTCTTGTATTACGGAATCCTCTTCATCCTTGAAAAACTCAAGTGAATTATTCACCTCTTGTATATCATGGTCCTCTATCAAACCTTGCAACCATTCTTCATCCGTTTCTGCCTTAACCAAAGTCTCGACATTAACATCATCATTACAATCATATGCAAGCTCAATTGGGTCTTCCACAATAGTGGTCATAACGGTCTCATTCTCAACACACTCCTTTTTATTGAAAGGCACATACTCTTTTGCGGATCCAAATCTCGTTATAAGGAACTTTTTTAGAACACTCGACAATGCATCATCCTCAAGCTCCACCCTTTGAATAGGCTCTTGATCATTATTAAGATCAATGCTTGAGTAATCTACACAAGTGTCGACATATTCCTCTTCGTCTTCACCTTGATCGAAAAAAGACTCCATTGTACACTCCTCGGGGATGTCACCATGAGTTGGTTCAAGCAATATATCATAATCACCGTCACTATCATAGTCAACATAAGATTGGTCCTCGCTGAATTTAGTGTTGCTAATCTCGAACTCATCCTTTTGAATAGGTGAATGATCATTATTACGATCAAGAGTTGAGTTAACTACACAATTATCAACGAAAGTCCCCAAAGGTTCGCCTTGTTCAACATAATTATTCATTTCCTCTATGTATTCATCAATGCCATTTCTTACGTCGGAAACACCTCTTTGAAGCTCTTGGAGTGATCCGTCCAAATTCTGGATATAGTGTTCCATTTGTTTGTAAAGCTTGTTCGACAAGGCAAAAGTAGAATTACTTACTTCAGTATTATTAGGCCAATTATCTTCCCTTTGAATGGGTGAATGATCATAACTACGATCATAAATTGGGCCAAACATACTATGAGCACATTCGGTCGATGAAACTGGTTCCATGCTTGGTTGTCCACAAAATGACTCCATGTTGTCCATAAATTGTTGCATTTCATCTACCAAACTAGAAGAAATATTAATAGGAGTACAAGTACCATCCCCTCTTTGTGGTTGCTCACTTACATACCCACCGTAAGAAGGTTGGAATGTATGAGAATAACTAAAAGGGTACGTGGAGTATTGATCATAACCAAAGGATTGGTTTTGATTGTACTCCCCGTAAGGGTGATAGTTGTCATATTGTTGAGGTTGAAAGCCATATTGATTGCTCCAATATGCTCCGTCCATATAAATTGGTACCTGAAACGAGATTCTCAAAACTCGGTTAAGAATCAAAGAATAAGAAAAAGTAAAACAAAACTAAAAACAAAAATAAGAAACCAAAAACAAGTGACAACCGCTGCCTCCCCGTCAACAGCGCCAAAATTTGATCGCTGTCGTAGGCGTCAAAAATAAATTACACTTTCTCAGTACTCAAAATATATAATGAAGCAAGGGCAAGAAAGGATCGTCCCCACAGAGAGGTCTTGGGTTGTCAATATGTTTTGGTTTCCTAAAGATAACAAGGGGGTTTTCTGATTTTTATAAAATTAAAAAATAAAAGCAAAGCACGCAAATCAAGGTTGTGAAATATTGGATAAAGGTTTCATCTTCATTAGCAAACAAGTTTTGAATGTATGATTAGAATTCGTATTTAATCTCGCTATCATCAAAAGCCCTAGAATATCTTATTGCAAGAATATTCCATAAATTTCCTAAGTCATCAACACACACATTAGAGCTGCGTATGTGAATTCTACCTAAAGAATAACCTAACGCCTTGCGCTAATTAAGCTCAATTCCTAGGAGCATTAAGTTTCGAAATAGGCTAATCAATGCAATTGTAATACATTGCGCACACAATTCGAACAAAGGTCGATTTCTACATATGACTACAAGGATGTATCACTACAACCGTAATCATATCATGCTACCCGTATTCAAGGTTATCGCTCGATGATGAACCCTAAATTATCTATAGATATGGATGTGAGTTCAATCAATTCTAGACTTAACTAAACAAACATTCAATCATATTGCAATACATCAATCATGCAATTATTATAACCCATAGAAATCAAACGATAATATTGAGAGAAAACTAATTCATAAAAATCATCACTTGGTTGCAAAATCCAACTACATCTTTAACCAATAAAAATAAATCAACTACTTGGGTTTTTGGAAATCATCACAAAGAGTTTAGAAGAATCTATCATGTGAAACCCTAGAAAACAAGTAGAAGCCTCCCTAATGGAGATATTAGGTTTAGAGAAAGAGTTTTCTATTTATATGCTTCTACCATTCCAAAAGGATACTATTTCCAAATATAGGTCTTCTTAAAACCCATCTCCAAGTAGTCCACCAAGCCCATAAAACCCATATGTGAAAATAACTTATCTGGAAATTCGAGTCAAAACTGGTCGCCGTCTTGTTGACGTCATCACCGGAATCCGGTCGCCGGAATTTGTTACCGGAAAACTATCTCCGACCACCTGAACCTGTATCCGACTACCATAACTCCCAGAAACTCACTATCCTTCTCTGCAGTTCATACACTCACAATTCAGAGCAATACATCACATATGAACCATCTAACCCAATTCTTGAATTCTTGCGAAAACGTGCCTAAAAGCGCAACTCCAAACTCATATATGCCGCGGCCGAATCTTGCATTCGACTCACACCCCCTTCATGATTCAGTGAAACATTATGATTCATACTTTAACTTCCGAAATCCGACAACCGGAAGTAGCACCACCGGCTCGCCATTCTCGCTCACTTTTCGCACAGTTTCTGCATTCTCATTCCATTCAAGCATAACTCAATCAACTCATTGCAACACAAAGCTTCCTGCATCAGTATCAGCTCACCAACCTCTCTACTCATATCTTGCAGCACAAGACCAATTCAGTCCATTATTCCCCAGCCTCAATTCATGCCTTTTGTAGCTTCAAATTACA
Source organism: Papaver armeniacum (assembly GCA_023531295.1). Lineage (NCBI taxonomy): Eukaryota > Viridiplantae > Streptophyta > Magnoliopsida > Ranunculales > Papaveraceae > Papaver > Papaver armeniacum. Next base: position 38,885 of record JAJJWW010018890.1, read on the forward strand.
GCTGCCCTGCATCTTCTTTACTTCTGTTCCATTCTCCTTAACTGCAATATTGAGTTCCAGTCACAACTCATACAACTGCAGTTCCATTCTCCAATCTATAATTCACCCATTTTTCCATGTCTGCGGCAGCATTAAGACCTGCAAGCTTAGTAATCAACAACTCCTTTTCCTCCAGCTCAAACCACCCTTAGCGGCAACACACAGCTACAAACTGCGCACCACTCCAGCCATACTTCTGCCATTACTGCATTGCAATTTCATTTGTTCACTACATTTATCTCCATTTTCTTGCAATAACCACCTGCAACTCTCACCAAGCTTTAACTGACCATCTTATCGAGTCGTACCTGCAATTCGATTCAGAAACGAAGATACGTCTTGGGCCAATCTCCATAACCTGCAGCATCGCCTGCGACTCCATCTCAGTTCATACTCTTCCTGATTTTCACAGTAACCCATCGGCACAGCAGCTACAGAGACCCCCATTACCATCTTCTTTATGGCAGCAGCAACTCCATGTCTTCACACCAAGAACCCATAACTGCACCTGCAACTGCTCATACATTCTTTGACCCTAAATTCCATCACCAGAACTAATATTCATCACCGTCAAACCCATGACAATCACGAATTACCACTGCTTCCATTCAATTCAGCTCCGTCTCTGCCTCATGTGCATCATCACGACCATCTCACTGCCATTATTACGTACAACCGATTCTGCTCCATTCTCACCTACAACTCCAACTTGAATCAGTAGCAACTCGAGCTCTCTGTCCATCACATCCTTCACTAGAAATAGAAACAACGACACTCGTTCGCTCTCTATTGTCTCACTGCCATCATCTCGATCATCAACCTCCAGCGATCCTCATTGGATGCAGCTAAATCCCAATATACCACAGAACCGCATTCTGTCCTGACCTTCGAACGTCCATCATGTCATTGTTGTGATCAACAAATGGCAGCAGTAGCACCGCTGTATTAAAATCCATTTTAATCACGACCCAAGTATTTTATCTTCCCCAGCTCCATCATCTACTGCCAAAGACTATCAAGCTTTCATCATTTCCCCTCGGCAGCAGCAACACTGCCATCGTTCAGGCGTTTAGTCAAGCACCTTGTGTGCAGTTTTTGGTGGTGAAGAAGATGACTTCTCCGCTGAACTCTAACCCTTTTATCCATCTCCTTCCCTGCAATTGAGACAAACCCATAGTTCTAAACATTCATTCATTCTAAATCAGCACTGAATCCTCAAATACCAATGGCAGCAACATCAACTTTCAATGGCAACGAGCTCTTCTTCATCCCTGTCTTGTCTCGGCTAAACACCATATTTGAATCTTCTCCAGGTTCTCAATATAACACACAATGCCTTCGCCTTAACTGATGAGCCATCATGACATAAGGCTTTCCGGCGAGAAGGACTTGGTGCAGAGGTGGTCTTCATGATTGAGCGGAACGGAACACCGAGTTATGAAAATCTCGACCAACTTCTGTAGTTATAGGAAGTAAAGTAGAAGCAGGTGGCCCTTAGGAAATTGATTGGGTGCCTATAACAGTTCTGTAGGTTCTCTAGTTTTCGACAACTTCTGCTTGCTTCAGATGCTTCCAGATTCTTCATACGATGTTGGATTGACTCCACTCTTTCGCCATTGGCTTCGTCTTTTCGTGCTCTTCGAGATGGTGAGAAGAAATCTTGTATTTGAGCGAGTTCCACTTCCTTTTGCCCCAATGACTCCAAAACACCGATAAAACTCAAAAGCAAACATAAGATAATAATTTACATGAAAACTCGCAAAGAAAGCATCAATAATGGATAAATATCAAGGTGTTTACAACACCTATCAAGGAGCTTTAGATCTTGGATGTAATACTTGGTTAAGTGCAAAGCTGTAAGGATTAGGGAACAGACAGTGGTTAGGTTGTTAACTTAAACTGTATATTCTACAATTCAAGGTCAAAATTGTTTGCACTAGTACTACAAGAAATGTTAAAGAACAGAAGGACAATCTTGCAGTGAGCGAGATCACTTAAATATGATCTATCCTGGCTGGGATTGTACACAAAGTAGATGCCGAAAACACAGGTGAGAAATAAACCTGTCCACTGCAATCGACCACTTGATGTCTATAAGATCAGTAGCGGTAAGTAATGTAGCTGGCCAAGCTAATGCTGCCAAAAGCGTGCTTAACACAGTCATCGTGGCACCTAGTTTCATCAACTCGAACGCAATTCCTACAACATAACAAAAGAAATGTAAATGCCGGTTGCACCTTCACAGAACAAGTTCAACATGATGACCAACCAAAACTAGAGCTGCACATGAGCCGGTACAATCCGATTTTCTATTGGAACCGGTACCTGTACCTGGAGTTGACCGCTTCCTCATTTTTAGAACCGGTACCTGGACTTGTACCTGTACCTGTAAGACCGGTCCGGTACCGGTTTTTTACCTGAATTTTGAAATACACAGTAACAGCTAGACTAACATCAAACTCAACATATTAGAAACTGACTGTTCAAAGTTTGACATTACAACTGAAGTTCAAAATAAACAAAGGTTTAAAACAACATCACACACTTAAGTTCAAAGTTCAACATTACAAAATAGTACTAAAAACAATTTTTCCATAAGTCTGCGACACGAAATGAAATGCAATCATCTTGCAAAGCATCCAATATAACTGCAACATGCAACAAAAAGGATGGGGGACTTCTCAAACAATGGCACGGGCAAAGACCGACATGGAGTTTACTTCAAGCTTTTAGCAGAGAATCCCATATGGCTGCAACAGGCAAAAAAAAAAAAAAACAACACGAAAGTAAGTATCAAATTACCATTTACCAATACAAGAAACATGAAAAGTAAGTACTCTTAAATACAAGAACAACTAATATATTACCATCCTCATCTTCAACATCATCATCAGGTATATAATCACATAGAAGATCAAGAGCAATGGGCTTTTCAAGAAAGCTTTGTGTACAGAGCAATGCCTCAACTGTCCTTGTAGACAAAGAAGCTCTCCATGGAGTCAACACGCGCTTCCCGGTGCTAAAAGATAATTCAGAGGCCACTGAAGACACAAGCATGGCTAATATATCTCTTGCCATGTATGAAAGTATCTTATACCTGCTTGCATTAGCTTGCCACCAAGCCAATATGTCAAACTGGTCAGGTTGACCTATTTCACGCATTCCACCATCAATCACATCTGTCAAATACCTATCGAGCTCAGTTGTTCTTGCCTCTTCAACACAACTTGGGATGTCCCAATACTGTTTCCTCCTTGATTGAATTCTAGCAAACAGACCATGAGATTGCACACTAACTGGATTGGCAACAGATGAGCATCACTACTTGACCCCTCCTCATGAACTGAATACAAGGACTCATAATCTTCAAAGAGTTCCTGAAATTCTAATTTCACCTTTCTCATAACTCTTTGAACCTCCCATGTATTATTCTCATACAAACAATTAAGAGTAAATTCTAACCCCCTTTGTTTTTCTCTTGGATCCAACAGATGAGCAAAAAACATTACAGAGTTCATTTTTTCATACACACCCCAATACTTATGGTACTTAGCACACATTAGACGAGACATACGAGCAATAAAAGGATCTGATGCTACATTGTTTCTAAATTCTACTAATTGTTCATTGATGAGTAACAATTTCCATAAGAACATATGAGTAGTGACTTGTGTAGATACAGAAAAACTGACAGTAGCATCGAAGAATACCTTTAGACACTTCACAAGACCTCTAGCATATTTCCAATCTTCTTTATAAGGAGCATGTTGATTAGGAATCAGTTTCTTCTTATTCTTCATCTTTGCCTTGTTCTTGCCTGTTGGATCTAACTCCTCAACCTCTTCTTCCATATATATTTCCTCAACCTCTTCCTCTTCTTCTATATCCTCAAACACTTCTTCTATGTTAACATCACTAGCTATAGCTTCATCAATATCAGCATCAGTAGGTAAAACAGATTGCTTTTCTTGCTCAAAAATAAACTTATGTTGAAAGTCCTTATCAATCTGTGCTAACATTTCAAAAACTTTTTCATATTTTTCAGCAGCATCTAACATCAAGTAAGTGCTATTCCATCTTGTGTAGACATCTAAAATTAGAGATTTCTTGCATTCTACCTTTGCTAGGGAAGCACATTGTTTAAATTTTTCGTACCTAGAAGGAGAACTAAGAACGTATTTTACAACTGACCTTATTCTTCTAACTGATACATTAAAGAGCCGCACTGCATCTTTTATGACAAGAGCAAGAACATGGGCTGCACATCTCACCTGAAAAGAAATAATCAAGAAAAATTAAGAATGCGCAAGAGCATATGAGAGTATTATGAAAAAATGTTTAAAAGCTTGATGTAGTGCTGAAATTGACTTCACATGATAAGAATGTAACATGGAATGCAAAACATGATATAATGTAACATGGAATCTTACATGTAAATATTTGGCTCTAATTGGTGATCCTGTCCACTTAGTAACAACATTCTTCAAATGATCAATCGCTACTTTGTTGGCGCTGACATTGTTTAGTGTGACACCAGATACATCTTCTAGACCCCAATCCTTTAAACAATTCACCATCTTCTCACCGATTGCATTACCAGTGTGACCTTCAACTTGACAGAACATGAGTATTCTCTTTTGTAGTTTCCAGTTCTGATCAACATAGTGAACGGTTACACAAATATAATTATAATTATTTGGTGATGTCCATGTGTCCGTTGTCAAAGATACCCTCTGCTTAGATGTCAAGAAGTAAGTTTTTAATTTATTTTTCTCGTCAATATACATCTTTAACACATCCCTATAAATTGTCATACGACCTGGAACCTTGAACCTAGGCTCTGCTACCTGCATCATTGCCACAAAGCCTGAACCTTCTACTGATCTAAAAGCCATTTCATCCTTAATAATCCACTCAACAAGAGCCCTTCTTAACCTATCATAACTGTAAGTATGAGCAACAAGTTTACCATCCTCACCTGGTTTTGGGGGTGGCATCAACAGAGTTTGTTGTCCCTTGTCTTTCTTCCTGTTAGGATTTTTCAGACATCTGTTCAAATGCTTTTTTAATCCAGAAGTGCCATGTATATCATTGTCAGCAACATAGAATCTCTTGCAATGATTACATTGAGCTTGAGCTTCATCTATCCTGGTCATCTCCAACCAAACTTTAGATCTCACTTTGCCATGCTTCTTTTTGCTTGCACCATCTTCAGTTGTACTTGTTGGCGTGGGTTCAGCTCCATTTGTGTGAGATGCAGCTTGAGAAGATGATCCAACTTCTGTTTGTTGAGTTGTAGTTGTAGTTGGAGTTGAACTTGGTGGTGTAGTCATCTAACAAACATTACACAGAAACAAAATGTAAGACAAAGTGAGTGATGCTCAACACTAAAAGAGGGATATGCTATCAACAGATTAAAACAGTTTCTTTTGGTCTTACACTAATGCTATTATTGGAATCATCTGGTGCTTTGCGCTTCCCCATTTAGCACCTCAAAGGCCTGCAAGAGAACATATGCATCATATTAGTTTCTCTACGTAATTTTGTTTGACAATACTCTAACATGAACTACATTACCCAAGCACAAGACTTCACCATCAATATATGTCAGAGCAGGCACTGATTCAGTCCCAAAGTCTACTTGCACTAGACAGAGTTGAGAAGAAAAAAAATGAAGAAAAATTCAAACATACGACCCTTTGTGTGTTTCTGTCCAATTAATTTAACACATAGTTAGACCCAAAACAACAAAAATTAGAACAAAAAATTAACACAAGTTACACAACATTAGGTCAGCTTAATTCCTACTAAATCATTCACTGATTACCTTGAAATTTGTTTTGTTTATTTCCAATCATACAAATTGATATCGAACAGACAAAATTAGAGGAACAAATTAACACAAAATCAAACTAATTTTATGATTTCTGTATAATAACACTATAAATCATCATCAACAAGAACAGATAAACAAACAAGCTAGGGTTTAATCACAAGTCTTGTAAATCTTACATGGGTGATAAAAACCCTAATTCAATCTCAAATAAAACACTAATTCACACGATTATAAATCCATTTCCCATTATCGCACGATTCAAATTTCAAACCCTAGTTTAATCCATGAGAGTTACAACTTACAAATCTAAGAAGAAGAAAAAGAAGAATTACCTGACTCAATCAGAGTTCAGAGATGGTGAACAAGAAGAAGAAGAATAAGTGAATCCTTATTCCTTAACAAATCGAACGGCTATATGATGAATCGATGATGGTGGTGAACTGATAGAGCGACTGCTGCTCTTGAGCTCTTCAGAGAGAAAAAAAAGAAAACTAAAATGAAAGTTCTCGATAGAGAATTAGAGATAGATAGGAATTCCTATACCTAGGAGGGACGGTCAGGATGTAAAATTGCCAAAGATATCTACGGCTATAATTAACCGGGACATATGGTCCGGGACAGGCCGAGACTACCCCCAGAACCAATACCTGTACCGGCCTACTCCGGGTATCAACTTTCAGAACAGGTACATGTACCGGTAACTCCAGGTCCGGGTCGGTAAAACTTCGGTTCTTTCGGTTCCGGACCGGTACAGGTAAAATGGACCGGGTCTTGTGCAGCTCTAACCAAAACCACTTACTTGAAGTTAAGCAGTCCTGAATCGCAGTGCTGAGTGCAATCAAATTTTTGGACTCCCACTGTAATGCATACCTGAATAATTAATACACAAGTGTCAAAATAACATACAAAATAAAATTGTTGTCTCATTTATTTTATATTAATAAGCGTGAGAGTTGCACCTCTTTAAGTTACCCTTTTCTTCCCATGGTTTCATAAAATCTTCCTCCTCGAAAACAAATCCAGCGACCAAGATGCCAACAGCCAACCGCTGGAAAAAGTTTTCGAGAAAAGATCTCAATAAAATTACCGAAAGAACAGAAAGATCTTGATCAATGATGTCAGGTATAGACTCCAAAAAGTTGGAAAAACTAGACAACTTACTCCTTGATTATGATTGTCTCCAACGGGTTTAATTTCAAATTCATCAACGCTTCCAGTCCTATTAGCCATTTTGACCCCTGAAAGTCCAGCTCCAGCAGCTGGGTTGCACCAATCAAGTGTGAGTTAAAAGATCCAAAAATACTTTCCTGGAGAGTTTACACATAGTAACATGATATAAAATTGAGCAAGGAAAGGTTTCTTTCACCGGTAAATCTCTTTTTAAATAACCTAACATATTCCTAGACACGGGTGATGTTAAAACATTATATGAAAAATTTCCTAAGAAGCAAAGACAGACAAAAAGAAATCTTAAAAAACAACACATGCTCATTAATAAGATCTGACTTTACGAGGTTCTCGAGTACTCTCTCCACAACGTAGTCGAAAAACCTAATTATTAGACGCTGATAAAGGGGTCTACATCACCCCTTAACGAGTAACCAACTATACCTACCTGCCCACACACCTTTTACATATAATGTCAACAATACATCCTCGTATAAGGGATGGTGACCTTAACAAAATGGAACACTTCCAAGGGAGAAATTGCTTAGTTTCTTGATCTTTGTCTTGCAAGTAAAAAGAAGCTCAAAAAATGACCAAGGAACGTACAACAACAGCATCAAAGCCACATTCAATAATTAAAATAATATATTTACTTATCTGTGCTATCGATAGAGAAAGTGATAAACTATGAATCACTACAACAACAACATCAAAGCCACATTCAATAATTAGAATAATATATTTACTTATCTGTGCTATCAATAAGGAAAGTGATAAACTATGAATCACAAATCATGAGTAAAACATACACACCAAAAGCGTAAAAGAGAAGTCGTTGGAAATGCCCTATCAGAAAGTTCTTACCATTATCTGCCTACATACTGAACCCCTCCCCACCCCAACAAGTACCTTGTCGCGAATTCCTCTAGAGAGCATGTGAGAAGCTTTGCCGATAGTTGTATGTTTGGCTTCTTTTGCGTAATTCGCATACATGAACGTAACAAAACTCATTAAAAAAGAACTTAATGAGTTGCATCCTTCTTAGAAATCTGTTAAGAATGCAAAGTAAAATGAAAATCAGCTGCACTAGCAGTATCTGAAACTTGAAACGAAGAAAAAACAAGAAACAAAGAGAACTGAAACGAAGAAAAAACTAACAAGTGAAAAAAGACAGTGAATGATTTTAAAATGAAGTAATGGCAATTTTAAAATGAAGTAATCTCCGAGTTAGTGGAACGATATCTATCCAATTTCAATCTTTAAATGCTTGGAACGGATTTTGACCGAATGAACGCTTCGAGTATTGCTTTCTCTTCATCAAGCTTTTTCTTCTCTTCTGCACTTATGGGTTTGACTTTTCTCTTCTCTTCCAAAATCCATTTGTAGAGCTCAAGCTGCTGTTCAGGGGGGATGGGAGTCTCCGGCTTCACAAGGTGTGCAATGGGCTTCACAAGCTCAGTGACGGTTTGTTCAGAAATTGGAGCAGTTTTAGTTGTAGTTGCACTGGAGGGGGGAGAAATGGCAACTTCATCGTCCTTTGCAACCAGTCTTTTCTTTTGTACTGACCTAACAAACAGGTAAACTACAAAAGTTGCAACAAACAAGTAAATCGAACAACCACTGAAACGGAAACTTGTGACATGCATTCAAAAAAAGAATTAAAACCTACACGAAGAAGAATTGAGACCAAAAGTGACATAAAACTCTAGCGAGTCAGGAATGAAATCAAACACCATGTCAAGTAAAGTATGCTCAAAGTTCAAGCACAAGAATATGAAAAACCAATCTACTAACCATCAACAAACCCTAGTCACTGTAAGCACAAAACAACATCAGATTCACATCCAAATAACATCCTAAGAGCTTCACATTCATCATAGTGTAGGTGTTGTACCTATGTCCTAACTTTCCCTTCTCATCAATAATAACTCCCCAGGAATTCCATCTACGCCTTTAGACTAGATCGAAGTATTAATAACTCATACAAAAATCAAAAGAGGAAGAAGAGAGTACTACACCCTACAGTACTACACCATGTCATGCTATCTCGACACACCCAGTACCAACATTAATGATTCAAAAACTATATTGAGCATTATCACTCTGTTATGCAATGAGGAAATGATGAAAGGAACTGTAATTTCTCAATGCCCAATTGGCTGCGTGAATTTAACATCAATTATAGCAAAAATTCATTTGCTACTAATACACCTATACTGAAAAAATCAGCTTGTAGCCTGCAACCAAGAACATTAATACAGAAACCAAATACCCAACGTCAATACTTGGATCCAAATGACAATTAAATCTCAATCTGCCATGGCTGTTGGTTTTAGAGCTGAAAGAACAATAATACAGACACCAAATACCCAATATCAATCGTCCTTTGCTTATATTTCAACGTTGTAAAACTGAAAGTGAAAGAAGAAATTAAAAAACTAAATCGTACTAAAACATATTCACAAATGAAACTAAACTGAAATCAAACATTAAACCCTAAAAACAAAAAACTTAAATGGAACCCTAGGATTCGATAAACTTAAATCAAAATCTCTAAATCCTATAAATCAAATCTCTGAACCATAGAAATCAAAACTGAAACCCTAGAAATAGAAATCTATAAACCCTAAAAACTATTTCAAAATTATACCGATGATATACGAGCTTCTACACGATGACAGATCTTAGAGATTGAGAGGAAAAAACAACTAGAAGAGCAGATCGTGATAGAAATGGAGATGGAGACAAGAGGATAAGGAGGAGAGACTGAGTCTCTGGTTTCGGCGGAGAAAAATGAAGAGGGTAGTCGACTCTTGGAAGGATATACCTTAGACCTGGATTAAGGGTGGAAAAAAAAAAGAGGTCTTGACCGAAGTTTGACTGGGGCGTGTTTATCAGCTCTAGTGTTCCGAACAAGCAAGTGGTTCGCACGCTTGAACTGAGGGCAGTTGCAATTCGCAACCTTGCCTGTGAGGTTGCAAAATTCGCAACGGCATATCCCTGTTGCGAAAAATTAATAACTAGGATTCGCAACCGAAATTTTGCAACCGACCTACTGCCGTTGCAAATCCTAGTTACGAATCCTTTAAAATGGTGTAGTGATTGGTTCATGCTTGATGAATTTCGGTTAAGAATAACTTATTGTTTGCAATCAAAATTGTGACTCAAGTTTATCATTCGAAAATAGCATGGAAGTATGGAACAGTGATATGTGTCATTGATGTTATTCGGGAATGTTTCGAATTGATTTAGAGAAAAATATTGAACTAATGTATTCGGATTACAAGACAGTGATATGTCTGAAGCTGTATTACATATACTCGTACACATAGCAGAGTAGCTATATATCGACTTACAAATTGTGTGATACGCATATTCGTATGCACATCATGGGAAATCTTCTTGATTCGTGATCCGGATTAGTATGCATATTCATATGCAAACCATTTTGGAACTGTGGTTTTGGAACCGGGTTTAAGTATCCAAACCGGTATGCGAACAAAAACAATTTTGTGTTCCTGAACTCGTTTAGTACCCAAACCAATACGCAAACTTAAAAAGTTCCGTAGACTACGGAACCGGTGAAAGTCTTAGGATTTCCAAACCGGTGTGCGAACTTAAAAAGTTCTGTCAACTCTGGAGCTCGGTTTAGCTCTTTAGGTTATGATAGGCACGTTAGTGCGACGCATTTTCACCCATAACTACATTATCTAGGACTCATTATATCTCTAATAAACTTGTTTTATGTATTTTTTTAAGGATATAAGCTCTTGTGGAGAATGTTGCTCGAAAAGTTGTATTTGCACCCCCCGGAGGACAACTGCTAAACGGACTCTCAGTTTGGATAAGGGGCACCTAGTTGATAAGGGGTGCCCAGTTAATAAGGGCACCCTCTTTACTATCCACAAACAACTGCCAAAGGCACCCAAGATGATTGGATAAGGGCTGACCTTCTTCTTCCTCGTGAAGAACTCTTTTTGGCTAGAAAAGTGTTTTGAAAAGAACCAATTTCCTGTTCGATTTGTGGAGGAATTGTCGAGAGACTAAATGGATGGAATTAATTGGGTCATCTCTATTGGGTATAACAAGCCCGGTATGGGCGATGTAACCAATGTAATTGGGCTAGATAATCACGTTGAAGAAAACAGGGAAGAAGTGAAAAATACGATATTTCTGTGAAGAATTTTCGGGAGTTTTAGCAAGATTTAATCACCCCAATGAGTTGTAATCACCCTATTACGGTTTAACATAGGTTCTAATGTCTTTTGTTTCGATAAACTTGGGATGTATCGTTGGATTGAAGCAAACAGAGGTCACGAGTTTTCACGGGGTCTGTTTGAGTTACAATGTTTTCATAACATGATCTGCATGTGTTTAGAGTATGTTGAGTCAATGCATAAATGGTGGAGAAGTTAAACAAGGAAGGTTTAGCAGCTGTAGACGCGTGAAACAACAAGAAGGGAAATATTCGCATTTACTGGAGAGATATCGATCCTGTGGAGTATATAAAGAGTTTTTGGGGGTCATAGAAGAGGATATAGAGAGTCTGGGGCCGTTAGTGAGCGTAAAATAGGAAGTTGTAGAGTGAACCATCACATGCAGGAAGAAGAAGCCATGAAGAACATAACATTGCAAACAACAGTCGTTATTTCTAGTGTCTTATTTTTCCAACATCCTAGCGTCTTAATTTTTTAGATCTTTGTAACAGTCCATTTGTGACAAATAGCTTCAGTTTGCAACAAATATTGTAACAGTGTGTTTTGTGACCCGAAAAAGTGTTATGAATCTCTGTTGTATCTTATTTATTCAATAAAACCACTTTTTGAGCAATGAAAGAATCTTTTGAGTGTGTTTTCACTTTGTGGAGCTAGATCCCTACACTGGGTCGACGGAGGAATCCGAATTTCATACACGGGTAAATTTATTTTATTCTCCATATGACTTTTGCACTAATTAAAATAGAATTATGATTTTGATTAATTAGTTATCATTTCATTTGATGGGTCATGCTTGCTTAGATGTTTTGATGTCCCATGCTTAGGATTTATAACTAATATTCTGAGAATCTACCTTGGCAAAAATAAGAGTCGATGTTATTTTATTTATTGAGCGATAATTGCTGAAGAATAAATGATTGAGCCTTATGATATGCTTTCGGTGGAATCGTAATCCCCGTAACTCTCCCTTTGGTTTATATTATATTTATTATTTTCATTAAATCTTTACAAGTCTTAGAGTTCGAATCATATTTACTACAACAATTAAAAATCACATCAATTTTTTACATTTGCGACGCGGACTTGTTTTTAGATTAATTGTTAGGTTTATTTTTATTTTGTACAAGTAATTTCATTTCATTTTAGATTTTTTTCCTTTTTATTTTTTTTTTTAGGGGATTTTGTATTTCCCCTCAAAATAAATAACTATTTTGCATTACCCCCTTTATAAATCACTAATAGGTAAAACCCCCTTCCATTAATACTATCCCGAACACCCTGTTAATTTAGCACGTGCGCTGCACGTGTGCGTAAAATACAAATAAAAACAAAAACATTATCTTTGAAATTCCATAGATGTCCTTCCACATAAAAGACATCATCTTCTTCACCTCCAACCGACAGAGGTTGCCGACCAAGTACACAAAATTGGGCGATATTTTGAAGTATATTGATTTCCAAAAACAAATTAAATGGGTATGCAATAAAAGATCTCCGGAGTTCAATTTTGTACTGAGATCCGAAATCGGGTTACAAATTAGAGAGGAAAATTAGAATTCATTGAAGACAAACCCTAGCTTTTGGGTAGTTAAGAACAATCAGAGACAAGCTGTAGAAGAAAATTAAAATAGCACCCAGAATTAAAATCCTCTTTACCGTTGGAGTTACGGGTAAGTTTAATTCCTAAGAAAAAAAACTACTGTCGAATGGATCATCCTTATAATATCAGGAAGTACCATGTGTGAAGTTAGTTTGGAGATCTCCACAGTATAATTGATGCACCAAACAACCCATATCTTTATTGTTTGTATTGAAATATCTTAGATCCTACTTTGAACCACGTACAATGGTCGTAGATGATGAGATTGATGCATAAAATTGAGTTGAATTTGATTACCTCCATCGATTTTGGTATTGATTATCCAAAACTGATAATATATGATTACCTCCATTGACTTTTTTAATTTTGATCTTTGTGGCGATAATGAGTTTTGTGGTGGTGGAGTAGATTTAGTGAAACTGGTGGTGGTGGTGTGCTGGTGTTACGATTAAAGTTGAACAATAGTTCGAAGGTTCAGATTAAAACAGACACAATCGTATTATGATGGCTACATATGGGTCATGTAGTTGTATGATGAATTTCACCACGTATTCAGGGTAACCATATCCTTTTACATTTTTATTATTTTATTATGACACACACGTACGTTGCACATGTTATCCCAACAGAGCTATCACGGCACATCCATGTTAAAGGGGGTTTTACCTATTAGTAATTTACAAAGGGGGTAATGCAAAATAGCTATTTATTTTGAGGGGGAAACACAAAATCCCCCTTTTTTTTAGTATTTCTTTTCAGGGAATTTTTGAGGTGGATGACTTCTTCAAGATATTTTTTTAATTTCTAGATTCTTCTTCTATTTGTGGCGATAATGAGTTTTGATGGATCTATGCATATCATCCATGTTGGGGATTTAGTGAAACTGGGTGGTGGTGGTGCGGCTCTCCCTGGTGTTACGATTAAAGCTCTTATTTAGCTTTCGAAGCTTGCTCTTCATGATATTTTATTTCCGTTTGATTTATATATTGATGGTAATTCCATATCTACTATATGGGTCAATTTCAAATTCAGGGCTATATCTTTTGCTTTTCCCATTCTTCTAAGGCACCGTTACCTCTCTTTGATATTTTCATGAAACTCATCGATCATTATCTTGGTGCCGCATTGTACTCCATATCTTTCTCCTTTTGCCTGTCTAATTGAACATTTGTCTTTTCTTTCATTTTCTTGATTTAAATGACGAAATCCTGATACACCCCTCACTATAATCATTCAAAGATAATAGATGAACAATTATGAAACGTTTATTATGCTTTCTTGGATCTTTACGGAAAATGAAAGATTACACAACGCCTCGATCCCAAAAAGACCCCCGCCACAATGAGTTCACTCATCCCCCCATTAAGTTGTTGTCGCGATATTACGATCCTACAAAAGCTGGTGGTGGTGGTGTCTTCGTGTGATTAAAAGTTGAACAATGGTTGAAGGTTCGATTAAAGCGAACCTTTGGCGATCGAGATGACGCTTGGAGAATATATGCGTAGAAGTAAACATTTTCAGAAGTCGTCACCTAAAATGACACTTGGGGAGTATATGAATGCGTCACGGCATATGGATGTTCCTGCTCCATATGTGGTGAGTGAAGAATTGCCTCTAATGATATATGAGAAGTATTACAAACACACTGCCTAGTTTGGAACAAAGAATGAGAATTCTGGAATGCCAAAGATTATATGCTGATGATGATCAGGTATGTAGCGACTCTCTGATTCCGACAGAATATATATATAACCCTGTGGATGATTATGTGGATGATTTTTCTAATTTCTTAGAAGAATATATCTCACAAGATCTTTCACCCGCCTTAGAAGTTGTTTCTAGACCCCTAGACTTCCAAAAGTTACCTAATTTAGGGTTAGAATTATGTGCTTCTAAAATTTTGTTGGATTACTTTGCATCCAAATACCCAAAGGACGTCCTCGTTTCTGATACCCTGCATAAGCCAATTGACAATTTCCCAGTCCCAATAGTATCCCCATATTATGTTCTTTACACACTTTCTTGTGTAGTAAAAACTAGGTTTGTGGGTAATCCTCTATTTCTAACAGTTTCAGTGTCCCCACATTTCATAACATAATTGTGAAGTTGTCGTTTGTAAATATTGTATTTTGGGTTGATCCCCAAATTTTCAGGCTGTTAATTTTTGGGGATTCGTTTCTGTACATATCCAGTAGGTAGTTTTTTTTTTTTTTTTTTTTTTCTGTTTATATTTTCTTTAGTCTTTTTTTGCTTTTATTTGATTTTCATTGTTCTTTGTTATTATTATCTTTTGATGTGTGTTACATAGAATTAATGATACTTTTCTTGCGTCAATCAGGTGAAATCTTCTAATCGCTTCTCTTTGATTTACATTTGTTTCTCCTATTAATATTTATTGTATCCCATTCTAGGTTGCACTGTTTGAAACATTGAGGACAATGTTAGATTCAAGTGTGCATGGGGGAGTGGTTAACCTTTCAGATTTCTATTTTATGACCAGCTGTGTAGCGGGTTTAAAAAAATGATCAGCTGTTTAGCGGGTCTAAAAAAATGATTGTAAGGGTTATGACCAGCTGTGTAGCGGGTCTTTTTCTTTTTTTCTTGCATGTTATGACCATCTATTGAGCAAGTCTATTCTTTTGTTTTCTTGTCAATTTATGACTAGCTGTTGAGCGGGACTTAAAAATTAAAAAAAAATTAAAAAAAAATTAAAAAAAAATTAAAAAAAATTTATGATGACCAGTTGTTGAGCGGGTCTAGTTTTGTACATGATCAGCTGTGGAGCGGGTCAATTTTTTGTTTTGCTCGAGGACTAACAAAATGTAAGTGTGGGGGAATTTGATAAGCACGTAAGTGCGACGCATTTTCACCCATAACTACATTAGCTATGACTCATTATTTCTCTAATAAACTTGTTTTATGTTTTTTTTAAGGAAATAAGCTCTTGTGGAGAATGTTGCTCGAAAAGTTGTATTTGCACCCCCGGATGACAACTGCTAAGTGGATTCTCGGTTTGGATAAGGGGCACCTAGTTGGTAAGGGTGCCCAGTTGATAAGGGGCACCCTCTTTACTATCTACAACCAACTGCTAAAGGCACCCCAACTGATTGGATAAGGACTGACCTTCTTCTTCCTCGTGAAGAACTCTTTTTGGCGGGAAAAGTATTTTGAAAAGAACCAATTTTCTGTTCGATTTGTGGAGGAATTGTCGAGAGACTAAATGGATGGAATTAATAGGGTCATCTCTATTGGGTATAACAAGCCTGGTATGGGCGTCAGAACCAACAGATTTGGGCTGGATAATCACGTTGAAGAAAACAGTGAAGAAGTGAAAAATACGATATTTCTGTGAAGAATTTTCGGGAGTTTTGGCGAGATTTAATCACCCCAATGAGTTGTAATCACCTTGTTACGGTTTAACAGAGGTTCTAATGTCTTTTGTTTCGATAAAATTGGGTTGTATCGTTGGATTGAAGCAAACAGAGGTCACGAGTTTTCACGGGTTCTGTTTGAGTTACAATGTGTTCATAACATGAGCTGTGTGTGTTTCGAGTATGTTGAGTCAATGCAGAAGCGTGGAGGAGTTAAACAAGGAAGATTTAGCAACTGTAGACGCGTGAAACAACAAGAAGGGAAATTATTCTCCCGTGAATATCCAAGAGCAATAAAAAGAAAATATTCGCATTTACTGGAGATATATCGATCCTGTGGAGCATATAAAGAGTTTTTGGGGGTCATAGAAGAGGATATAGAGAGTTTGGGGCCGTTACTAAGCGTAAAATAGGAAGTAGTGGAGTGAACCATCACCTGCAGGAAGAAGAAGCCACGAAGAACATAACACTGCAAACAACAGTCGTTATTTCTAGTGTCTTATTTTTCCAACATCCTAGCGTCTTAATTTCTCAGATCTTTGTAACAATCAATTTGTGACAAATAGCTTCAGTTTGCAACAAATATTGTAACAGTGTGTTCTGTGACCCAAAAAAGTGTTACGAATCTCTGTTGTATCTTATTTATTCAATAAAACCACTTTTTGAGCAATGAAAGAATCTTTTGAGTGTGTTTTCACTATGTGGAGCTAGACCCCTACACTGGGTCGACGGAGGAATTTGAATTTCATACATGGGTAAATTTATTTTATTCTCTATATGACTTTTGCACTAATTAAAATAGAATTATGATTTTGATTAATTAGTAATCATTTCATTTGATGGGTCATACTTGCTTAGATGTTTTGATGTCCCATGCTTAGGATTTATAACTAATATTCTGAGAATCTACCTTGGCAAAAATAAGAGTCGATGTTATTTTATTTATTGAGCGATAATTGATGAAGAATAAATAATTGAGCCATATGATATGAATTCGGTGGAATCGTAGTCCCAGTAACTCTCCCTTTTGTTTATATTATATTTATTATTTTTATTAAATCTTTAAATTTAATTTTCACAAATCTTAGAGTTCAAATCTTATTTACTACAACAATTAAAAATCACATCAGGTTACAAACCGGCACGCGTACTGTGACTCAACCGATTCACGAACTGCTATGGTATTGGTACTTTGTGCAATTTCTAACCATGTCGATTATGTTCAAGTGCGATTAAATTATTTCTATGAGATAATTTTTACTTGATTAGTTCTCTAAAATACTATACTTGTTTGATCACTTGATTGTGACTCAATATTAATGTCTATGTGTTCAGGAAAATGAGTGTTATGCTTTTAAGTTCAAAACGGATAGTTTCGGCTAACCATGTTGAACATAGTCTTTGTACACGGTTCGGTTACAGTTTCACATAACTAGAGTGTATATCATGTTTATGAAAATCAGATTCAAAGTTTCATCTAATAGTGATTATTGTTTGCTTGGTTCTAAAGCTATCTTAGCTTAAACCTAAAGAAACCTATGCTTTGAATGTATATAAAAGCGGAACTCTTAGCAACTGGGATCTTTGAATCCTGACACTACTTTTTGGTGTGTCCTAGTTGTATCTAGAGTCGTTCTCTCCAGAAACCCTTTTAGGGTTTAACAACTATAAAGACTTCACTGGGATTCGTGAAGCCAGGTCAAGTTATCTTTTATCTTGATAACTTGAGTATCCTGATCTTGATTGTTTGTAGAGCGTGCTCCATCGATCAAGATTGATATAAATTATCAAAGTTCTCTTCGTCTCAAATTTTTTTGATTCCACATGTTTTATACTTGTGAGGTGAATAATAATCTAGGCTGCACTTAGGGTTGCATAATTCTGGATTTTGAGGATAGTTAGACTTTTGTCAAATTTATATCGACTTCCATCACCTTGATCATACGTTTGATTTTGATCATACGTTTCGATCGTAATCAGGAAATCAATTATATATGCTTAATCTGTGGGAGGCAGATTTGGTTTAAAGTCTTCAATTGAGTTGAAACAACTCTTAGTTGGTGTGACGTTATCTAAGGGAATTAATTGCACGGACTCTTGTTGGGATTCAAGAGGTGTAAGGAGCGCGACTGTACCTGAATCGGTGTGAGACTGAGTTCGGGCTCAACTACAGGCTAGCGTCTGTAGTGGCTTAATACAGTTTGGCGTTCAATCTGGACTAGGTCCCGGGGTTTTTCTGCATTTGTGGTTTCATCGTTAACAAAAATTCTGGCGTCTATGTTATGTCTTTTTCCGCATTATATTATTTATCTTTATAATTGAAATATCACAGGTTGTGCGTCATAACAGATACGTCAGACCTAGTTTGTTGGATACTACTTGATTGATCCTTGGACATTGGTCTTTGGTACCATCCAAGAACTCTCTATGTGATTAGGTTCACGGATTCGATTCTGTAGACATTCTAATCGCAAGAGAGAGAGACAAAGATATAACTCTAGACACTTTCCTTGATTGAGTTTAGCTCTCGGAGTTGTGTTGAGTTTGTCCATAAAGATTTCCTACGAAAAAGTTGGTGGTGTAGTTTGGTACCCCCAGTGTTTCCAGCTTGCATTTGAAAGAGCAAAAGCAATAATATAAAATCTTAGTGTATTATCTGACATTAGACCCCCTAGCTATGAGGCTATGGTTAGTATTTATAAGGATCACGGAAACAAAACCTTCATGAGCTGGTAAATCTGAAAAGACGAGGGTACCAAATACACCACAATCTTTTTGGATCAATACACCTTGTGTAATCTAATTCAGACAAGTATTGTCAAGGAGATTACTTTTCAACAAGGTAATACTAAGTATATAGAATAGGTATCGAAACTGAACCTAACTATTTAGATCAAAACCCAAGTGTTGAATTAAACGTACAAGTGTAAATACTTAAAATTAAACCGGGGACTTGGTCCAGTTTTGAATACTCAATGAATTAAGATGCTACAAAAAGTAAACCTGCAACTTCGTGTAGACAATACCAAGCAATCTAAAATCCTAGTTACCTAGCTTCAGCCATATTCTTGTTTTGATAACATTTAGCAAAACCGAAGTTCCAAATAGACGTTAGAATACTAGATATCCTAGCAGAACATATGTTCTCTTTAGGACCAGATCTAGTAGATCTTCTTAACGGTTGACAATAACTTATGCTACCAATCTTTCAAATGGTAAGACAAGATTCCTTTGGATCTTATTCCGAACAATTAAAGGAAAAATGTTCGGTAACCAAACTCACTTTACAATCATAATATCGAAATATACGATAAAAGCCCAGTTCAGGATATTCCGTTTAAGATCTGTTACCAGATCCAAAATTCCTAGGTTAAGAGATCAATTAAGACAATGACTACCGAAATAATCAATCTTGAATACAAAGTTTATGACAAAATCACAAACAACTTGTAGATCTCAAAAGACTTATGTTTATCTAAATATACTGCTTTTTCAATCAAGTCACAAAAAAATCACACCAAGATCAAAATAAAAAACAAAGTCTTCAGTCTTCGATTTAATCTTCAAAGTAACAACCTGCAAAATAACTTGATTCCTATATTGATTTGTCGCAAATAACGGAGTCTGTTAACAATGGAAAATCAATAGATCTATCTTACAGATATAAAATCAATTAAATTTATAGTATTCAAATCTTCAAAGTCTTGAATGACCTTATATAAGAAGAGAAAGATCATGGAGTAAACAAGAACTTGTCTAGAGGATAATAACTCATTAGTTCTTAATCAAATAATAATCAAAGAAAACTAAAATAACAATAAGATGCTAGTTTATCACCAATGTTACTCGTGGACGCTTCTTGATCCCAAAAAAGCCTTTAAATCGAAACAGACATAAGAGATTTCACTTAATTATATTACTTTCCTCTCGAATCAAGTATTCAGTGAATACTAAGTATTACAAGTAATAATGCAGTCCGCTTCCAGCAGTGACTACAAGATGATGAAGTGACTACCTCAAGATCAAGTTTGTAAGTTGAACAAACTTCTCTATTTATAGACCAAGGTAGTTTGGTGTAGATGGTGGATTTTCGACAAAGGGTAAAATTGTAAAACTATACTCCGGATCCGGCAATCGGATGAGTATTGAGGCCCATGTCTCTCATTAAAGCATGAAAGCTCATGCCATAAATCTCTGACTGAGAAGGCTGTCTCTCAGAGTATATGTAGATGTGTAGTCTCCCAGCTGAGGCCACGGCACATCTCATGAATACTGAGCAATTTCAGTAATTACTCCGGATCCGGCAATCAGATGAGTATTGAGTCTCATGTCTCTAAGCGTGAAAGCTCATGCCATAAAACCTCTGATCGAGAAAGTCTCTCAGAGAATATGTAGATGTGCAGTCTCCCAGCTGAGACCACGGCACATCTCATATTGTATGGAATCGCAAGTTTGGACGGCTCCTAGACAGCATGTCTGCTAGTATAGAGCAATAACGTTTTCAGGATGCAACCAGGTTTTCCCTGACTGTACAAGAGGAATATGACACTCCAACAAGTTCATATTTCTCAACCTTCAGATAATTAATGCTCCTAGATAGGAAGCCCTGCTAGTATAGAGCCATCAGTTAATTATCTCTTATCGCTTGAATATCCAGCAATATTCTACGATTCTTCGTTATATTTCGTCACATCAATTCGTGGTTCTTCTCAGCAGAATTCCACGGGTTAGTGATAAATATTCAACGAAACATGCATCTAAGCATCGAATACGCCCTGACTAAAATGGTGCAAGTGTACTTAGCAATAATGCACATACCATCATTTGAATGCGCAAACGAGCATTTCAAAATATGAATGACGATGAACCTATGCAAAATAGGAAGGAAAAATAATAATAATAAAATATTAGCAAAGGCGCCAGGGGACTGGGCTCACTAGCTGGCCGGTCATGCCGTGACCGATCCCGCGCCCAATTTTATATTTTGTCATATTTTATTATTTTTCCCTGATCTCGTGAAAATTCTCTCGTTCGAGCAAATCTCCTTCGTTTCAAGGAAATTCTCTAA
Source organism: Papaver armeniacum (assembly GCA_023531295.1). Taxonomy (NCBI): domain Eukaryota; kingdom Viridiplantae; phylum Streptophyta; class Magnoliopsida; order Ranunculales; family Papaveraceae; genus Papaver; species Papaver armeniacum. The sequence continues at coordinate 60,183 of JAJJWW010018890.1, forward strand.
TCTCATGATTTTATCAAAGAAATAATAAAATTAGGGAAAGGTGTCGCGGGACCGAGCACCAGACGGTCGGCCGACCATGCCCTAGTCGTGGCCGGTCCCACACCTCACGTCCCCATTATTTTATTATTTCTCTCAAATTATGAAAATTCCCTGATTTCATGAATTTTCCCTAAAACCATGAAAATTCCCTAATTTTATGAATTTTCTCTAAAATCATGAAAAATATTATAAAATTAGGAAAACTCGTGGGATCGGGCTCTAGCCGGCGGCCATGCCCTATTTGGTCCCACACGCCTATTATTTTATTATTGTTTGTTGTTTTGTTTTCCCGATTCCATGAAAACTCCCTGATTTCAACAAAATACCTTGGTTTCAACAAATCTCTTTGATTTTATGAAAATTCCCTAAAATCATAAAAAATTACATAAAATTGGGAGGAGTGACCTGGGACCGTGCCCGTTGGCCGGCCGGGCATGCCTTGGCCATTGCCGGTCCCACACTCCATCATTCCCTATTTTATTATTATCATTTTATCTCCCTCATCTCATGGAAGTTCCCTAATTTCATAAAACTCTCCAGTTTCATGGAATTTCCCTCAAATCAGAGAAAATACATAAAATTACATAGAACTGGGAAAGTGTGGGATCGTGCTTATCAACCGGCCGGCCATGCCCTAGCCGTGGTCGGTCCCACACCTTGCAATTCCCTATTTTATTTATCATTTTTCATCATCTCATGTATTTTTCCTAGTTTCAGCAAAACCCTGGATTCTGCATATTTTCTCAGAATGTTGCTCAAATGCGCATCGGAAAATACTGAAACTCTCAGGACTGAGACACGGACACTATGGTGATACGAGAACATCCCCTTGACCGACCAAGGGTGACCCTAAGGCTTGCAAACAGCTGGTCTCACATATTTTAATGATTTTAACCGAATTTGCTCAATCGCTCATATTAGGTTCAAACTCTTTCCAAACAATTGTGGGTTTGCTCAAACGACCATCTATTGGTCCCACGGACACCAAGAGTCGGTCTCATGACCTCTTGGTCGGACCCTCATCCTTCCACAGCCATGTTTTATTATTTGTCGCTCACACGAGCATTATTTTAATAAATGATTAAACCAGCATTTAATCATTCTTTCACCAATTGGCCCTTAAGAGATTTGGTATTTTGCTCATTTGAGCATCCGGGCGTTACATGGTGAACTTATCATCCCATGTAGCCGGTTCCTGCTTCACTCTGTGGTTGATTTGTAATAAATCATCATTTCAGTAAAATTAGGGTTTTGAATCCAGAGCTCCGCAGAAACATGATCCTGAGCAGATTCAAATACTTTGATAATTTTATGTTGATTCCATGATCAACATTTTTGTTTATTTTACTCGACCCAGTAGTCAGTATCTTAAATTGATATTTTATTTGGTCATGCTACCAACAATTCATCAAACGAGCAACATTTGCTCAAACTAGCAATATTTGTTCAAACTAGCAATATTCGCTCAGATTAAAGAATATTGGTTCAACTATCAATATTCAACAATTCAGCAACACAGTTTGCTCGTCTTAGGTAATCAACATAATAATACCTCGTCTCAGCAGACTATTTAATTCATGAGTTTCAGAACATTTGTAAATCATGTTCAACTCAGCAATACATGGACTCATCGTCCCATAAAGTCAGCAACTGACTCCACAATCACGAGATTCAATCGTGTCACATGGGGGATATTAACTAGGGTTTTGGTCTGGCGGTCTACGGCACGTGTGTTCACCCACGATGAGAATGTGAGCAAGTCGTGTAATCAGTTGGAAGAGTCAGCAAAGTAGTGGGTGAAAATTAACCAAGTCTCCGCACAATGAGCAACTGGTTTTAACACGATTTCCCACTTCCCCACTCTCTGATTCCAGCAAACTGTCACACTTCATGGGATCATGGTGTTTTCAACTCCGGCATTATAAAATGTCTCTGAATCCTGATTGAAAGAACAAGATTCGAACACTCGGACATTCGTCTAAAAGAATTCTCGGCAAGTTCATACAGACAATCTTTCGTCTACACGAACTCATCGTCTGAGCATTCACTCTCAATTGAGCAAAATTCAATCATTCAGAGCATTCTGACGTTGAATTCACAACACACCTACAATCTCAGATCACCATTGATCTCACGCATTTCTCATCTTCCCTCCTACAGATCAACCCATCCTCTCTTGTGACCGAATTGACTCTGGAACGGCCATTGTTCTTGGTTTATGCCGGAGTCTTACAGATTGATCTCTCGAATTTAAAGCACTCCCTTCTTGCAGTGCATCTGTGTGAGGTTCAACATTTCGCTCGGTTCAAGGAGTCTCCACATGGTCGACTCTTCAATTCCGTAAAAACCAGCAAATCGTTTTCCCCCATCGACAGATTGGCGACCACAGTGGGAGATTAATCTCTCGGTTGTAATCTCACGGTTTCACAAGATGGATGGTCTTAGGTCTGGATTAGTTACAGGTTCCAATGCAAACGACGCTAGCACTAGCAACAACAAGAATAACAATGAGGATATTCCGGAAACAATTCCAGCCTCTAACACTGGCGGTGGTGATATTACTCCTCCTCACACTAACATGGAAGGTCATCCTCTATCCGTCCGACACCCTGAAAAAGTTAGAGGAAACCCACCACCTACCATTGCTGATCTCATCAAAGTGCAAGAGACTCTTGCCAAGAATCAGACTGACATGGCTGCTACACAGAAGGAGCTGTGTAATTATCTTAAAAATCTTACTGACAAGATGTCAGAGAAGACTCAAGGAAAGGGAAAAGAAAAAGACACATCTCCGGATGCTGATCCTGAAGTAGTTTCAATTCATACAGTTGATGGAAACAAAGTCCGCAAAACTGCAGACGATCCATCAACAAAGGAATCATCGAATTTCATTACTCGGGAAGATTTGGAACGCATCTTGGAGAACCGTGGAAAAGACAAGACATCACATGTCCATCGTCACCAGCCTCCGTACCCTGCTGCTACGCAAAGGATTCCTCTTCCAAAAGGGCATACACCTGGTACAACAACATCGCACCAGGAACTATCAACAATTGGGGAGAAATGATTAACGCCTTTTAAGGAAAGTACTTCTTTATGTCAAAGAAAATTACTCTCTCTGATCTTGGAAGAATGTTTTAGAGGAACAATGAACATCCCAATGACTACGTGAAAAGATTCAGAGTCCAGGCCCTGGACTGTCATGATCCAAACGTCACGGAGCAGCAACTGGTTGACTTGTGTATCAACGGCATGATCCCGGTCTACAGAGCTTTATTGGAAAATCTTCATTTGCAGACCTTCTCAGAGATTCATGAAGCGGCGAAGAGATCGGAAACTACTGGCTTTACTGGAAAGAACAAAAGCTATGAAGAACCGCGAGACACTCGAAGTAGCAGATGTCTGATCAAGAAGCAGTAAAACCTCCAGCCTTCCACAAACAATGTTGCAGAAGGGAGCAAACGGAAAGCCAAATTGCCGCGCAATCATACCTCAGCTCCTTCAAAAGCACAAAACAAGGATAAGCAAGATGCACAAGCCTCTGACCAACGCACAAGAGTTCTTGATCAAGAAGCACCTGACTTTCATTTTTCCATTGAAGAGGTGATCGAACTCCTGGATGTACGGGTCCAAGATGGTGCAATCAAGTTGCCATATGTCAAGAAAGAACCAACTGAATAAGACATGGAAAGTCCTCGTTACTGCCGCTTCCACAGGTTCGTCAATCATCCCACAAACAACTACGCAGTTTTGAAGCATATTTTCAAAGAGAAGGTTGATCCACAATAGCTTCAACTGGGGACTGAAGGAGTACACAATAATCCTCTCCCAGTCAGAACCTTTACACTCTCTGAACAACCTATCAAAAAGGCGGTTCAATCCTTAGTCGAACGTGAATTGCTCTATCTGTCGAAGGCATAAAGGAGAGACATGTTCACAACACTGAACTACATTATGTCAAGAAGTCCATTCCGGAAATAATTCTTGAGCCTCCAGCCACAGATCAAGAGATGTACGACTGGGGACTGCTTACCACAGTCAGAAGAAACGAATTTGGAAGAATGTTGATCGATGCTGGCACCGCCATCAACAACATTCCACTGAAAACCATCGTATCCACATGCATAACTCGACAAGAATCTACTCATACTCCCATCTCAATCAGAGACCTTGAAGGAGCGCTCGGAAATACTTATGGCTACATCACTCTCAAAGTGAACATAAGTTCAACCTGGATAAAAACCAAGTTTCACATAATCAGGAAGATCCAGGATATGACATGTCCTTCAGACGAGAGTGGATCCACGCTGAAAAGATGGGTACTTACAAAGCGCCTTTTGTTACACATCTCTCCAACGAAGAAAGTTCTGATCTAGAAGATTTGACGAACATTCCATCATCAGAGTACTTTGAGGAATTTCAAACTTTAACGAGGTTGAAGCAAGAACCTGCAAAAGATGCATAGACATTCATCAAGAGGTTCCGCACTCAGGCAAGTCTCATTCCATGTCTATGTCATTTATTTCCCCACATGCTATCCTAGCATGGGGACTTAATTATGCTAGCAACTCTACAAGACGTTATGAATGGTAGCTTCACCGCATTAGTATTTTACCAAGTGGTTGAATCTGACGTTTCTCCGAATCAAGCAATGAAACATTCATTACTGATGTCCAAACATGGCAAAGAACACTTTGGGCGTTTCTCCTGCAAGTCCATGTGTTCCACAAAATCAGAAAGCTCTGATGTCTGCACAAGTGTCGAATCCTTCTACTGCACAAACATTCATTACAGAGTTACAGGCCAAGTCAGAATTCCGCCGTAATGGTGCAACTCCAGGGCCGAGATGATCAAACCCCTAAGACATTCGATGCTTAAGGAATATACTCTTTAACGCTCAAGCATCTAAGAAGCCATCAAATTGTACTCCCAATCAAAGAGTACAACACAAATATCTTGACGATGACACATTGATTCAACACCAGCACGATCAAAGTGTAACTAAACTACAATCGATAAGTCTTCATTATCCCATGATAAGACTTCTGAAGCATATGCAACATCATTCATACATGGATGGAACTAACTCCTTCAACATACACTGGGCAACCTGATGTGATTCCATGAAACTTCATCAACGGGATTTCTCTACATCACAAGCCCCTGCATGATTGAGGAACTTTCTCTCTTCACCAATCACATCCAGTATGAAAATAGCTGATGCTATCTACCGCAACAACATCGACTCACTGTCGAAGCCAGTTCCTGGTAAAGTTATGCTTTCAGGAGCATTCAGGTTGAACTCTCAGTACACCTTCATCTTAGCGACGCTAAACTCATCAACTAGTTCGTGAATGTAAAAGGCTCACTGGATGAAGGAGCAAAGATTATATCTATAATCATGGTTCTAGCCTTTTCGGTCTTTGGAGCAACTTCAACCACAGTATCAGCATCAAAAATAATCTCTTGAGGAACACCATCCATGATTTCAGCATCGACAAAGATCTCTGGAGCGTAATCATTCATGGTCTCAGCACCAACAACGGTCTCAGGAGCAACATCCTTAGGGCTTCATCAACTAATCATTCTCTGAAGTGTTACACATGAAGCGGACTTTTCTAAGAACCGATGATTCATATCAAGATGTGTAGACATGATAACATGCTCACATTAAAGTTTTCCCAAAGCTGGCACGACTGGTGGGCATAATCCAAAGTCTTCTACAAGATGTTCTCATCACCTCTACAAATGAGATACAACACACTTCAGGCCATAGGTTTGCAAAAACGTACCAATAGGTGAGGAATGGGACAATACTTCCTCAATGAAAGATGTTCTTCTATGTCTCTTCTAAAACATACCAAAAGGGCGCATTAATCGGACATACGAGCTAAAAGATATGGCCTTTACAGACAGGTTTATGAAGTCTGAAAATTCTGTACGGGATTACAAATCACAAATGTGCACGCTTCGTTGGCTGACCTCTACAACTCCGAATTGAGTGATTCTTTTCTTATGTGACAACTCAGCCTCTTAGCTTCAAAAATTGGGGTTAAGCATCAGATTCCGACGTCGTATGAGGTTCTTACAGCTTCCTGAGCATACAACATGCAAGCAGAAATTCTTAGACGGGATTCATAACTTCCACAGTCGATCGGTGTCCACCAGGTCTTTTCGCTAAGTCCTTCATCAAGGTACCTCCAACTTCGACCACCTAGGTCTTTACATCAATTTTTCTACCCGGATCCTCTATCTAGGTCCTGCCAGAAGAAGGGAAAATGAAAGAGAGAGATTCAACAAAATACTGGGGACTGACGGTCCACTGATCATGACGATAAATTTCACAGTCCAACACTCGTGGTTCCGGGCTCTCCAGTGCTAGTCAATCATCGCAAAATGAATGCTACCACCGGGACATGCCACCATGGTCATTACATCATCCTCTCTTGAGAGCAACCTCAGTTATGGTCCCGTGACCAGGGTTTCAGAAGTGATGTTTCTACGATTGACAGAAAAAAGATGGCACTGCAAGCACCATGCTCATGTATCAATCAAAGGGTCCTGATCAATCAATGACATTAAATCCTTCAATAATCGTTCAAGACACAAGCGAATGGTCTAAAAGCACAACATGAGTGTTTTCTGACAAGCTAAATGCCCGAGATAATTTTACACTGTCCTGTACAAACCGACGAGCTGGGAGCAATTGGTGAAGAATCTAGGGATGGGTCATATACCATTCTCTTCGTATGATTGTCCTCTACAACATATCCGGAATTCAAAGCAATTGAAGAATTGAGCAAGGATATGTGGCCGAAACATTGGACAACATACAATCTGAAAAAGTTCTGAAAGTCTCAAGGTTAATATGTTTTGGAATTAGGGTCCTGTGATCTGAAGATGGAGATGAACTGGAATTGTAAGTGGAAATGAGTTGCAGGTTAGATGTATGCTAAGTTGACTTCTGGTGGTAATGCAGCTGAGTTGATAAGCCATTATGGATGGAAGTTGTTCAAGGTTAATATGTTGTTTAGCTGAGGCTATTGGAGAAGATACAATTAGGTTGTTAGGGTTACAGTTACAGTCTAGTGAAGAGATAAAATTATGGGGTGGCTTCTTTGGTTGTTTGAGCTGAAGTGAATGGTGTTTTTATTGAGGTGATGCAGCTTGGAATGGAAATTGGAGTTGTTTGTGAGATGATGGAACTGTATTAAGTTTCAACTGAACTTTACAAGAATGAAGAGTGCATGGCCATAGTATAAAATTGATTGACAATAGCAGAATGTTGAGGTGTTGCTGATATGAAGACATCATAATGAGTTATGTTGTTGTTGGAGCTGATATGCAAGTTGGAGTGATTGTGCAAGCTTTGTAGTGATGCTATTGGTACTACAACTCAAGACAAGTTATAGGGCATAGGTTATAAGACTTAGTGATGATGAAGATAGTGAAGTTGAGAAACTGGAATTGATTGTAATGTTGTGTAAGATGAAGGCTGAGAGTTTTTTTGAGTTGAGATGAAAGTTGAGATAGCAGAGTTATTGAATTGTTAGAAATGATATTAGTAGTGTTGATTGTTTGAACTTCTATTTCTTGAGTTTAGACCTATTAGTCATCCTAGTCAGATTGTCTGACTGATTCTGTTTTTAGCTGACTCAAGATATCTGACTGAGTTGAGTCGGTTCGACTCAGAACTGGCTCAGTGAGCGAAAACCAGACTTGACCATTTGACTGTTGACCAGACTTTGACTAGTTTTACTAGTTTGACTTGACCTTGACCCTGGACTTTGGGACGTTGACTGTTGTTAGACCTTTGACCGTTGACTTATTTTGACCGGACTTTGACCTTGGACTGATGTTGACTGTTACTTTGACCCCCGACCGTTAGAGACCGTCAGTTGATTCGGTTGGACCAGGCCTTAGATTAATGGGCCGTGTCAGTTCAGGCCGAATGGGCTTAGGCTTAGTACCATGTGTTCTTAGTTTGATGTTTTGGACCTTGTGGTCCGAATTAACCTTTAATTCCTTCTACAAGGTTGTAGATACTCTTTAGACTTATCAACTGGACTATAGATTATACCTAATGGAATTAGTAAACCTTTGTTATGCTAAAGATTGATAATGAAAAGGTGTAGAACCGTAAATGAGCTTATAACCATTGGATACTTCATTTAGATTATAACTAGAGAATCATATGAGATTGTGTTACGAGCCTTGTATGAGCCTTTTGTCTAATCTTTAGAGTGATTGTGTGATTAACAGTTAATCTTTATTAACAACGACCGATCTAAAGAATGAACCAGTGGATTATGGATCTCAAGGTATGCGAGGCATGTCATCAAAAGAGGTGGGAATCGATAACGAACTCTCTTGTATTCATTATTGTTTTATAAATCTATCTTTTGTGAAATCCATGCATATCTTTGTTATTATATGATAGTGTATGCATGTATTATATGTGTGTATTACAAACTAGTTTTCTTTTACATTTTGGGATGGGCTTGGGTCTTTAGAAACAACTAATATCTGTGTTTTGGGAGTATTTACTTATTTTCAAAAGTGATTCTTTCCATTGACTGGAAAGTTGTTACAATCCTTATTTATTGTTAGCATGAAAGTGAGAAGGTTTCATTTTGATTGGTGTGAGATGCGTGCCCCCAAATGTTATACCTAATTTAAGCAAACCTAGATAGACCTCGTTGGGTTGAATATTATATAGGTCTGGTTTTAATTTGGCCATTATATTTTCCCTATTTCTGTACGGGGGCAACGCATGTCTCATACATGGGATGTTTATTATTCTTTTAAATTACTTTCAAAAGCTATTATATTATGTTTTGGTGTTTAGAGAGAATGATGTTGAGAATCTTATATAAGATTGTTGGATTTGCGCGGGGATGGTAAAGGGGGCTCTCCACTGTGTAAGCACTTCGATCGGATATAATGTTGTTACCATTAGATCTCTTTGGATACTTGATATGTAGAGTGCGCGTAGAATAAGGTACTGGTAAGGTACACATCGTTTATGACTTGAGGACGGAAACCTCATGGGCGCTTTAATGATCATTGAAGAATCCATGACAACTTATTATTTTAATCATGTCATGCCTTGCTACTCCGAAGGAAGATGTCGCTCAACTATTATTTATGTTGTGAATGTGTGCCGGTTTAATGGTTGATGTTATATTTCAGTACAACTTATTATTTTAATATGCTTTACCTGTTTTTCCGTGTTTTATCGGTTTTCAGTAAAACCTGCATTGTTTTTAAATCATTATAGTGATTACTTGAAAGTTAGTTATTATTTCTGCTGGGCACCCCTTTTAGGGATGATGTGCTCACCCATTCCCGCTTTCAGTTTCAGAGACAGATCAATATGTGCACGTAGCGATTAAAGCTTTGAGGAGTTGGTTAGCTTCCGCTATGATTATTTTGTGTTTATATTTTATTTGTAAATCAACTCACTATTAATATGTATCACTTGAGAGGAGTTCTTGTATTTATTTATTCAGCAGAGAGAAAAAGGGGCGCTTGCTACTTCTCTTGTTCTGCTTCGCGATCGTGCCGCGAGGAGACTTAACTACATGTCCGATCTGTAAGGACATAGATAGTAAAAATCAAAGAAAAGCGCTTCTTCGCCAATTTCATCTTAAGGCCGAGGTTATAGTGAATGACATTTTATTGTCTAGATCTTCAGTGTCAATCCTTTGGAAGTGAGTGATGATGAAGCCCCCAACTCCCCGATGATGATTATGATTATGAAAGCCGCGAAGATGTCGCCAATGTCAAGTTGTTAATAAAGATCTTAACAAAAAAAAATTGCTTGATGATATTCACCCTCGGGGAAAGTTATTGACGGAGATGGAGCTCATTGATGTAGAGAATTAACTCGCTTTGTAACTTTACTTTCTTTTTTTTTGAAAGATTAAATCCCTTGTTGAATAATGCTCTTATTTCCTTCTTCTAATTACGACTATAATCTCGTAAGCTTACATTTTCATGAAATGATTTTAAGTAATAATTAGAAGTATCATCGTTTTGTACGAAATATGAAGGTTTAGATTCGGGTTAATCTAATGACTTGCCCAACAATTCCAAAAAGATTAGACTTTGTAGGGTTGGATATATTTTATTTGTAAATCAACTCAATCTATTAGTTCCATATGTTCATTTTATCACTTGAGATTGATCCCGCGAGCCCTATGCATTCTTGTATTTATTTAGCGATTAAAGCTTTGAGAGGGTTTATGATTATTTTGCTTAGAACTTCTTTCTTAATGTTTTAAATAGATGTTTTAAATTGTTAGTGCCTCATTTTATAGTTAATCTCTTGGATTGGTCAGCTGCTAGCTTAGAGGGCGCTACAATGTTGGTATCAGAGCTCACCATTAGATATTACATGGGCGTCAATAGGAATAGCCAGTGCCAGTTAGTGAAATAGATTAGTTTAGAACTGGGTAATGGGTTGTGAGATAAATTTTAACTCACTAAAAACAATCAATAACTAAAAGAGGAATTGAATTGCTTTGATTGATTTGTATAACATGTTGATTGATAGTTCTTTGTTTTGTGTAAGTATGTTCTTTTATAAGTTATGAAGTAAAAATTGTAGGTTAAACCAGTTATGATAGAAGTTTAGAGATTAACTAATTTTAATAAGTTAACACTTAAATAATCTAGCACTGGAGAATAGTGAGGTTTGAAATTCTTGTGTGTTTGTGTTATCTTTGTTTGTAGGAAACCATTGTCAGGTCTGATCAGCTTAGACAGGGCAACTTACATTCATGGATTACCCATTCATAAAAGGAGGACTTGCTTCTATTAGTGAATTGATAGAACCCAAATTTTATTTAGAAACTAATAGAGTACCTTTTCCGTAATTTAGAACCATTAATCTATTAAATTAGAAATGAAGTTAAATTGTAAAAGTAATTAAGATAATAGTTCGACCATTAGTGTTAATAATAATAAATGATAATAGGATCACTAATAATCATAATGAAAGTAATATTAACACTTATCAAACAATATTGTATTGAACTTTATCTAATTAAAATCTTATTAGTAAATATATAACGATAAAAGTAATAATTAGGATAAAGTAGCTACACAAAACTATTAATAGTTATCTACGGTCATATTTTGTAAATTAAATAAAAAGTAGAGATACATTCTTTTACATTTTAGGTAATAACAAGATAGATAATATACGACCTATTAGATTAAAATTTAAGAATGTGCGGATATATAATGCATAAAATTGAAGGGGACTAAATTTCTTAGTAATCTTATACCTAAATTATATTAAGTCTAATAACTGATTTAGTAAGTCATTAAAGTTAAACGAATACACGTGAAGAAATAATAATAGTATTTGGATGCTTAGTACACAAATAGACTTGAAAGAAAATAAATTCATATAATAATAGGATACCTTACATTAATAGAAAAATCTAAAGACTATTAAAATACATTATAATTTTATACAGACACAGCTTGAAATAATATTTAACTACCAACGCTAATATTTAATAAGATATATATGGTATACAGGCTCGTTATGTTTAGGTGAAATCAATTACAGTCATATTTAGAAAATTAAGACTTAGTGTACCAACGAGACTATAAACAAACTAATAACGATAATAATAAAGATATAGAAAATAATAACACTGCTGATAATAGTGTCTCAATAGTTTTGGTTAATAGCAAATTCATAGTAGATAATAACATTTGGAAAATTTATATATAGTATAACAGTAAGTTAAAATATCATATATTATAGATTTACGTGAAATCAAATTTAGATTAGGTATATGAATAAATGTATAACAAATATAGGACGACATCAAATTAATAAATTACTAAATATTAGACTGTAAACTTTAGCGCGGATAACTTAGACATATTATTCTGTTAGAATCCAATTTACCATATTGAGCTTAGAGACAATCACTTTATGAAATCGAAATTAGTCTTTTGAACTTAGAGCTACAAATTGTAGATTCTAGTTGTAGAAAACCATATAGGTTTGTGTTTCATTTCTTGTTGTTTTGAACTCATTTAAAATGAGTTTCTTTTTCGCGCATTTGTAAGTATGAGCAAAACTTACATTTAACCGAGAGATAGTATTTCTTTATAAGGTGGGGAGTTTTGAAGACTAGAAGGGTGATTCGATTTTCGAGGACGAAAATGAATAAGGTGGGGAGAATGTAAGGACCCTCAAGCTCGTCAACACGATTAGACCAGTCATGAGACGACTAAGCCGCTATTGACTCGATTAATTAGAGACAGACGTTAATTATTAGAAATTAATCTAACAACGATCTAGTTACGGAACTAGTATCACTATATAGATCTAGAAAAGTCATGCGGAATAGACTACTCGAACGCGCCATTCAGACACCGGACGAAGGAGATATCACTAGGTTATTATGAAGGGCAAATAATCATTTTGCATCTAAACCGTCTGGCTGCCCTTATCCATTTTATGGGCGCCTTAATATCTATTCTTGCCTTATCACCACCAAAACGTGTCGAGAGAAACTCATTTCTCTTTTCACTTTCTCTTTCTCTCTTCTTCTCCTCTGGTTTTCTTCTTCTCCTCTCTGTTGATTTCAATCTCAGAGATTTGAGATTCTTATGTTCGAGAAATTATCGTAGACCTAGTTAGCTTGATGATATGAGGAAGGAGTTGATGTTACTGAAGCTGATTGAGTTCTGGAAACAACAGAGATTTTGGTAAGTTAATTAGGGTTTCTGTTGTTTGATTTCTTTATGAATTTAAGAGTGTTTTGGTGTTTTAATTCTTGGGTTGTTGTTAATTAAGGAAGACCTGAGTGTATAAGGTTTAATTCCAGTTTCATAGAGAGTTAGGGTTTGTTTAGGTCTTCCCTAAATCAATCAAAAGTTAGGGTTTTTGGTTTAGAAGATGGTTTTGTGTAGAATTGAAATGTGAATCGAATTAAGCTTAGATGATATGAAGATGGGTCTGTTGCTGTTTCAGTGGGGTTGATGATTATAGGTCGACTTACAGTGAATGATACTAATAAGAGTTGTTGATGCTAATGGAGCTGTTGGTGGAGACAATAAAGAGCTGGCAGAGATGTTGGTGTTCAAGAGAACTGATTACAGGGAACGAAATGAGTTATATTGTTAGCGAATGAAGATGCAGTGCTGGTGGCTTGTTTATGAATATGAGTTTGGAGGGTTGAGATGTGTATAAGATAAGCTGAGAAGGATAGTGTTATAGATGAAGGTGGTTGTGTTATAATGGTGATTCATGTGAATCAGAGTTGTAGAAAATACCTGTGGAACTGCGGATTGTAGTGGCGCTGATGGTTTTGAATGTATGTGTCCCTGAACTGTGAGAATGAGAAGTATATGAAATGGGTATTGCCTTGCTGGTGGTAATGAAGATAATGGCTTGGGAATTTATGAAGTGTTGCAGGTGATGTTTGGATTAGCTTACACGATTTAGAATAAGATTCAAATGGGGACGTAAAGTAATTTATGCGGGTTGCAGCTAGGACATTATGAAGATAGTGTTTTAAATATGGCAGCAAGGGTTACAGGGACTGAATGAGTGTTTAGCTGAGCTGTAGTGTTATGTGATTGAGTTATGGAATTGTAGGTGGTGCAAGTTTGGTTATATCCATAGTTTTGAAAATGGTGGTGGAGATATTGTTATGGCGGGGTCACAAGAGTAGTGTTTTAAAGTAGTTGAAGTTGCAGAATGAAGTGGAGCTTTATAATGGTGGTTCTGTAGCTGAATGTGATGTTTAGAATCAGTGTAGAACTGAATTGTTATTGTTGTTGGTGTTTTGGAATTAGGGTCTTGTGATCTGAAGATGGAGATGAACCGGAATTGTAAGTGGAAATGAGTTGCAGGTTAGATGTATGCTAAGTTGGCTTCTGGTGGTAATGCAGCTGAGTTGATAAGTCATTATGGATGGAAGTTATTCAAGGTTAATATGTTGTTTAGCTGAGGCTATTGGAGGAGATACAGTTAGGTTGTTAGGGTTACAGTTACAGTCTAGTGAAGAGATAAAATTATGGGGTGGCTTCTTTGGTTGTTTGAGCTAAAGTGAATGGTGTTATTGTTGAGGTGATGCAGGCTGGAATGGAAATTGGAGTGGTTTATGAGATGATGGATCTGTATTAAGTTTCAACTGAACTTTACAAGAATGAAGAGTGCATGGCCATAGTATTAAATTGATTGACAATAGCAGAATGTTGAGGTGTTGCTGATATGGAGACATCATAATGAGTTATGTTGTTGTTGTTCAACTGTTGTTGGAGATGATATGCAAGTTGGAGTGATTGTGCAAGCTTTGTAGTGATGCTATTGGTACTACAACTCAAGACAAGTTATCGGGCATAGGTTATAAGACTCAGTGATGATGAAGGTAGTGAAGTTGAAAAACTGGAATTGATTGTAATGTTGTGTAAGATGAAGGCTGAGAGTTTGTTTGAGTTGAGATGAAAGTTGAAATAGCAGAGTTATTGAATTGTTAGAAATGATATTAGTAGTGTTGATTGTTTGAATTTCTGTTTCTTGAGTTTAGACCTATTAGTCATCCTAGTCAGATTGTCTGACTGATTTTGTTTTTAGCTGACTCAGGATATCTGACTGAGTTGAATCGGTTCGACTCAGAACTGGCTCAGTGAGCCAAAACCAGACTTGACCATTTGACTGTTGACCAGACTTTGACTAGTTTTACTAGTTTGACTTGACCTTGACCCTGGACTTTGGGACGTTTACTGTTGTTAGACCTTTGACCGTTGACTTATTTTGTCTGGACTTTGACCTTGGATTGACGTTGACTGTTACTTTGACCCCTGACCGTTAGAGACCGTCAGTTGACTCGGTTGGACCAGGCCTTAGATTAATGGGCCGTGTCAGTTCAGGCCGAATGGGCTTAGGCTTAGTACCATGTGTTCTTAGGTTGATGTTTTGGACCTTGTGGTCCTAATTAACCTTTAGTTCCTTCTACAAGGTTGTAGATACTCTTTAGACTTATCAACTGGACTATAGATTATACCTAATGGAATTAGTAAACCTTTGTTATGCTAAAGATTGATAATGAAAAGGTGTAGAACCATAAATGAGCTTAGAACCATTAGATACTTCATTTAGATTATAACTAGAGAATCATATGAGATTGTGTTATGAGCCTTGTATGAGCCTTTTGGATAATCTTTAGAGTGATTGTGTGATTAACAGCTAATCTTTATTAACAACGATCAATCTAAAGAATGAACCAGTGGATTATGGATCTCAAGGTATGCGAGGCATGTCATCAAAAGAGGTGGGAATCGATAACGAACTCTCTTGTATTCATTATTGTTTTATAAATCTATCTTTTGTGAAATCCATGCATATCTTTGTTATTATATGATAGTGTATGCATGTATTATATGTGTGTATTACAAACTAGTTTTCTTTTACATTTTGGGATGGGCTTGGATCTTTAGAAACAACTAATATCTGTGTTTTGGGAGTATTTACTTATTTTCAAAAGTGATTCTTTCCATTGACTGGAAAGTTGTTACAATCCTTATTTATTTTTAGCATGAAAGGGAGAAGGTTTCCTTTTCATTGGTGTGAGATGTGTGCCCCCAAATGTTATACCTAATTTAAGCAAACCTAGATAGACCTCGTTGGGTTGAATATTATATAGGTCTGGTTTTAATTTGGCCATTATATTTTCCCTATTTCTGTACGGGGGCAACGCATGTCTCATACATGGGATGTTTATTATTCTTTTAAATTACTTTCAAAAGCTATTATATTATGTTTTGGTGTTTAGAGAGAATGATGTTGAGAATCTTATATAAGATTGTTGGATTTACGCGGGGATGGTAAAGGGGGCTCTCCACTGTGTAAGCACTTCGATCGGATATAATGTTGTTACCATTAGATCTCTTTGGATACTTGCTATGTAGAGTGCGCGTAGAATAAGGTACTGGTAAGGTACACATCGTTTATGACTTGAGGACGGAAACCTCATGGGCGCTTTAATGATCATTGAAGAATCCGCAGCAGTCATGCCTTGCTACTCCGAAGGAAGACGTCGCCCAACTATTATTTATGTTGTGAATGTGTGCCGATTTAATGGTTGGTAGTCATTTATATTTCAGTACAACTTTTTATTTTAATATGCTTTACCTGTTTTTCCGTGTTTTATCGGTTTCAGTAAAGCCTGCATTGTTTTTAAATCATTCTAGTGATTACTTGAAAGTTAGTTATTATTTTTGCTGGGCACCCCTTTTAGGGATGATGTGCTCACCCATTCCCACTTTAAGTTTCAGAGACAGATCAAGATGTGCACGTAGCGATTAAAGCTTTGAGGAGTTGGTTTCGTTAGTTGGTTAGTTTCCGCTATGATTATTTTGTGTTTATATTTTATTTGTAAATCAACTCACTATTAATATGTATCACTTGAGAGGAGTTCTTGTATTTATTTCAGAGAGGGTTTAGATTCGGGTTAATCTTTGTTTAGAACTTATTTCTTAGTGTTTTAAATAGATGTTTTAAATCGTTAGTGCCTCATTTTATAGTTAATCTCTTGGATTGGTCAGCTGCTAGCTTAGGGGGCGCTACACTATTAAACACCATTTTAATTGGTCTAGTGATGTGAGCATTAATCCGATCAATGGGAGGATGGCTTTTTGTGTTTCTCTATCCGATGAAGTGCCTAATTCTCTACTTCAACCAATTATCACCAGGGTTGGTAAAGCTAAAGTTTTACTAAAATAGTAGGTGGCAAGCTCCCTGCAAGGTCCTCGACTGTGCTTCCATGGAGGGCCAGTAGTATCCGAGTCTTTGGAGTCTTCTATAAAGTGTTATCACCAGCGTCTGTCCGCACACTTCCTGATGCATACTTTCGAGTTTTTCCTTCACTTCTTATTCGCCGAGGCACCGTGATAGAGATGCATCTGGGTTACGATGGTACAAGGCTCCGTGGTGCAAGAAGATGTTCTTTAGTTCTTTGAGACTGACTGCTCCTTCTGTAACTGAACTTCCCATCTCGTGAATAATAGGTGTCCTCCAGTCATTTGCTTGAGCATCTTCAGTTTGACTAAGCCATGTGGATGATACAGCTCGTCTTTGAACTATGATAGATTTCTCTGACCCTTCGAATTGCAGCTTGGAGGCGTGGGTTGCTAAGCAATCAGCATGTCTGTTATTGGTTCTACCAGTATGAGTGATAGTTGCGTCGGCGAAATGAGTTAGGAGTCGTTGCACCTCAGCTCTGAATGGAGCAAGCGTTATCTCCTTGAGAGAGTATGTCCCATTTATTTGATTGACTAACAGTTTTGAATCTCCTCTGATCTCCAGGTACCTCACTCTTTCCTGTTTAGCTAAGGATAATCCTAGCAAGAAGGCTTCATATTCTGCTGAGTTATTTGTACAGTGGTACCTCACTCCTGCATGAATGTGAGAATACTTCACCAGATGCAAATACCAAGACTATGCCCGCTCCTCCAGTATCATTGCTAGGAGTGGCAGATCCATCAAAGTATATCAGCCACGTTTCTTCCTTGACGACTGAAATTTCTGTAAATTCACCTGGTACATCATCCTGTAGTGTCATGGAATCTTCCCCTGGAAAAGCAGCCAATAAATCTGTTACTGCTTGACCTTTGATTGCTTTGGGAGAAACACATACTATGTCGAACTCTGACATCTGAAGCATCCATTTTGTAGGTCTTCCTATCAGAGCGGGTTTGGAGAGTAAAAACTTTATGGGATCAGCTTTGGAGACGAGCACGACTCTGTTGGACAGTAAATAATGTCTGAACCTCTGCATTGCGTGATCTAATGCCAGGCATGCTCTTTCAGCTTTCGGATATCTGAGTTGAGCATCCTTCATGGTTCGGCTGTAATAGTAGATTGGATGTTCGACGCCTTCTTCGTCTTCTTGAGCTAGCAGTGCTCCGATAGCAACGTCACTGGAAGCTGTGTATAGTATCAATGGTCGTCCTTGTACTAGAGACCTCATGACTGCAGGTGATAAAACTATATGTTGTATCTTCTAGAATGCCTCCTATTGAACATCTGTCTAGGTAAAACTTACCCCCTTCTTCAGCAGAGGAGTGAACGAAGCAATAAGTTGAGCCAATCCTGGTATGAAGCGTCTGATATAATTCACCTTACCCATGAAACTCTGTAGTTCCTTCACAGTGCGCAGAGGAGGCATGGTGGTGGTGGATTTTGCTTTGTCGGATCGACTTTGATCCATTCGGAAGTAACCATGAATCCTAGAAACATCCCAGAAGAAACTCCGAAAGCGCATTTTAGAGGATTCATCTTTAACTTGTATTCTCTGTATCTTTCGAAAACTTGCCTCAGAACATCTAGATGCGATGCTCGAGCTTTAGATTTCACCACAACGTCGTCGACATAGTCTTCTACTTGCTTGTGCATCATATCATAAAATATTGCTATCATGGCTCGTTGGTAGGTGGCACCTGCATTCTTCAATCTAAAGGGCATCACAGTATAGTTGAAAATTCACGATAGGAGTGCGGAACGCGGTCTTGGCAGCATCATGCTCGAACATCTTGATTTGGTTGTATCCGCTGTAACCATACATGAATGAGAACATACCGTGACCGCTAGTTGCATCGACGAGCATATCAATGTTGGGCAAGGGAAAGTCATCATTCGGGAAACATTTATTCAGGTTTCTAAAATCTACACAACATCTGATTTGATCATTTTTCTTCTTAACTGGAACAACGTTAGCCAGCCATGTCGGATGTTGAATAGGCTTGATAAACCCTGTTATCAGCAATTTCTGAATCTCGACCTTGATTTGATCCTCGACCTCATGCCTGAACTGTCTTAGTGGTTGTTTGACAGCCTTGGAACCGGGAGTGATATGCAGACGATGAGTGACCAGTTTTTCGTCCAGACCCGGCATTTATTCGTACGTCCAGGCAAATATGTCCCGATATTCTTTCAGAAAACTTACCAAACCTTCTCGTTCCTCCTGTGATAACGCAGCACTGATTAGGATTGGTCTCGGGTCTTCTTCTGTGCCGATGTTGACTGTCTCAAGCTCATCATTAGTAGAGTTTGTGCCATCTTGCAACTGTTGCGGAGCATCTTGAACCTTGTCGTTAGGCGTTTGCTCGACCTGACATGATTCATTAGTGCGGGGAGACTCTTGATCAATCTCCCCTATTAATTTCTAATCTTTGCGTCGCCGATAAGTGGTTCTTCCTTCCGCATCATGGATGGTTGTGAAGTTTGATCCTGGCGTCGCGACTTGGTCCTTACGGCGTTTGACGGGCGTAGCAGGTGATTTGACTGGTCTTGCTTCCGAAGATGGTGACGACGTGTCAGCAGCATCTGTTTCGATAGTCTTCTAGCTTGGAAGTGGAGTGCTGTAAATATTCTTGGGAGGTTCAGGAATGTTTCTCTGGGATTCGATGAATTCGACATCAAAGGCCATGGCGTATGGGGATAATGAAGCGGCTATGCGAACGGTCTTATTGTTGAGTAGAGCCTTCATACATTGATGGTAAGTTGATGGGACCACCTTGTTGTCATGGAGCCATGGTCGCCCAAGTATCATGTGATAGTCAGGTTCTTGTTCGATCACATGAAATTTCACTTTCGACTGAATTGGTCCTACCCTCAAATCTACATACGTATATCCATATGTATGGCTTTGGCTTCCTTCAAATCCTGTCATTAGGATGGGATGGTGAATGATTTTACCTTGTGGGAATCTGGCCATCCTGAGGGTCTTCATAGTGACGACGTTCGTGGAAGCGCATGTGTCAACGAGGGCCCTCCTAAATTCGGTGCTTTTGATGAAACCAGTCACGTACAATTCCCGATTATGTCCTTCATCTGCCATGCGATCTTCTTCTCCAAAAGTGATGTTGTCAATCGAATGTTCAGACACCAGGGAGACTTCTTCAACTGCTGGGTTTGGTGGAGTTATTTGCACGTCAGACGATATTTGGCTGAGTGCGGCAAACGTGTCTGTACGCTGCTCTTTGGAAAAGTGTAAAAGTTCACACAGATTTTCAACCAACTGTGCAACTTCCTGCTCCACTGGCTTCTCATAAGTGGTAAAACTATTGGTTTGAGGCAGATCACCATTCGGAGCAGTTGGACGTTCCATCATCTCTGCTCCAAGTATTCTCATTACATGTACTAGGCAGGTGAACAGGTTGTCGATTGCTGCTTTCAACCTTTGCACGTCTCTTGACAAATTGTTTTGCCTCCGCGCTAGTTCAGTCAAAGTCGGGATTTCTCCATCGTTCGTTTCGACGGAGATAAATGGAGTTGTGAAATATGACAATTCATTGTAACCAGAATTGTTCGAAGGAGTGTGAGGAAGGTTACCATTCGAGATATTCTGGTTGGGATCTGGAGTGGTTGAATTATTCCTAAGACCAACCATCTTGTGAAATCTTGAGATTGCAACCGAAAGATTAACCTCCCACTGTGGTCGCCAATCTGTAGATGGGGAAAAACAATTTGTTGTTTTTTACGGAATTGAAGAGTCGACCGTGTGGAGACTCCTTGAACCGAACGAAATGTTGAACCTCACACATATGCACTGCAAGAAGGGAGTGCTTTAAGTTCGAGAGATCAATCTGTAAGACTCCGGCATAAACCAAGAACAATGGCCGTTCCAGAGTCAATTCGGTCACAAGAGAGGATGGGTTGATCTGTAGGAGGGAAGCTGAGAAATGCGTGAGATCAATGGTGATCTGTGATTGTAGGTGTGTTGTGAATTCAAAGTGTAAGAATGCTCTGAATGATTGAATTTTGCTCAATTGAGAGTGAATGCTCAGATGATGAGTTCGTGTAGACGAAAGATTGTCTGTATGAACTTGCCGAGAATTCTTTTAGACGAATGTTCGAGTGTTCGAATCTTGTTCTTTCAATCAGGATTCAAAGACATTTTATAACACCGGAGTTGAAAACACCATGATCCCATGAAGTGCGACAGTTTGCTGGAATCAGAGAGTATGGAAGTAGGAAATCGTGTTAAAACCAGTTGCTCATCATGCGGAGACTTGGTTAATCTTCCACCCACTACTTTGCTGACTCTTCCAAGTGATTGCACGACTTGCTCACATTCTCATCGTGGGTGAACACACGTGCCGTAGACCGCCATACCAAAACCCTAGTTAATATCCCCCATGTGACACGATTGATATCTCGTGATTGTGGAGTCAGTTGCTGACTTTGTGGGACGATGAGTCCATGTATTGTTGAATTAAACATGTTTTGCAAATGTTCTGAAATTCATGAATCAAATATGTCAGCTGAGACGAGGTATTATTATGTTGATTACCTAAGACGAGCAAACTGTGTTGTTGAATCGTCGAATAATATTGATAGTTGAAAAATATTCTTGAATCTGAGCAAATATTGCTGGTTCGAGCAAATATTGCCGGTTTGAGCAAATATTGCTGGTTTGATGAATTGTTAGTAGCAGGACCAAAATAAATATTAATTTAAGATACTGACTGCTGGGTCGAGTAAAATAAATAAAAATATTGATCATGGAATCAACATAAAATTATCAGAGTATTTGAATCTGCTCAGAATCATGTTTATGCAGAGCTCTGGATTCAAAACCCTAATTTTATCGAAATGATGATTTATTGCAAATCAATCTACAGAGTGAAGCAGGGACCGGCTACATGGGATGATGAGTTCACCATTTATGCCCATATGCTCGAATGAGCAAAATACCAAAGTCTCTTGAGGACCAGTTGGTGAAAGAATGATTAAATGCTGGTTTAATCATTTATTGAAATAATACTCGTGTGAGCGACAAATAATAAATACCTGGTCATGAACTGATGGACCGACCAAGAGGTCATGGGACCGGATCTTGGTGTCCGTGGGACCAATGGATGGTCGTTCAAGCAAACTCTTAATTTTTTGGAAGAAGTTTGAACCTAATATGAGCAATTGACCAAATTAAGTTAAAATCATTAAAACATGTGGGACCGGCTGTTTGCAGGCCTTAGAGCCACCCTTGGTCGGTCAAGGGGATGTGCTCGTGTCACCATAGTGTCCGTGTCTCAGTCCTGAGAGTTTCAGTATTTTCCGATGCGCGTTTGAGCAACATTTCGAGAAAATATGCGAGAATCCAGGGTTTTGCTGAAACTAGGAAAAAATACATGAGATGATGAAAAATGATAAATAAAACAGGGAATTGCAAGGTGTGGGACCGGCCACGGGTAGGGCATGGCCGGCCGGTGGACAAGCACGGTCCCATACTTTCCCAGTTTTATGTAATTTTATGTACTTTCTCTGATTTGAGGGAAATTCCATGAAACTGGAGAGTTTTATGAAATTAGGGAACTTCCATGAGATGAGAGAGATATAATAATAATAAAATAGGGAATGATGGAGTGTGGGACCGGCAATGGCCACAGTCCCAGAGCACTCTTCCCAATTTTATGTAATTTTCATGATTTTAGGAAATTTTCATAAAATCAGAGAGATTTGTTAAAATCAAGGTATTTTGTTGAAATCAGGGAGTTTTAATGGAATCAGGAAACTAAAACAACAAGCAATAATAAAATAATAGGAGTATGGGACCGTCTAGGGCATGGCCGGCCGGCTAGAGCCCGGTTCCACGAGTTTTCCTAATTTTATAATAATTTTCATGATTTTAGAGAAAATTCATAAAATTAGGGAATTTTCATGGTTTTAGGGAAAATTCATAAAATCAAGGAATTTTCATAATTTGAGAGAAATAATAAAATAATGGGGTCGTGAGGTGTGGGACCGGCAACGGCTAGGGCATGGCCGGCCGGCTGGTGCTCGATCCCACGAATTTTCCTAATTTTATAATATTTTTCATGATTTTAGAGAAAATTCATAAAATTAGGGAATTTTCATGATTTTAGGGAAAATTCATGAAATCAAGGAATTTTCATAATTTAAGAGAAATAATAAAATAATGGTGACGTGAGGTGTGGGACCGGCCACGGCTAGGGCATGGCCGGCCGGCTGGTGCTCGGTCCCGCGACACCTTTCCCTAATTTTATTATTTCTTTGATAAAATCATGAGATTAGAGAATTTCCTTGAAACGAAGGAGATTAGCTCGAACGAGAGAATTTTCACGAGATCAGGGAAAAATAATAAAATATGACAAAATACAAAATTGGGCGCGGGACTGGTCACGGCATGACCGGCCAACTGATGAGCCCAGTCCTCTGGCGCCTTTGCTAATATTTTTTTATTATTATTTTTCCTTCCTATTTTGCATAGGTTCATCATTCATTCATATTTTTGAAATGCTCGTTTGCGCATTCAAATGCTGGTCTGTGCATTATTGTTAAGTACACTTGCACCATTTTAGTCAGGGCTTATTTGATGCTCAAATGCCTGTCTCGTTGAATATTTATCACTAATCCGTGGAATTCTGCTGGGAAGAACCACGAATTGAAGTGATGAAATATAACGAAGAATCGTAGAATATTGCTAGATATTCAGGCGATTATAGATAATTAACTGATGGCTCTATACTAGCAGGGCTTCCTATCTAAGAGCATTAATTACCTGAGGGTCGATCAATATGAACTTGCTGGAGTGTCATATTCCTCTTGTATAGTCAGGGAAAACATGGTTGCATCCTGAAGACGTTATTGCTCTACACTAGCAGACATGTTGTCTAGGAACCATCCAATCTTGCGATTCTATACAGTATGAGATGCGCCGTGGTCTCAGCTGGGAGACTACACATGTACATCTTCTCTGAGAGACTTTCTCGATCAGAGGTTTTATGGCATGAGCTTTCACGCTTAGAGACATGAGTCTCAATACTCATCCGATTGTCGGATCCGGAGTAATTACTGAAATTGCTCAGTATTCATGAGATGTGCCGTGGCCTCAGCTGGGAGACTACACATCTACATATATTCTGAGAGACAGCCTTCTCAGTCAGAGATTTATGGCATGAACTTTCATGCTCTAATGAGAGACTTGGGCCTCAATACTCATCCGATTGCCGGATCCGGAGTATAGTTTTACAATTTTACCCTTTGTCGAAAATCCACCATCTACAACTGGTTTTTCCTTGTCAAAGTTTTAATAAGGCAATTGATTTCGGCACAAGTCATCGAGGATGTATACACATAAATCTGTAACCAACCACTTGTAAAGATAAGGACACGTGTCCTACATCAACACCAGGGGCTTCAAAGCAATGATGCCACGTCGCCACACATAAGGACAAATATCGCCATCATCTGCCACGTATCCCTTATCATGAAAATCCAACGATGACCAATCAAGGATCACCTAACATTAAGACCACCGCGAAGTACCCTATAAAACTCTAAGACATCACTTTTTACCATCCCAAGGAAGATCCAGATCCGACGAATGAGAGGAAGATCAGTTTATACACGCGTCAACAGTTGTCAAAAGCGTGCAGACTGACCCAACCACCCACAATAAATGCTACGAGTATAGGGTACGTGTAGAGCATTCTATGCAGAAAGAAGAGGCAACCCAGCGTTAAAGTGTATTACCGAAGAGTCATTGGTGTAATACGAAGATACCATCGGGGACAACACAAATACCAAGACGATAAGGATACAGCTGTCTCTGATGGCGGACCCCATGTTCAATCTCTATAAATACCCCTCTCCACTTAGAGAGAAGGGGTCGACCGGTTCTAAGTGAGAGTGAGAGAGAAGAGCAGAAGAGAGAAATAATAAGAGTAAGTAGTAGATTTACCTTCTTCCTAGCTTTGTTATTCACTCCAAAGTCATTTGACTATCTTTGTAACCCCCAAATGCATAGTGAAACAACTACCCCCGTGGATGTAGGCCTTAGTGCTGAACCATATAAATCATTGTCTCATTTATATTCCGCACTTTATCTTCCGTTTTACTTATTATACTCTAATATGTTACGTATTGTGCATCGGTAGATCTGTTTGGGTTACTCCCCTACGACTAGATGAGGACGAGCCCTAAGGCTCTGAGTCTAATAATCATCGGACTTATACCATTTTACACGTATTTCATTCTCCTCGGTGAATTTGTATGCAATGCGAGTATTGTTTGTGGACACGTAATATCATCGTTATTTCTGTGTTCACAATCTGACGCTAGAAACAGGGACTTTGTCCCGGTAAAAGATTTATCTTATCCTGTGATTTTACCTATTTTTTGGCTCCCTGTGCTATTCTCTAAATAATAGTGTTCGGGACAACTTGTTATTCTCTAAACTCCTTTACGTCCATGTTATTCATTGCAAAGGTTCTTTGGCTCTACGATCGCTTTTATAATCATCTTCGGATTTAAGCTAACACTCGAAATCAATTTTTCAAAATAGTTTTCTTCGTGTGTTTAAAACATATAGATCTGTACTTTCCTTAGAGTTTTCCATGTTTCCCGTGTTTAAAACATATAGTTATGTACTTTCCTTAGAGTTTTCCATGTTTAAAACATATAGATTTGTACTTTCCTTAGAGTATTTTTCAGATCCATGAGTAGATCTATGTTTATAATTATTGGATCTGCCTTTTCAAATCATTTCTTTCTTTCAAATGATCCCTCAAAAGCTTTTGGTTGAGTGTTGTGCTTTTGGCCTTCGCATTCGGATTAAATTTACTAACAGAACCCACGTGGATATTGTTTCTTCGATGATATTTTGTCTATACAGAAAAAGGGATCGAAGATGGAAAAAACAAAGGATGTGGGAAAAACCAAGGCATCGTCAAAAGAAACACCAAGGACAACTCCGGTTATGACACGCAGTAAGCAGAAGGGTGAAAAGCTCAAAGTAACCAACAAAAGGCAAGATGCAGCTGAAAGCACGATGCCATTGGATGCCAGCGCAATAGCAGCAGAAGCGTTGAAAGCCGCAGTAACCAAAGCAGGAGCCTCCAAAGTGGAAGCGGCAACCCGAGGAAGTGAACAACGTGAAAGAATGGCAAAATCAACAATACAACAACCCCTCTATAGAATGCCACTCACCAACGAGCAGAATCAACCACTGTCAATGAACCAACCCCTTCTGATAGCAAATCAACCAGCACAACAACCGATGGAGCTCCAGGCCCCACACACTGACCCACCGGTCCCTTTGATACAGACTGTTGATGAAGATCACACTGTAGCTGTCGGTGGACAGGTACAAGTAGGGACTCCGAACCAGGGATCAAACCACTCCGTCCAGATGTTGGCTGAGATCGAGGAGTTGAGGAAGAATCAGAAGGTGTATGCATACGCCGTGGCTCTGCTCGCACAAGAAAACCAACTGCTCAAAGATAGGATCGCTCACAGTGCCGTGGTAGAAAACTTACATGATGAAGCTAACTTCAAGGCACCGCCGCCTAATCAAGACCGAAGGATGGTAGTGTCGAACGTCAACAATCCTGAACCATTAAATCGAAGAGCTGCCATGGAAACCGATGAATCTGATCCGGATTACGTCCCAGAAGAGTCAGACTATTTCGATAGCGAGGACCAAAGATCACGAAGATCCACAATCAAAGACCACCACCAGTTTGCAATGTAAAACCTTCGTAAAGAAATAAGGGCTGAAATCAAGCATCTAAAAGCAAGGCAAGGGGGAGGAATACTAGAAGAGGTGATGAGAGAAGCCAACACCACACCGCTGACTCCGCATTTGGCCAAAGCTCTTATTCCTCAGAAGTTCCCTATCCCAGCGTTCGAGTGTTACGATGGATCCAGCGATCCCGTGGCCCACCTTTGGTATTACTATCGTATGTTGGCACGATGGGACCAAGATGACGCAATCCTCTGCAGATACTTTACTTCAAGTTTAAAAGGGTCAGCACTATCCTGGTTTGATAACCTACCACCGAACTCCATCGACTCCTACAACCAACTTACTGAGAAATTCTTAAGAACTTATATGTACAACAAAGCCGTTAATGCAGGGATGGGTAAGCTCTTTTCATTAGCAGTCGCATACAAAGGAACGATCAGAGAATATACAAATAGGTGGCACAGAATCTGTCAAGCAATAGGAAATGTGGATCCTGTGGTCGCATCAATTATTATAAATGGGGATTGGATAGAATGAGTCCACTTTGTTTGTCGAGATTCACGGAAGTGTACCGAAGACTGAAAGAGACCTTCGAGTAATCATTGAAAAGCACGCCAGGTTGGAGGAAATCCAGCGGGCCCAGACTCAAAGATCTCATCGGACTAATTCGGTAGAGCAAGCCAGCGGATCCAAGAGGGGAGGTTCAATTGAATGTCCTAACGAAGATAAGAGAGGACGAAGGGACGATCGTCGACGTGATGACCGGAAGTTCGAAGATCAAGTTTACACGAAGCTGAATACCGGCTACACTCGCATCCTAAGGGAGATCAAGGATCGGGAGAACCTGGAATGGCCATGGTCCAAAGGAAAACAGCCCCCAAGGTCCGAGAAGTCAAGAGATTACTGCGAGTACCACTGCTTCAACGGACACCAAACCGAGAAATGCAAGAAACTTAAGATAATGATCCAAAAGTTGATTGATGCTGGAGACCTCAAGCAAGACGTACGTAAGGCGTAAAACCGAAGATAGGGCTCAACGAAGCAAGTAAGTCCAATTACCCGAGGGAAACCTAACGCTCAATACCATTTCCTGCTCCGAAGCTATAGGGCCCTCTCTGACGACCCAGATAGGTAAAAGGCTAAGAAAGCAATTTGTGGATTACTGCGACCTGTATAAGATCGATGGGGTAGAAGTAGACGAACACGAGCAGTGAATGAACGCACCTATGACCTTCGATGCTGAGGATGTCGAGGAAGACATGGAAGACCACAACGATCCTTTGGTCCTCACGTTACCAGTGGCAGGGTGTAATATCAAGAAGATCCTCATCGACGGAGGAAGTTCGGTTAATGTTCCATTCTACGACACGTTCAAACGGATGGAGCTGAATGACGAACAACTTATGTCTTCGTATTATACCATCTACGGATTCAATGGGGCACCGACAAAGCCTTTGGGAGATATTGTTTTACAAGTAGATGCAGGACCAATGAAGGTTGATACTCGATTAAGTGTAGTGGATGCTCCGTCCCCCTACAACGCCATCATCGGCCGAAGATGGGTGCACAAACTCAAGGGCGTAGCATCAACGTACCACCAGTACCTAAGATTCCCAACACCCGAAGGGTTAATGGAAATCAAAGGAGACCAAGTCACCGCTCGAGAATTCCAGGTTCTACAAAATCAACTCAACAATGAACAAGACGAGCAGCGGAAATCCCAAAGAAACAAGAACAAAGCGGCCGCGAAGGACAAAGCAATTGACTTATATCTCGAAGAAATATCAGGAAGAAGCTTGACGAAAGAAAGAACCGTTTAAATACCGAGGCTGGTACATCAGCAGCTAAGGGGGCTCAAGAGCCTACCAAATAGCAGCTAAAGAACGTCCTCCTCCTAGGGGAACCGAAGCCTACATTCACATCTGTAGAGCCCACGAAGGAGGTCAACTTAGGGACTGAAGAGAATCCGAAGATCATAAAGATAGGAACACTAATGGACGAAGATCGAGAAATAACTCTAATCAAGTTGCTCATGGAATATGCAGACATATTTGCATGGAAGTTAGGAGATATGCCAGGAATTGATCCGAAGATAATCCAGCACGAGCTTCGTATAAAGCCGGGAACGACCCCCTTCAGGCAAAAAATACGAAAAGTCGCACCGAAATATCACCAGGCCATCGAGAAAGAGCTCCGCAAGTTGTTGGAAGTAGGATTCATCAAGGAAGTGAAGTATCCAACATGGATTTCGAACATGGTCATCGTGCCAAAGAAGAATGGAGGAGTAAGGATCTGCATCGACTTCACCAACCTCAATAAGGCGTGTCCAAAGGATAGTTACCCGCTCCCAAGCCTCGATCAACTAGTAGAAGCTGTTGAAAAATACAAAGAATTATCATTCATGGATGGATATTCCGGCTACAACCAAGTATCCCTGGCAGAAGAAGATCAACAACATACGTCATTCTACACCCCGCACGGCCTCTATTGTTACACCAGGATGCCCTTCGGACTGAGAAATGCGGGGGCAACATACCAGAGAATGGTTGATGCTATCTTCAAGCCGTGGATCAGGAACACTCTAGAAGTCTATGTTGATGATATGCTCGTCAAAAGTAAGCTGCGCAAGGACCACCATAGCATGAAATGAGGGACATCTTCGAGGCAATGAGGAAACATAACATGAAAGTGAATCCATAAAAATGCACATTCGGCGTCACCTCAGGGAATTTCCTTGGATATCTAGTAACGAAGAGGGGCATCTAAGTAGATCCCACTAAGATCCAGGCCATCGTGGAGATGACATCCTCGAAGAACCTGAAAGAAGTCCAAAAGCTCAACGGATCCCTAGCGGCTTTGGGTAGATTCATCGCTAGGTCATCGGACAAATGCAAACATTTCTTCAACATCCTCAAAAAAGGGAGAAAATTCGAATGGACCGCTGAATGCGAGGAAGCCTTCCAGAAGATCAAAGAATATCTATCCACGATCCCGATCCTTCAAAAGCCCGACCCCGATGAAGTATTGGCCCTTTACATAGCAACAACGGAGGATGCAGTCAGTGCAGTACTGGTCAAGACGAACACAAAGGTAGAGCAACCAATTTATTACGTCAGCAAGACTCTCAACCCGGCAGAAAGAAATTATACAAAGATCGAGCAGCTCATCTTGGCACTAGTATGGGCAACCCAAAAGCTAATAACCTATTTCTTGACTCATTACGTTCGTGTTCCATGCAAAACACCGTTGGAAGATGTTCTCAAAAGCGCTGGGAAAGTGGGAAGGATAACAAAATGGAATACTCATCTTGATCAGTTCAACATCATCCACGAGATCCAAACTGCCCAAAAATCGCAAGTCCTGGCAGACTTTCTAGCAGATTTACCCCTGGACAACGACGAGGAAGTAAGGGGCATAACAGAAACAGAGGACGGGAAAGATCCAGTCGATATTCTCGAACCCTAAAGCCAAAGACGATGGGAGGTCTTCGCCGACGGATCGAGGAATAGGGAAGGTGTGGGCATATGCATCGTAATCACCACCCCTACTGGAGATAGTATCGTACACGCGCTGAGGTTGGAATTCAAGGGGCATACCAACAATATCGTAGAATACGAAGCCGTGGTACATGCTCTTCGTTTGATAATAGAGATGGGGATAACCGACGTACGCCTGACTAGCGATTCGCAGCTGGTCATCCGGAAAATAGGACTGGAATACAACGTCTACGCCGAGGTCCTCTCAGCATGTATGGCTTTAGTCCAGACCTTGGCATCCCAAATACCTAACATCAAATTCCGACATCTATGTAGAATGGACCTCAGGCATGCTGATGCTTTAGCATACATATCATCCATGTTAAAAGATGAAAGCGTCAAGGCAATCAAGATAACAAGAGTATATGAGCCCTCGATTACTCCACAGGAATCCTTCGCTACAAATCGTGAAGACGATGTAGGGGAGGATATCGCTGACGATGATGCAGGGGAAGACATCGCCGATGAATTTCACGAAGATGATATTATGTCAAGAGCTAACGAAGACGAAGATTTCAAGAACGAAGAAGATTGGAGAACCGAAGTTCATCTTTTTCTTAAAGAAGGCACGCTGCCTGCAGACTTGAAGCAAGCCAGAAAGGTACATTCAAAGGCGGGGAGATATGACCTTCGGGATGGAATCTTATATAAGAAATCTTTTCTCGGTCCGCTGCTACGCTGCCTATCAAGAGAGAAAGGACATCGTGTTTTGAAAGACATACATTATGGAGACGCATGCAACCATAGTGGGATGAGATCACTAGCGGATAAAGCAAAAATGCAGGGATACTATTGGCCACAGATGATACGAGATGCTGCAAGGATGTCTAGGAGATGCGAGGAGTGCCAGCGATTTGCTAAAAGGATCCATGCTCCTGTAACGAAGCTGAATTCGGTAGATAGTCCTTGGCCCTTCTCAAAATGGAGCATAGACATCGTTGGACCCCTGATCGAATGATCAGACGATTCTTGATCGTAGCCACGGACTACTTTAGCAAGTGGGTAGAGGCCAAAGCTCTAGCCAGAATCCGGGACGTGGATGTATTCACATTCATCTTTCAAAATATCATTTGCAGGTTCGGCATCCCCGCAGAAATTGTCTCCGACAACGGCAAATAACTACAAGGGAAAAACATAGACATGCTCTTCGATACCTTCAAGATCAGAAAGAACAAATCGACCCCTATCTACCCACAGAGCAACGGCCAGGCTGAAGCCACAAACAAGACTCTTGCTCTCATCCTCAAGAAGTCTCTGGATGAACACAAGGGACGATGGTGTGAACAGTTACCCAATGTGCTATGGGCATATCGAACCACACGCAGGTCCGCTACTGGTGAATCCCCTTTCCTCCTCACTTATGGGGCCGAAGCAGTCATTCCAACGGAGATTATCATGCCAACCACAAAGACCGAAGCATGGGAGAAAAACCTCATAACGGATATGATGCTGGAAAGACTCGGTGACCTAGAAGAAAGAAGGGAAACAACGCTACAAAGGATGGAAAATTACCAACGAAGATTAACAAGAGAATACAACAAGAAGGTTAAGCTTAGAAATTTTGTAAAAGGACAGTATGTGCTGAGAACTATACCCCAATACCAACGAGAGAAAAATTGGGGAAAGTTAGCACCAACATGGGGAGGACCATTTATAATACATGATATCGCAGGTAATGGATCTTATTACCTGTGTAACCTAAAGGGAGAAGTCCTCAGACATCCATGGAATGCGAAATATCTCAAGCCATACTATCCATAAATCAACGCAGTCCTGCATTTGCGTGAAGAGTACCAGAAGAAGAAGACAACGTACCCGCTTGACATGTTTCCATCTCTGGACGAGGAATAGCAGACCTCACTTTATCAATCAAACGAGCTTTTTGCAAAATCTCTACTGGGGAAAGTAACCATATACAATCTCTCGGGACTCCCCTATCAGCGTTTATAAGTATAGGACCAAGGGGAAGGCTTCCAGCAGAAAGAGATACCCAACCAATCAACAAGGCAGCGGTTCAGCGGAATGGATGCATGTAAATATTTCAATAACGCATTACATATCCGGGAACGCTGCATCAACCCCCACCGTTTGGGAATCCTATGGCCAAGGGTTAGCCAGCGGGGTGACAGGTCCAAAGTCAATAATGAAGGTGCTTATCTTCGTTATTGCCATCAAACACTTTTTATTACTTTACTTAATTCATTTTTCGATAACTGGATTTACTCGCTATCTAAAAAGTAACTGAACAAACAATGCAGATAAATCAGAGTTGTACATATCCAAACAAACGATGATCCATTCCATAAAAGTTGATTACAAGTTCGGGGAATTAAACAAGAAACACAAAAGATACACCAAAAAATGGCCCGAAGCCAAGTAATCAACGAAGATCAACTTTATATAACGAATATGGGAACCTACATCCCCTTGGAAGACCCGACGTGATCAGCTGGGTTATTCTTCCGAGACAAAGGGACGCTTCCTCCCGAAGAAGGATCAGAAGAATAAGTTAAGGGCTCAGGCATAGGACGACGAGGGTAATGCTTAACAATGCCATGATCCTTCTGAAGGCTCTGATCGATCCTGGTCAGGGTTTTGTTAACTTCTTCGGCAAGCTGGCAATGAGCCTTATATGCAATTATGGTGGTATTGAGTTTGGACAGTGACAACGAAGACTTCAATCGGGCAACTTCCTTGGCTGCTTCCTTCGCTGCTTCGTCCCGAGATCCTGCCAAACCCTCATAATACTTAGTCTGACCCTGCTGCTGCACTAAGGAAGATTGAGCCTCTTTAAGCTTTTCATTTGCAAGGTTAAGCTGTCCCTCGAGCTCTGAAAAAGAAGACACAAATGGGTTAGAGAATTAGAATTATGGAACCGCTCATGACCAAACAAATGTATACCTTTGACACTAGCCGAAGCTATATCATATTCATTAACTACAGCGTCCCGGGCCTCGTCAAGAAAATCATATTCATCCCAAATTTTCTTATAATCCAATCGAAGATTTGTGAGAGCAAACTGACACTCATCCAACTCTACCTGCTTCATGGAGTCTAAATGATGAAGGCGATTGACTTCGTTACTCATTTCTTCTATCCCTTTAGTAAGCCTGTACAAATTAACTTCAAGATCCTTCTCAGATTCGACTAAACGAGCAACATCAGCCTGAGAAGCACTTAAAGCGTTATTAAGGGCATGGGCCTCAACTCTGGCATCGTCCCTCTCCCGAAAAAGTCGTCGTATATAATACTTAACTTCAGGGTCATGAGATGAACGAGCTTGACGCAACTCTTCTTCCAAGTTTATTACCTTGGTCTCTAAACGAGAAATATCCTCACGCGCCTCACGCAGATTCTCACGAGTCCACAGTAAAGCACCGTTGAACTGGCGACGATCGGCATTATAACTATTTTGCATATCAACCATTTGGTTCCGCCTCTATCGCCACTCAGCCACCAAGACATTATGCTCATCGGCCCAGGCGTTCCATTTTTCAGCCTCATCCTTAATTTTCTCCACCAACTCTCTGATTCGAGAATCTTGGCGAGTCCTCTCACTTCGAAGCCATGCTAATTCTCTGACATCGCCCGCTGAAGATAGGGCCGGGAGACTCAGACAACACACTAAAAAGACAAAAGAGAGAGACGAAGATGAGTGCAAGGAAAGAAAACGAACCCTTAGAAGACGAAGCATCGCTACGAGCCTTCTCCAACTCACTACGAACAAGAGCAAGTTCAATACGAAGTTTTTCCTCGGACGCACCAAGCTGATCTTTCCCCTTCAGCCGATTCTTCAATTCCAATATCTCCTTATCCTTAGCAGCGATGAATGCCTCAGCAGCACTCAACTCCTCTTCTCTATGATGAAGCTTTGCCTCCAGTTTCAGGGCCTTCGCCTTGAAGAATTGGTACAGAGAATGGTTGCAGTGTTCTCTCCTCATCATCTGCGTTGATGACAAACAAATAATAACAGTCAGTAAAAGAACACCATGTCACTTAGCTTAGGGGAATGTACGATGATTTACCTCAAGAACACGCTGCTGAGGGAAACCGTACTGATAGCCATCGGCGATAGCCATCATATCAACAATGGAAGAGGGTGGATCGACTAATAGACTAGTAGAAGTATCCCCTAAATCCTTCTCCCAGATTTCTGCAACCTCGTCATGGGATGATAACTGCATTTTCTGACGGGTGAAAGCGTCGGAGTTTTTCTCACCAGGGATTACCGGAGCAGGGTTAGGCACGAACATCAAGTTTTTCTTCATCAACCAATCAAGTGTGGTATCATCACCGTCATACATCACGGCCTTCTCAAAGCCTTCCGAAGATGCATCGGCGGAAGCCCCTTCATCAGCAACATTCCTTCGACCACCAGAACCCTTCTTGGCTTCGGCCTCCTTGGCAGCAAGGGCTTCGGCATCCTTACCATCGGGACTCTCTTCCATCTCAACGACCTTCTCACCACCAGTTTCAGCAAGGACGTCCCACTCATCATTTGGTGAAATTAAAGAAAAGTCTGAAGCTATCCCCTTGGCAGCACCGATATCCACTTGTCCACCAGAGGAATAAATCTTGCCAAAAGAGAACTCCTGAACCGACCCAGTAGGGATCGTTGATTGAAGATCAACATCTTCGTTCCTTTGATTTGGAGAAGGAGAAAGTTTAGGATCATCAACAGAAGTATCTCCTTGACCACTAGGGGCAATCTCTTCTTCAGTAGCTCCGCCACCAATATTCTCACCATCCTCATAATTGTGGGGAGAAGTCTTTGTACGTTCCTCATCATCGGTAACTTCCTATTCTTCCTCGGCGTATGCATCGTTCACTGGACTGGTAACTTCGTCGGGAACTTCCGTCTCCTCAACAGCGGCAGTAGAAGACTGAACCGGACCTATCTTTTTCTTCTTCGATACCTAAAGTCATAACATTGTATTATCACGAAGGCAATTTTCTTCATACTTTGATTAATCTCAAACTAAGAAGAAAAGGGGCAAGTATACACATTACAATCTCACGAGAAATCATACCTTGGCAGTGGCGGTACTCTTCGAAGGAAGAACGACATCAGAACTTTCTTCTTCATCTACATCAGCAGCATCAACGGAATACTCAAAGTTCATACCAGCAAAATTTAACTGCCAGGGACAGAAGTCACCATAACGAGCTGGAACACTATCACGAGGTTGGATACCAGCAACAGGACGCCATCCATGCTGATCAGGTACCCAACCATAAGCCCAGGGACCGATGACTTCAATAACGGTGGCATGCCACTCATAATCATGATCACGTTTGAGTCGCTCACGATTGGGAAAAAGCTTTTGCTGAGAAGTACCTTCGGTACCAGGGACGTATCGAAGCTTCGAATTGCTTACTTCACTTAGGAGACGAACTTCACCATGAGAAGCTGCAATAGTACGAAGGCCGACGCTCCATGGCTTACGGTTCCTACCATTGACGTAGTCTCCGAAGGATGCATTGAAGTTCTCAAGAGTATACCAATCTTTCTCAGCCGGTTTGGGAACATAGCAGGTCATCATCGTCTCCCCTTTACTTCGAAGGTAGCACTCCTTAAGCGAACAAAGATAATTCCCGGACAGCTGTACTACCGAGCGACATAGGGTATGCATAGTAGAGCCCTCATGATGAGCCAAGACATCGTAATAAAAAGAATCACCTGACTTATACAGAGGCAAAATTAAGCCAGCTTCGAAGGCTCCCACGGTCGTCAGCAAATGGAAATCATCATACTTATAGTTCGTGATCAGATCGTAAGTAAGATCGTCACCTTGATCATAAAACCTGACCTCGAAGGCTTCAAGACCATGCTTTACTTTGAAGGCCTCAAGATCGATATACCTAAAAGAAACCTTCTTCTTTTTATTGGGAACCGGAATACTTCGTATAACGGGGGCAACACTGGAAGAGACAGCCTTATCCGACGGTGGATTCTGTGGAGGACTCATATCCGAAGCCTTTCTCTTGGTCGAAGGATTCCTAGATGATTCTACCTTCAGAGCCGCACCTTTAGAAGATTCCTTCACCAAAGCAGCGGCCTGCGAAGCTTTGGATTTCGAAGACTGCATCGTAGCTTGAGGAGGCATCATAGCTTGAGGAGACATCGTAGCTTGAGGATGCATCGAGCGGTGAGGTTGAACATTCATCGGCTCCATACGCTGAGGAGGAGGATTAACGAAGGGACGATTGACGACATATCTAGAACCCCTCGGCAGATCTCCCTTTTTCTGAGAAGAAACCCTAGGACCGGACGAAGAAGAGGTCTTGTGAGCACGAGGATCCGGTTGGGAAGATTTAGACGATCCACCCTTCGACGGAGATATATCCGGGCTTCTAGGGGGTGGAGACCTATATGGGATCGATGGTGGAGTCTTGTAAGAAGCACGATGACGATCGGCCATATCTGAGAGGGGCAGAGGAACTAGTAAAGATCAGAATTGGAATTTATGATTATCACAGTTCATAAGAAACATCATCAGGACATGAGAAAAAACCATAAAAATGAGTAGTTTTGATAAACTCCACGAAAACTAAAAACCCTAATTCGGTGATGACTGTTAAAAACAGACTCCAATGATCAACAAAGGAGCCATAGGTTATGTGATAAAGAACATGGGCAAGTATATATACTTTCGTATATTTTGTTCTTCATCACCAAACCTAGACACAACAGCAGAAAAAATAAAATCGACCAAAAAACAGCAGGAAGAATACCATACCTGAAACAGAAGCGTTATCAGCAGACAAGGATGATCGACTAGCAATAGGCGAACAACAAACACAAATCTTATCAGACCAGGATCGGAGCAGTATCAACAGACTTTAAGAACAAAAGAACAAAAAAGAGGAAGAGTTAAGAAGTTTTAGCAAGAGAATGAAGAAATCTGGACTGACAAAAGAATGAAGAGGAAGGAATAAAATTTATTTCAATGGCAACTTCTCTCATATTTATAGCAAAAGTAAGATAAAACCGTCCCATGATTCAAGGAGAAGTTATTACTAGAAGTGGGAAACGTGCCCTAAAACCAAGGGGAAGTTATTGCGAAAAGATAGAAGAGATTGTGAAGACAGTTTTCTTCATACTTTGACCAACTTCAAACTAAGAAGAAAAGGGGAAAATTGTATACACATAAATATGTAACCAACCACGTGTCCTACATCAACACCAGGGTATTCAAAGTAATGATGCCACATCGCCACACATAAGGACAAATATCGCCATCATCTGTCACGTATCCCTTATCATGCAAATCCAACGATGACCAATCAAGGATCACCTAACATTAAGACCACCGCGAAGTACCCTATAAAACTCTAAGACATCACTTTTTACCATCCCAAGGAAGATCCAGATCCGACGAATGAGAGGAAGAGCAGCTGACACACGTGTCAACAGTTGTCAAAAGCATGCAGACTGACCCAACCACCCGCAATAAATGCTACGAGTATAGGGTACGTGTCGAGCATTCTATGGAGAAAGAAGAGGCAACCCAGTGTTAAAGTGTATTACCGAAGAGTCATCGGTGTAATATGAAGATACCATAGGGGGACAACACAAAGACCAAGACGATAAGGATACAGCTATCTCTGATGGCGGACCCCATGTTCAATCTCTATAAATACCCCTCTCCACTTAGACAGAAGGGGTCGACCGGTTCTAAGTGAGAGTGAGAGAGAAGAGCAGAAGAGAGAAAAATAGTAAGAGTAAGTAGTAGATTTATCTTCTTCCTAGCTTCGTTATTCACTCCAAAGTCATTCGACTATCTTTGTAACCCCCAAATGCATAGTGAAACTGTTGGAAAACGATAACTAAAAAATGATTTTTAAGGTTTTAATGAAATTATAATTTATTGTTTTCTTTTGTGAATGAAAAACTTATTAGTCCCACATTGTGGAGTTTCCACGTTTTAGTTGTTTTAAGAGACTATATAAGCATTTTAGTCCCATATCGGGGAGTTTTTCTTCTTAAGTTGTATTTGTCAATTATATAAACAAATTCACTACTTTTGTAAAATCTATGGGAAGGGTTGCTCTATATTTTAGAGGGACCCCCAAGGTAAAATATTTTATATTGTTTTCTTATGCGTTCGCGATTTTCCTTAAGGGTTTTTTCGGAGTTGCCAACCTCAAGTTGAGAATCTACTACATATGCTAGTAGTAGGTTTAGTAGGGTGTTTTATCCTGGAGATATCCGTCCTGTGATGGCTATATCATCACTCTTGAGTGTAGCTGGGCGCTAATGTCTTAAGGGCAACGTGTTGAACACGTGACTCACTCTGTTTTTCCAAAGTTTTGCCTTGTTGCTGTTGCGGAGATCTGGAGAGCTCGTCTGTTTCATCAAATCGATCACTTCCATTATAAAGGATCTAAGTATCAATAACTTTTGCTTATTTGATTTTTCCTTGTTTTTAATTATTGCACCCAACAGAAACAACTACCCCCGTGGATGTAGGCCTTAGTGATGAACCACGTAAATCATTGAAACAAATTAGAACGAGTTCATTGACATGATGTCAGAAGTTATTTTAATAACCAATGTGAGAGACTGGTGGGTGGACTCTGGAGCCACTAAGTATGTTCGTTGAAACAAAGACTTGTTCACCTCTTATCAGAGGATAAGGGATGTCGAATAGGCGGCTTCACCAGTAACAACACAACCGAGGAAGTTTGTTGTCACAAAGGATTAGTTTGCTAGAAATGCAAACTTCAAGTATTTATAGACAAGGAAGTTTTGACACCAAGGAATTTCCAAAACCGAAAATATTCTCAAGATATGCAATATATTCCAACTTCGGTTTCCATAATTCCTGGAAATGCTTTGTCCAAAATATTGACCGAAAATCTCTTTGGAAAATCTTCAACTAGTAAATGCACATTACTAATTCTCATTTTCCTAAACTAAAATTAAAAACCTTAAATAAAAGATTCTTAACTTATTTATGTTTCGGTCCTGGGATTCTCTTCCTTTAGCTATTAAGGAATAACTTTGAACAATTAAAGATAAGCGTTACTGCACATGTTCAAAGTATGTCGACATCCTAACTTTGTAATTCCTCTTTCATACTTACAATCTTGAAACCGATTTGCCACACTTCCAAACAAGTTTAGAATTGGTTCATCTGACTTTCAAGAACTATGTGATTAATCAAGAACACTCAATCACCAATCATGGGTTTAACGGTTCTACCAAAACAAGTTTCGGTTCTACCTCCATGTGAGTACTGTGCATAGTCACACTACCTTTCCAAAATTCGGTTGACTAGGTACTAGGATCGGCTGCACATGTCCATAGGATCGGTTCCCCTTTCTGCTAAAACATGATGCACCTCATACAAGGATCGATTCCCCTTTGTTATGTGTTGCACCTCTTACTAGGATCGGTTCCCCTTTACCCAGACTCGCTCTTACAAAATCACAAACTCGATCTTACCATCTCAGGTGATTACTTAAGATCGGTTTCACTAATAAAAGTCATACCAATACAAAAGTAAGGCCTTTGTGAATAGTTTTACCAAGAACACAAACAAGTCATGAGCGGTTATACTAATCACACATATTGGTTGTTCATAAGATATGTAATGAATAACAATACCAATAACGCCTGGCGATTTCCTTTTTGATTCACAAAACAATTTCATGAATTTACTTCCTTCAAACGCATGTAAAACATTGTTTCCTAGGATAAAATCCTCACCTCATAACCATACATAATCACAATAGCATTTAAACGATTATGTCGATGTCTTATCTACAAAGTTTAATGGTTAAGCAATAAACCTCGTATTGTATTCCTTAATACTATGTCTAACTAGAGTGTTCATGCTTCGCAGTTTTGTTTTCAAGTAAAATATCACTAACCTCAAGTGGAAGGATGATGTTGTCGTTGTAGCTTCTTATTTCTTCACTTCTTCAAGTCTTCGTAATACTTGTAATGTCTCATATCCTAATACTTTCAAGCTAACCGATACGAAGTTGACTCTAGTACATAATCAAGCAACACTTTAAATGAGTTTTGATTCACTAAAATATGACAACCAAACTTGACATACCAACGCTTGGTGGGTTCAACCGAGCTATGCTCTAACAGAATGTGGTATAACCGTCTAAGTGCCTATTCATTTGGAGATGATAGACAAGTAAGGTATTTTTCCTTGCGTATTCACAAGCAAGTTCTTGATTTGGAATTGTAGCTACATATGTTGATGTTACAGACATGATGAGTACTATTGATGTAATAAGAGATCCTACAAGTTACTCTAAATCCAAATTTGAGATGAGAAATCTGGGGAAAGCTCGATCGAAAATTGAGCTTGTGGTATATTATTCCACCAGTTTGCATAACTCTAAAGTTGTCAGGAAATTTAACAAGGACATGCATCCTGTTAGCACTCCCATGGTTAGTCGAGGTTCAAGTGAAAGTAAATGACCAATTTGTCTAAAGGAAAATGACGAAGATGTGTCGGGAGATGAATTTTCTTATCTAAGTACAATAGACGCATTATTGTACTTATCATAATGTACTCGACCAAATGTTACATCCTCAGTGAACTTGTTAGCTAGATATAGCTTAGCGCCAACGCAACGTCATTGCAATAGTATAATGAACGTAATCATATACTTAAAAGTAACCATTGACATGATTTTGTTTTATCCCCACAAAGACATAAAAAAAAGGAATGCTAAAGGAACTGCAATCCAAAGGTTGTTGATTATGAAGGAACAATAATATCTTCTCCAACGAAAGTTATCAAGGGGGGATATGGTAGACTATTTTTCAAGTTATTACTGATATTCAGTTTCGAAAAGTACATGACTAAAGGAACTGTCTGAAACAATTCTGAAAGTAATCAGGGGGAGATGCCAACATCAGAGGGAGGATCCAAGGATATGATGTCCACATATTTTACTTCGAAATTGAAGTTGTGTTGTACTATTTTTCCATTCGATCGAGAATAGTTTTTCCCACAGGGTTTTGTTACTCGGCAAGGTTTTTAATGAGACAACAAAAAACACCAAGAAGTAATTTCCTAACTAAGGCTATTGTCTCTCCCACAAGGATTTTCTGCCTTAGGAGTTGTGAAGTAACTAATCAACTTCAATGGAGCAAAGTGATCATGTGCAACGTATCACCTTTACTTGCATCTGTCACGTTGTACTTTTTTCCCTTCGTCAAGGTTTTGTCCCAATGGGTTTTCCTTGTCAAGGTTTTAATGAGGCAACTGTAGGATCAGAATATCGCAACACTAAGATCCTTGCGAAATCCATAAATGACACATTGCGAGAATGTCGCAGATGGACAATACAAATGACGCAACGGATGACGACAGCTTGAACACGAGAAAGATGTGAAGACCTAGCGAGATTTAGGAGTGTTGCGAGATTTAACATTTGTATACTCGCGAGAGTATCACAAGTCAGATCCGAAAATAAAGGATGACTTAGTCATCAACCACTATGTAATGTCCTATATAAAGAGCCGAATAGGCTTAAGAGAGGGGAGATCTTTTTCGAGTGAGGAGCAAGTTATTAAGAGAGAGAAAGTTTAGAGCGGTTGTAAAGTCCTTTACTTATTTTCCTTTCCACCTTGTAATATTAGTGAGTTTTAATCAATAAAGAATATAATTGTTCATCTTAAAATGACTTAATTGTGTGAATTCTAGTGAGGGGTGTAGTGTGGGATTTCCTGCTACTACATATGGCGCTATAAACAGGGACTGATTGAAGATTGACATTGTGATTTGAAAGAATTTGGAATAACAGGGAAGGAATTTCATATAATTTTCAACAATTCATTAAGATTGAAAAATGGCTAGAAGAAGACATGCATCAAAACAACCAACAACTGTTAGAAGGAGTAGGAGACTTGCTAGAGAAAGGAGAGACGAGATGGGGGAATCTTCAAGAATGAATACAAGTAACAATAGAGAAGATAAAATTCCACCGCCAATTCAGCGTACACCACCAGTACAAAATAGAACTGTGGATTATGACAGAGTGAGTGTACATACTTGGCGGTCAGATTCTGTAGATGAAATGGGAGAAGAGCAGCAATTAGGAGGAAATGGACAAGAGGAGAGAGACCAAGAAGCAATTGGAGGGATAATTCATGAAAATGAAGAGATTGCAGCATTAGAGGCATTGAGACAAATAATACATGAAGAAAGGCGGTTAGAAGCAGAAGAACGTGCGAACTTGACAAGGCAAAACCATGAATTGAGGATGGAAAATATGAGATTACAAAATAGAAGGTCGAGAAGCGCTACGAGATCAAGTTCAAGATCAGCTAGAGAAGAGATAAGACAAAATTTGCCTATAGAAAATGCTAATGAAGAAACTCGAGAGGGAATACAAAATCCAGGCGAAGAATGTCGCGAAGGAAGAGAAATATTGGAAGATCAGCGTGCTGAAATTCTTCAAAACGGGCAAAATAATAGAATTCAAGGAAATAGACACTGTCAAGGGCGAAATAATCAAGATGGCGAAGAAAATCAGGAAGAAGGAAGGAGAATTTTACATGGGAGAGAAATACAAAGAAATGAACGAGCAATTGAGGATGAAATTGAAAGACACTATACCGAACAAACACATTTAGCTCGCGAGAGAGAAAGACTAAGAGCAGAAGTGGAAGAACAAGAGCTACAAGAGGCAATTCGACAGAATAACCATGATAATCGAGAAATGAGGCGTGAGCGAAACCGCAATAATGCTAATATCAATGAAGAATATGATAGAGTACAAAGGAGAACTGAAAGACGGCAAAAAGGAGAAAATGAGAGATATGACGGTGTGCGAATTAATGAAACAAGTGAAAGAGAAGATCGCAG
Source organism: Papaver armeniacum (assembly GCA_023531295.1). NCBI lineage: Eukaryota > Viridiplantae > Streptophyta > Magnoliopsida > Ranunculales > Papaveraceae > Papaver > Papaver armeniacum. Next base: position 103,131 of record JAJJWW010018890.1, read on the forward strand.
AGAAAGACGAGAGGAAAATGATGAACAAGGAAGTCAAAACAGAGATGAACGCAGGAGAAGAGAGGCGGAGTTGAAAAGACCAATGGATCCAAATTCTGGTATAAATGAACAAATTTTGAGAGAGTTAGCGGAAATGAGAGGCACTAAAATGGTTTGAAGGGTTGCCAAAGAACACTATAACATCTTTCAACCATTTGCAAGCTATATTTTTAGGAGCATATATAAGTAACAATTCCTCGCGACCTAGCATTGAATATGTATTTGGGCTGAAGCAAAGGGTTGGTGAAAGTTTGAAGCACCTAACTGTGAGATGGAAGACAATGTTTAGTGATATGGATGGTCGTGTGGACGAAAGATATATCATTCTATCATTCATCAATGCTATGTTCGCAACCAACCTGTTATACATTCAAATTTTCAGAATCAAAAATACAATCACAATGACTGAGTTGCGAGAACTTCAGGAGGAGTATATTGCTCTTGAGGAAAAGCAAAATGAGATGGAATCATACCCCATTGCGAACACAAGTTCAAGAGCAGCGAATGCAAGCTTGTTACCTAAGTTAATAAATATAGTGGCGAGCACCTCGCAAGGGCAACAAGAGAGGATAATGGGAGATAGTCAGCAAAAGCTAGTAGCTATGGGGAGCCGTGATCAAGAAGAATTTGAGAGAGAGAGAAACTTCTATAGCCGTGGTGGAAATAACAAAATCCAAAGACTTGATCATCCACAAGAAACTTATGGAGGTCATCAACCACAAGAAACTTATGGAGGTCATCAGCTACAAGGAACTTATGGAGGTCAGAGGCAAAACTATCACAGAGGACAGCGAAATCCTAAGATAATATGGGAAGAAATCAAAATGCCACCTTTGAATGCTAGTGTGGAAAAGATATGGGAAGCTATAATCTTAATGGAAAACATACCCGCACCATGGAACATGGGGAGTGAACCACCTCCAAGCTACAGAAGTAATGAATTTTGCTCTTATCATCATTTCCATGGACATACAACAAATGACTGCATAAATATAAAGAGGATCATTCTCAGGATGATATATCAGGGAAAATTAAATCACTTTCTAGTAGGACAAACGCAAACTCAAGCATTACCACCTCCTCCAAATATTCACAAGCCAAACACAGCAAAAGAAAGAGAAACATTTGTGATTGAAGTTGACGCAAAGGCAAAGAGTCTGTTTTGTAACTCCATCGTATACTCATACAAGACGATTGAAGATTTTGACGATAACACTCTTAGCAGGGTTTTCGCAAGAGATGCCGATGATAGAGAAATAATGAACATTGCGAAGACATCGCCACTGGAAGAATGGCAAAAGCAGACTATCTCTTTTACCGCAGAAGAAGTACCTGAGGGTGGAGAAATGCACGACAACCCATTGGTGGTAAGATTGGAGATCAACCCAAAACCTAGCGAGGATGAAGATGATGAAGCTGAGAATTCATGGGCAATCAACAGAATTTTGATCGATACTGGAAGTTCCGTGAATATTCTTTTTTATCATACTTATAAAACTATAGGAGGGAAAGATGAAGATCTAATACCTTCAACGTACAAAATCTATGGTTTTAACGGTACTGCAAATAAGCCAAAAGGATAAGTTCATATGCGAATTCCACTAAAAGGATTATCTTCTGAAATTTTATTCTGTGTAGTTGATGTGGAATCACCATACAACGTACTGATTGGACGACCTTGGTTACATGAGATCTTAGGTGTGGCATCAACTTTCCATCAATGTATCAAATTCCCTCATCCCACTGGTGTTGGCATCATAAAGGGAGATTGGGTTGAAGGAAAGAAGTGTTATGAAATTGATATAGAATCTTGCGAAGAAAGAGCAAGAGAGAAGAATTGGAAACACAACATCAAAGAAAAACAAAGAGGTGAAAGATTAATGGTAGATGTGAGTAACAGAGAGAGGAAGAAATGTGCGAAACCAATATATGATGAAGATAGGAAGTGGTGAAGGCTTCGCAACAGACAAGAAAATGACAGAAAATTCAAAAATGCAGAGAGGCGAAAGTAAGCGTAAATAAGAGACTTAAAGAATGAATGTACTTGTTGACCGCCGAAGAAGAAATTGGGAGGTGAAAGAAAAATGTATGATGGGTTTGTTCTTAAAAAAAAATAAAAAAAATATATATATATCTTTCTTATGAATAACAGAGATGAGGTTGCGAAAGGAACTTGATATGCAGAAAAAGAGAATATATTTTATGAAATATAAAGATGCGATTACGAAATTATAAAAGAATTTATATGCAGAAGAATCAACAAATTAATCAGACAGAGGCGAACCAACTATGGCGTACACCCTAGTTCGCGAAATCAAAATTTCGCAAGAGGCAAATGTAAGACCTAAAGTGCGTCATAGAAGGGGGTACCTATTGCATGGCTCAGGGAAAAGGTTACACCACCCCTGGAACCTGAGTCATGGGGAATTGGGGTCAATAAAGCCCATCCAGGGGAGATACCTTGGATTTTCAATCTAAGCTTAAGACTTAGATTGGACGACCGAGGGTCTCTTCTAAGGAGTCAACATTTGACCAAGGCGCCGAGGTACACGGTTGAGCCAAGAGTGCTTGGGGCATTTGAAGTGTCTCGGCCATTCTTGGCAAGTCTCGGCATATGCTGCACTCGGCCCGAAGAAAAATCCACTTAGGGTGAAGTCTCGTAACCATAAGCCCTATAGGCAAAAGGGATAAGAGGCTGCGAAAACAACTGGTTGTTGTTAAGACCAGATGGGGGGAGCTAGCCTTGTACGGCAGAAGTACGCCTCCTTGAAGGGGCAACCAGGGAGATGATAAGGGCGGCACCCTCTATTAGGGAGCTGATAAGTGTCTTAAGACGCAAATGTCATGAGGCTTTATTTTCGCAAGGAAATTTAGGCTTGTCATATTTGTGCGACAATCCTGAAGAGGCAATAATATAAAAAATAAAGATAAGACGAGATCAATGGGTCAGTACATGAAAATGTAAGGACGTCCTGCGATTTCGTCGCAAGACGACAATGTCATGGGGCTTTATTTTCGCAAGGATTTTTAGGCCTGTCATATTGTCGCAACAAAACTATCCTGCAGAGGCAATAATACTAAAGAAATGATAAGGCAAGATCAAGGGGTCATTACATGAAAGTGTAAAGACGTCCTACGATTTTGTCGCAATGACAAGAGGTGGCACAGTAAGACCTTTAACTAGGAGGGCAAAATAAGACCACATAAGAGAAAAAGACAAAAGGAAATCTTGGAGGAAACCAAGATTTCCTTACTTACGAAAATCCAGCAGTAACAGCTGCGAGATTGAGGCAGGAACACATATCACTATTCAAAAGTAACTTGCTTAATCTCTCATTTGAAAGCAAATAACAGAGGCAAGTATGGGAATGTATAGAATAAAAACATGTTATTTGTCTTCATATGATAGATTTACGCGCTCATAAAATGAAAGATTGATAATATATTGATTAACTGTATTGCAAAAAAGAATTGTTCTTTTAACATGTGCAGAAAGAAACAACAAAGGTAGAGCTAATATTTGAAGATCCAAAAAAGTCGCAGCAAAAAGTTACAAGGATAGGAGATTAAAAGAATGGATATACAGATATTACAAAAAGAGAAGGAAGAAGACAGAACTATTTCTTGATTGATTTTTCTTCTTCACTTTCTTCATCTTCATTAGACTATTTCTTCATCTTTATTAGACTCTTCTCCTTCACTAGCATCGCTGTCAGAAATATCCAAAGAAGGCACATTCTCAGGGATTTCGTCAAGGAGGCAAGGGTATGAAGAATGATGAATGTTGTTGTCATCGCAGACCGTCTTAATAGTCTGATTGAGAAAAAGAACAACATCATTCTTGAAATTCGCAACAGTAATTTGTAGTTGCTTCTTCAATTTGGAATATTTGTCGTTTCGAAGAGAAAAGTCCTTTGCGAGCTGTTCTTTCTCAGATTCAAGTTCTTCAATTCTTTTGCAAAATCTCTCCTAGGCCTCTGCAAACATATGACAATGAATCATCAATTTAATGACAATTTCATAAAAAAAAAAAACAATTAAATAAAGAAGAATGATCAACAACCTTCTTTGTCATAAATCATATCCCTAATCAAGGCCGTATGCTCAGCTTGAAGACTAACGTTAACACCTAAATTATTCCTGGCATCATCTAGAACCTTCGCAGCCCAAGAAAATTCATCGTCATTGTTTATAAGAAGAAGGGAGCGAACTTTATTTTCTCTTTCGCTAAGAATAGCATTTTTGCGGATGGATTCATCCCATTCAATTTGAACCTCAAGAAGAGTTTTTTGGAATTTCGCTAAGGCTTGAGCACCTTGATTAGCAATACGATCTTTGTCATCTATGAGATCACTGATTTTCTTCCTTAAAATATTAACTTTCTCTTTAGAACTAAGATATAGACGTTTAAAGTGGTTGGCTAAACCTAAACTAGATCTATGATCAATTTCTAAGAGACGAAATTTAGATTGAAGTTCGTTTAGTGGAAGAGATTTAATCTTGTTATTTGAAAAATTATTTAAAGAATCATTGAGATGATTAAGGAGGGCATTGTTATCCATAGGATCGGGGAATGAGTGAAGAAGAATGGCTTCATCAGAAAGGTTATAAACGTCTGCGAAAATGGTAAATCAAATGAGGGAAGATAATGAGAGAATAAACCAAAAGAAAAAAGAAAAGTCTCATACCATAAAGCTGTTGGTTGGCACTTTGAAGACTAGAAATCTTATTCTTCTGAGTGGAATAATCAGCTTCTAATTGCTTATTTTTCTCACGAAGAATAGCAGCTTCAATTTCAAACTCTTCATTTCTCTTGCGAAGAGTAACAGCTTCAGCTTCTAATTCTTCATTTTTCTTGCGAAATTGAAGATTCTTATTTTCGAGAATACTGTGCCTTTTCTCAAGATCTGAGGCAACAACAAAGGAATCTCTCCCGGACTATAAAGGAAAGTAAAGAAATTATCAAGATATAACTTAAAATCGAAATTATGAAGAAATAAGGGAACAAAGACATACCAAGACACCAAGTGCATTTAGGAAGCTGGGAGTCACCGATCTGGAGACCCCATGAAGAGAATCATCACCCTCTAGTAAAGGAGCATCACAGATACTCGCGAGAGCTTCGCACGTACTAGAAAGACGATCATCTCCAATTCCTTGCATGGAGTCAGAGAAGATGCTAGACAGTTGCGCCATAGAAGATTCAGTTGGAGGATTCTCCTTAGCGAGAGAAATATCAACATCATCAGAGCTTTCACTGGATTGAGGATTTGAAGGAGAAGAGGAATGGATCTTTCGTTTCTTAGAAGGTGGGGCAGTAGACTTCTCCCTACAAAGAGAACCTTTACCTTTACCTTTGGTCTTCGCAACCTTAGGATTTTCTTCTTCTCCAACAACTTCATCACCAACCTTCGCACACGAATGAAGATAAGAAACAGAGGCAACAATATTGTTAAAAATAATAAAGAAAAGTATTTCTTACTTCATCGGTGATCGAACGGAGTGTTGCTAGGGTACTTGCCTTAGCATTTGTTTTATAACTCTTCCTCAACTTGATAATCTGAAAATTTCGCAAGATTAATAGGTATAAAAAGGAATGAAGATTACAAATTGAGCGAAATTTAGGAAGCATACCTCTTTTGATTTCTCTGGCCAATTAAAAACCCAAGGTTGATAATTGGCGAGATTCGTGGGGAGAACATTTGAACCTGAAATATAAGGTCCATTCAAAAGTAGGGGAAAGACGCACCATTTGTCGTCTTTGGAATGACGAGGAACATTGTTCTTTCCAGAATGCCAATCGATATCCTGCATAAGTATTTTGTCGCTGGGAATATTTTCTTTTCTTTTCAAACGTGCACCCCAGCGAGTTCTATCGTTCTTCATGTTTATTATTTCATAGTTTTCGAAGAAACTCTCCACTGAATATTTTTCAACGAATATCTCTAAGTCCTCAAATTTAGGATCTCTGACTTCTTTGGGATAAAGAGATCCCTTACCAGCACCACGGTTGGCGAACTCAAGCATTAAGCGGATACAATCCCCGCTTAATTGGTATATGGCTCGCGAGAATTTCGCATGAGCAAGAATTTCATAAAACAAAGGAAGATCTGGGTCATAGAGAGGAATGGGAAGACCAGCGAGAATCTGACCTAGCGAAATTATGATTTTTTGATCATCACAATGATGATCAACAAACAGTTTGGCAGAGAGAATGGATTTAGATTCCTGATTGGGAATAGTGGATAATATGAAACCCTTCTCTTGCAAATCTTTCTGAACCTCTCCCAAAAGAATTTCATATCTCGACCAACCGGAGGCATCTTTCAAAGTATGGGAATGAAGAGAAGATTGAAGATCAAAAGAAGTAAAAAAAAAGAAGAAGATTTACTGATGAGCAGAAACGGAAATTACGGAGAGATGTTGAAGAAAAGTTGCGTAAAAACTAGAAGGAAAGTAAAAAGAGGAAGAGAGGAGTAAGGAAAGTTTATATAGAGAGAAGATTTCTCAAAAAGGCAAACACATTTAATGCGAAGAGTAGACATGAACGGTTGAGAAAAAGCAGTTGAAAAAGACGTGTCAAGAAATGGATGGAGGAAGAGATACGTGTAATAAATTTTGTGTAAAAGTACGGAATCATGTCAAAACAGATAAGTATGAAAAAATGAACAGCTGCGGCATTTTGAAAGTATTTGTTCTCATGACATTCTCCCCTTCGCAGAGAAGACATGAGAAGAGGCAAGATGTAGGATCAGAATATCGCAACACCAAGATTCTTGCGAAATCCATAAATGACACATTGCGAAAATGTCGCAGATGGATAATACAAATGACGCAACGGATGACGACAGCTTGAACATGAGAAAGATGTGAAGACCTAGCGAGATTTAGGAGTGTTGCGAGATTTAACATTTGTATACTCGTGAGAGTATAGCAAGTCAGATCCGAAAATAAAGGATAGCTTAGCTGTCAACCACTATGTAATGTCCTATATAAAGAGCCGAATAGGCTTAAGAGAGGGGAGATCTTTTTCGAGTGAGGAGCAAGTTATTAAGAGAGAGAAAGTTTAGAGCGGTTGTAAAGTCCTTTACTTATTTTCCTTTCCACCTTGTAATATTAGTTAGTTTTAATCAATAAAGAATATAATTGTTCATCTTAAAATGACTTAATTGTGTGAATTCTAGTGAGGGGTGTAGTGTGGGATTTCCTGCTACTACAACAACATATTCGAGTCCAACTATGTTCTAAGTTTGCTTAATATTGTACTCTTTTTCTTTAGTTCAGGTTTTGTCCCTCCGGGTTTTCCTGAAGAAGTTTTAACGAGGCAATTAATTAACGTAGACTCGTCGGTCCTTGAAGATCGTATTGCATGTGATGAACTACATGTAAAGTACGAGACAACATGTGAAGTACTACATGTGAAGAGTTGTACCAAGGTTTTGTCCTACTGGTGTAGATGGGGAAAAACGATTTGCTGGTTTTTATGGAATTGAAGAGTCGACCGTGTGGAGACTCCTTGAACCGAGCGAAACGTTGAACCTCACACAGATGCACTGCAAGAAGGGAGTGCTTTAAGTTCGAGAGATCAATCTGTAAGGCTCCGTCCTAAACCAAGAACAATGGCCGTTCCAGAGTCAATTCGGTCACAAGAGAGGATGGGTTGATCTGTAGGAGGGAAGCTGAGAAATGTGTGAGATCAATGGTGATCTGATATTGTAGGTGTGTTGTGAATTCAGCGTAAGAATGCTCTGAATGATTGAATTTTGCTCAATTGAGAGTGAATGCTCAGATGATGAGTTCGTGTAGACGAAAGATTGTCTGTATGAACTTGCCGAGAATTATTTTAGAAGAATGTTCGAGTGTTCGAATCTTGCTCTTTCAATCAGGATTCAGAGACATTTTATAATGCCGGATTTGAAAACACCATGATCCCATGAAGTGTGACAGTTTGATGGATCAGAGAGTGGGGAAGTGGGAAATCGTGTTAAAACCAGTTGCTTATCATGCAGAGACTTGGTTAATTTTCCACCCACTACTTTGCTGACTCTTCCAACTGATTGCACGACTTGCTCACATTCTCATCGTGGGTGAACACACGTGCCGTAGACCACCAGACCAAAACCCTAGTTAATATCCCCCCATGTGACACGATTGATATCTCGTGATTGTGGAGTCAGTTGCTGACTTTGTGGGACGATGAGTCCATGTATTGTTGAATTGAACATGTTTTGCAAATGTTCTGAAATACATGAATCAAATATGTCTACTGAGACGAGGTATTATTATGTTGATTACCTAAGACGAGCAAACTGTGTTGCTGAATCGTCGAATAATATTTATAGTTGAACAATATTCTTGAATCTGAGCAAATATTGCTGGTTCGAGCAAATATTGCCGGTTGAGCAAATATTGCTCGTTTGATGAATTGTTAGTAGCAGGACCAAAATAAATATTAATTTAAGATATCGATCACGGGTCGAGTAAAATAAATAAAAATATTGATCATGGAATCAACATAAAATTATCGAGTATTTGAATCGCTCGAATCATGTTTATGCGAGCTCGGATTCAAAACCCTAATTTTATCGAAATGATGATTTATTGCAAATCAATCTACAGAGTGAAGCAGGGACCGGCTACATGGGATGACGAGTTCACCATGTATTCCCAGATGCTCGAATGAGCAAAATACCAAAGTCTCTTGAGGACCAGTTGGTGAAAGAATGATTAAATGCTGGTTTAATCATTTATTGAAATAATGCTCGTGTGAGCGACAAATAATAAATACCTGGTCATGAACAGAGGGACTGACCAAGAGGTCATGGGACCGGCCCTTGGTATCCGTGGGACCAATGGATGGTCGTTCAAGAAAACTCTTAATTGTTTGGAAGAAGTTTGAACCTAATATGAGCAATTGAGCAAATTAGGTTAAAATCATTAAAACATGTGGGACCGGATGTTTGCAGGCCTTAGAGCCACCCTTGGTCGGTCAAGGGGATGTGCTCGTGTCACCATAGTGTCCGTGTCTCAGTCCTGAGAGTTTCAGTATTTTCCGATGCGCGTTTGAGCAACATTCTGAGAAAATATGCAGAATCTGTGGTTTTCTTTGAAACTAGGAAAAAAATACATGAGATGATGAAAAATGATAAATAAAACAGGGAATTGCAAGGTGTGGGACCGACCATGGGTAGGGCATGGCCGGCCGGTGGACAAGCACGGTCCCATACTTTCCCAGTTTTATGTAATTTTATGTACTTTCTCTGATTTGAGGGAAATTCCATGAAACTGGAGAGTTTTATGAAATTAGGGAACTTCCATGAGATGAGAGAGATATAATAATAATAAAACAGGGAATGATGGAGTGTGGGACCGGCAATGGCCAAGGCATGGCCGGCCGGCCAATGGGCACGGTCCCAGAGCACTCTTCCCAATTTTATGTAATTTTCATGATTTTAGGAAATATTCATAAAAATCAGAGAGATTTGTTAAAATCAAGGTATTTTGTTGAAATCAGGGAGTTTTCATGGAATCAGGAAACTAAAACAACAAGTAATAATAAAATAATAGGAGTATGGGACCGGCCGGCTAGAGCCCGGTCCCACGAGTTTTCCTAATTTTATAATAATTTTCATGATTTTAGAGAAAATTCATAAAATTAGGGAATTTTCATGGTTTTAGGGAAAATTCATAAAATCAAGGAATTTTCATAATTTGAGAGAAATAATAAAATAATGGGGTCGTGAGGTGTGGGACCAAGCAACGGCTAGGGCATGGCCTTACCACCGGGTGCTCGGTCCCACGAATTTTCCTAATTTTATAATATTTTTCATGATTTTAGAGAAAATTCATAAAATTAGGGAATTTTCATGATTTTAGGGAAAATTCATGAAATCAAGGAATTTTCATAATTTGAGAGAAATAATAAAATAATGGTGACGTGAGGTGTGGGACCGGCCACGGCTAGGGCATGGCCGACCGGCTGGTGCTCGGTCCCGCGACACCTTTCCCTAATTTTATTATTTCTTTGATAAAATCATGAGATTATAGAATTTCCTTGAAACGAAGGAGATTAGCTCGAACGAGAGAATTTTCACGAGATCATGGAAAAATAATAAAATATGACAAAATACAAAATTAAGCGCGGGACTGGTCACGGCATGACCGGCCAAATGATGAGCCCATTCCTCTGGCACATTTGCTAATATTTTATTATTATTATTTTTCCTTCCTATTTTGCATAGGTTCATCGTTCATTCATATTTTTGAAATGCTCGTTTGCGCATTCAAATGCTGGTCTGTGCATTATTTTAAGTACACTTGCACCATTTTAGTCAGGGCTTATTCGATGCTCAGATGCCTGTCTCGTTGAATATTTATCACTAATCCGTGGAATTATGCTGGGAAGAACCACGAATTGAAGTGACGAAATATAACGAAGAATCGTAGAATATTGCTGGATATTCAGGCGATTATAGATAATTAACTGATGGCTTTATACTAGCAGGGATTCCTATCTAGGAGCATTAATTACTTGAGGGTCGAGCAATATGAACTTGCTGGAGTGTCATATTCCTCTTGTATAGTCAGGGAAAACATGGTTGCATCCTGGAGACGTTATTGCTCTACACTAGCAGACATGTTGTCTAGGAGCCATCCAATCTTGCGATTCTATACAGTATGAGATGCGCCGTGGTCTCAGCTGGGAGACTACACATGTACATCTTCTCTGAGAGACTTTCTCGATCAGAGGTTTTATGGCATGAGCTTTCACGCTTAGAGACATGAGTCTCAATACTCATCCGATTGCCGGATCCGGAGTAATTATCGAAATTGCTCAAGTATTCATGAGATGTGCCGTGGCCTCAGCTGGGAGACTACACATCTACATATATTCTGAGAGACAGCCTTCTCAGTCAGAGATTTATGGCATGAGCTTTCATGCTCTAATGAGAGACTTGGGCCTCAATACTTATCCGATTGCGGGATCCGGAGTATAGTTTTACAATTTTACCCTTTGTCGAAAATCCACCATCTACATTAAGTCCCATGCTTAGTGAGGAATAGTCATGTTCCTCAGTCAGCATTGAATGGTAATTTTCCAGGTACAAACAGAAATAAGTAATTGAACTTAGTCATAAGATATAAGATATTGCCGGATTTCGACTGAATGAGCAAACCATGGTTTGAGCGGAAACCCAGTGGCATAATAGAGCATCATCCAGTGAGCAAAATTGGTGTAGAACCGCTGATTTGATGGTGGAACCCTGGTTGGTTTAGGATTCAAGGGCCGAGCCCAAAAAGGAAATCCTTATGGAATTAGGTTTTGGAAGTAAAATTTGATATAAAAGGAATTAATTCCTTTTTTTTTATTCTTCCCACACGACCACCATCTTCTTCATCCTCCCATCACCTTCACGTCCGAGTTTAGCAGGAGCAGGGAAGATTTTTGCCGGAGCGCCACCGTCCGTCCGACCGGAGCTAGCACCGTCGGGCCAACTTCCGGCCGGCACCGACCAGGTACGCAACTTTTTTTTTTGTTTGTTTGCTGATTTTATGAGTTTTTCATGTTGAAATTCTATACATGTGTATACATTAGCGTGAGTTTTGTAGAAAAACCCTTATTTTATGAAACGTATGTTCGTTCGATCGTTAGTTTAAGAAACTAGCGACAATCCCTAACTTGAGAGAGATTTTTCTTTGGAAATAGACCTGCGTCCAGTGATAAAATTTTGTTTATGAGCTTTCATGGAAGCCAAAACTTTATCTTAAAAGGCGTGAGCTTTCACAAAACCGAAATAAACCTCGTTTTAGAGAATAATGCTCGTACGAGGGAAAATTAGATTTTTTTTTTTTTGAAACCGTGACATATTATGATGAATATGATGTATTTTGTTCACGTGGGTTTGTTCATATTAGATAAAATTTGGAAATTTACGTGAGTAATTCACGTTAATTATTGTTTTGTAAAATCAAAACGTGGGTTTTGAGTAACCTCGAAACTTCGAAAATTTATTTATGATGAAATATTTTCTTGGTGTAAATTTCATAGTTCAATTGTGGATGTTTGAACTATGAAAATTGTGTCTATGATTTTATGAAAAATCAGCTTTGAAAGTTAATAAAGTTTCGTTCATTATTGCAGGTTTCAAGAAACGAACTAATTTTGGAGTGTTAACTATTGCGGCACAATCACTATTGTTAGTGGAATCGTAAAGAGGTAAGAGTTAAGAGTTTCCGTTTTTGTAGATGGATTTATTTGCATGTCGATAATTTTATGCTCCTGGTTCCAGAAAATGTCAGCTTCCAGCAGCAGTTATTCCTCCAGCTCTTCTGATGAGGATTCCAAAGCTAAATTGAAAGCTAAGAAAATTCATAACGAGGGAGCGAAGCCTAGCATACCCTTGAACGAGCGGAGGGTCACTTATGCTGAACTCAGGAAAATAAAGGCTGAGGATGATGAGGCAGAGGATCGTCAGCGCAGAAAGGATCGAATCCGGCACAGAATACTAAAGGCTGAGGAGAGACGCCAATTCTTAGACGGGGTACCTTCTCACTCCGATGTTGATGCTTCTGAAGAAGAAACTACATGGGAGTTACCAGAGCGTAAGATCAAGCCTGACTAGTATTCCAGAGAGTTTGAGAGAACCATGAAGCAAATTGAAGTCAAGTCGGCGTAAGAAGATTCGGACTCAGATGATCTTGATATCCATCCAGATTTCATCGATAATTCTGATAGTGACTCCGAAGAGGATTCCGAGAAGGATAGTGATGATGAATCTGACAACTCGGATGAATCTGACGAGTAGCTTTACTTTCAATCCCCTTTTCTCTTTTAGCATTTAAACGTTTTTATCTTTCGTAGTAAACATCTTCATTCAATCAAATTTATTGAAGTATTAAGATTTTCCTTTCAAACGAGAGACCCTTTCATTAATGTTATTTATTCTTGATTGAATCAAATAAAGTGAACCAATCTTCACACGCCGAACCCATTATAATCTTCCTTTGCTTGATTTATGGTTTCCATCTGTGAAAACATCCAGGCATAGACAATGTAACACACAAAGCCGTGTGACTTGCTGACCGTTCCTAGCTTTGGTCAGTCCCCAGTGCATTATTTTACTCCGCATCTCTAGTATTGACCTTGTTCAAAGACTTAGGGTTTCAGTAAAACCCGCAACTGAATTGAATGTTTGCATAAGATAAGTGCCTGCCGTATCTTGTATATATCTCCAAGGTTTAAGGTTTAATACTTGCGCAAATATTTCTTCCATTCCTGAGTTAGTTTCACAGAAGAAATTTTCGATTGCCATACCTTTCATATCATGTCTAGCGATAATACTTCTTCTCGAAACGGACTTCAGTCGAAGCATGGAATAGAAGCGTCTATCTCGGTAAGTTGTACATCTTCTTCGTCCCTGTTTGGTCGAGGTTATTGATCGTAGGGAATGATTTGTTGCAGGATAATCAGAAAAATCCTTTTTCTCACAATTCGAGGCCCAAGCGGACTGTCAGGACTCCTGCCCAGTATAGGTCGGCTCCCGTTGAGACTGGATCATCTGTAAGCAATCTTACAATTCTTGAAGTTTTACCATGCTCAATTTCGACAAAATTAAACACTTCCTCATTTCGTCACAGGCGGACGTTCGTGTCATTGTTGATGCTAGAAGGAGAAGGAGTGGAAAGTCCGTGACCGTGGTTGAAGTTGAAGATAGCATCAACCAGGCATGTGAAGATTCTGCAGAATCCATGGAGACAGGAGACAATGTTAATGCACGTGAATACCCGATGGCTGGACTCTTGTTTGAAGCTCCCTTGATCAATACTTTCCCGGACAATGAGGTGGTCGGTGGATTCGTCATTCCCAAGTGTCATGTGCCTCTGTATACCAAGATATGGAAAAAGTATGGGCACATTGCTACTACTGAAGTATGGAAAGGTTTTCTACCAACCCTCTTGACCACAGTTACAGGGCTGTTACCGATCATTGAAGATATGAACCAAATGCACCTGCGGGATTTCAAGAATCAGGAACTACACAAGTGGGATGAGATGGTTTCTAATTGTGAGACATTGCGATTTAATGTGAGCTGGCTTCATCGTCGACTTGAGATAATCAAGATTCATAAGGCGGCGGAAGCTGCTGATACAATTTCCATGACCACTGCTTTATTGGAGAAGGAGAAGATACTGGTTTTGGAGTCGGCTAGGGTCGAGAAGGCGGTCGAGGATTTGAAGGTAAAGACCAGGATCTTCCAGAAGAAACTTGACAGAGTTTTTTATAGGGATTATCCATTGCTGGACGGTTTGCTCTGGGTGATCATTCGGGAGAGTTGAAATGTAGGTTTCTGATAAGGTAGAATAATCTGATAGCATGAGGAATTTTTTGTTCAATTGATGAATGTTTGGTGAACAAACGAGCATTTTGCATGCTCTCTGAAATAAATTATATTTGAGATATATTTGAATAAAGGTTAATTATCTGCTGCTGATCAAGCATAATAGGCTTTGAGCCATTTGCCGTTGATAATATTTCCTTCCTTTCCTCCACCGACTGCTAAAATTTTGTAGTATCCACTAGACACCGCTTTGATGATAACATACGTCCCTTCCCATTTCGGAGAGAATTTGGGAGCGGACATGTCTTGTTGAATGTGCTTTGCCGTCTTTAATACCAAATCTCCTACTTGGAAAGTTCGAGGTTTTACCATTTTGTTGTAAGCTCTGGATATTCTCTGTTTGTAGGCTTCCACATACTTTTCTACTTTAGCTCTCCTTGATTCGAGCATGTCCAGTTCGGCAACTCTTGACTTGGACACTTCAGCTTCATCCCATCGTATTCCACTAGCCGCTGCAATCCTTGCCGAAGGAATTTTTATCTCAGCTGGGAGTATGGCATCAGCCCCATAAACGAGCGAATACGGTGATGTTCCAATCGAGCTTCTTGGCGCAGTTCTGTAAGCCCACAAAGCCATGGGTAATTGCTCATGCCATGACCGTGGATTGTCATGAGTTGTTCGACTGATGATCCGAATCAAAGTTTTTTTGGTGCTCTCCGCTTGACCGTTTCCTTTGGGATAGTATGGCGTGGAGAAAATCTGTTTGATCCCGTACTCCTTGAGCAATTTTTCGACATCTTTGTTGAAGAAAGGAGTCCCGTTATATGTGATGATATGTTTGGGGACGCCGAATCTACAGATAATGTGTTCTTTGATGAAAGCTGCAATAGTTGCCCCTGTAGTACATCTGAGCGGGATTGCTTCGACCCATTTAGTGAAATACTCAGTAGCCGTGATGATGTAATCATGTTGCTTTGAAGATACTGGATTGATCTTTCCGATGATATCAAGTCCCCAGCTATAGAAAGGCCATGGACTATTCACAGAGTGTAATGGAAGACAAGGAGTATAAATAAGATTACCATGAACCTGGCATTGATGGCACTTCTGAACGTATGCGGCTGCATCGTCTTTCATAGTCGGCCAGTAATATTTCTATTGGATTTGGAGAAACAATTTATTTTTCCCTTGGTGTTCTCCTTCATGAGTTTCTTTCAAGACTGCCAGGATTTCATCTTCGGCCAGGCATCTCAACAAGTCTCCTCCAAAGCTTTTACGGTATAAGATTCCGTCAAGAAAGACAAATCTCTTAGCTCTCAGTATGAGCTTGATTGCATCTTTCTTTTCTGGTGGCGACTTGTTGTCTCGAAGGTATTCGATGTAAGGTTGCCTCCAGTCCCCAGCGTGATGAAGTGTCAGGATATCCAAATGATGAGGAGGCGTCTGACAATTAGGACAAGCTCCCTGCAAGGTCCTCGACTGTGCTTCCATGGAGGGCCAGTAGTATCCGAGTCTTTGGAGTCTTCTATAAAGTGTTATCACCAGCATCTGTCCGCACACTTCCTGATGCACACTTTCGAGTTTTTCCTTCACTTCTTATTCGCCGAGGCACCGTGATAGAGATGCATCTGGGTTACGATGGTACAAGGCTCCGTGGTGCAAGAAGATGTTCTTTAGTTCTTTGAGACTGACTGCTCCTTCTGTAACTGAACTTCCCAGCTCGTGAATAATAGGTGTCCTCCAGTCATTTGCTTGAGCATCTTCAGTTTGACTAAGCCATGTGGATGATACAACTCGTTTTTGAACTATGATAGATTTCTCTGACCCTTCGAATTGCAGCTTGGAGGCGTGGGTTGCTAAGCAATCAGCATGTCTGTTATTGGTTCTACCAGTATGAGTGATAGTTACGTCGGCGAAATGAGTTAGGAGTCGTTGCACCTCAGCTCTGAATGGAGCAAGCGTTATCTCCTTGAGAGAGTATGTCCCATTTATTTGATTGACTAATAGTTTTGAATCTCCTCTGATCTCCAGGTACCTCACTCCTGCCTGTTTAGCTAAGGATAATCCTAGCAAGAAGGCTTCATATTCTGCTGAGTTATTTGTACAGTGGTACCTCACTCCTGCATGAATGTGAGAATACTTCACCAGATGCAAATACCAAGACTATGCCCGCTCCTCCAGTATCATTGCTAGGAGTGGCAGATCCATCAAAGTATATCAGCCACGTTTCTTCCTTGACGACTGAAATTTCTGGAAATTCACCTGGTACATCATCATGTAGTGTCATGGAATCTTCCCCTGGAAAAGCAGCCAATAAATCTGTTACTGCTTGACCTTTGATTGCTTTGGGAGAAACACATACTATGTCGAACTCTGACATCTGAAGCATCCATTTTGCAGGTCTTCCTATCAGAGCGGGTTTGGAGAGTAAAAACTTTATGGGATCAGCTTTGGAGACGAGCATGACTCTGTTGGACAGTAAATAATGTCTGAACCTCTGCATTGCATGATCTAATGCCAGGCATGCTCTTTCAGCTTTCGGATATCTGAGTTGAGCATCCTTCATGGTTCGGCTGTAATAGTAGATTGGATGTTCGACGCCTTCTTCGTCTTCTTGAGCTAGCAGTGCTCCGATAGCAACGTCACTGGAAGCTGTGTATAGTATCAATGGTCGTCCTTGTACTAGAGACCTCATGACTGCAGGTGATAAAACTATATGTTGTATCTTCTAGAATGCCTCCTATTGAACATCCGTCTAGGTAAAACTTACCCCCTTCTTCAGCAGAGGAGTGAACGAAGCAATAAGTTGAGCCAATCCTGGTATGAAGCGTCTGATATAATTCACCTTACCCATGAAACTCTGTAGTTCCTTCACAGTGCGCAGAGGAGGCATGGTGGTGGTGGATTTTGCTTTGTCGGATCGACTTTGATCCATTCGGCAGTAACCATGAATCCTAGAAACATCCCAGAAGAAACTCCGAAAGCGCATTTTAGAGGATTCATCTTTAACTTGTATTCTCTGCATCTTTCGAAAACTTGCCTCAGAACATCTAGATGCGATGCTCGAGCTTTAGATTTCACCACAACGTCGTCGACATAGTCTTCTACTTGCTTGTGCATCATATCATGAAATATTGCTATCATGGCTCGTTGGTAGGTGGCACCTGCATTCTTCAATCCAAAGGGCATCACAGTATAGTTGAAAATTCACGATAGGAGTGAGGAACGCGGTCTTGGCAGCATCATGCTCGAACATCTTGATTTGGTTGTATCCGCTGTAACCATACATGAATGAGAACATACCGTGACCGCTAGTTGCATCGACGAGCATATCAATGTTGGGCAAGGGAAAGTCATCCTTCGGGAAACATTTATTCAGGTTTCTAATATCTACACAGCATCTGATTTGATCATTTTTCTTCTTAACTGGAACAACGTTAGCCAGCCATGTCGGATGTTGAATAGGCTTGATAAACCCTGTTATTAGCAATTTCTGAATCTCGACCTTGATTTGATCCTCGACCTCATGCCTGAACTGTCTTGGTGGTTGTTTGACAGCCTTGGAACCGGGAGTGATATGCAGACGATGAGTGACCAGTTTTTCGTCCAGACCCGACATTTATTCGTACGTCCAGGCAAATATGTCCCGATATTCTTTCAGCAAACTTACCAAACCTTCTCGTTCCTCCTGTGATAACGCAAAGACCGATTAGGATTGGTCTCGGGTCTTCTTCTGTGCCGATGTTGACTGTCTCAAGCTCATCAGTAGTAGAGTTTATGCCATCTTGCAACTGTTGCGGAGCATCTTGAACCTTGTCGTTAGGCGTTTGCTCGACCTGACATGATTCATTAGTGCGGGGAGACTCTTGATCAATCTCCCCTATTAATTTCTAATCTTTGCGTCGCCGATAAGTGGTTCTTCCTTCCGCATCATGGATGGTTGTGAAGTTTGATCCTGGCGTCGCGACTTGGTCCTTACGGCGTTTGACGGGCGTAGCAGGTGATTTGACTGGTCTTGCTTCCGAAGATGGTGACGACGTGTCAGCAGCAGCTGTTTCGATAGTCTTCTAGCTCGGAAGTGGAGTGTTTTAAATATTCTTGGGAGGTTCAGGAATGTTTCTCTGGGATTCGATGAATTCGACATCAAAGGCCATGGCGTAAGGGGATAATGAAGCGGCTATGCGAACGATCTTATTGTTGAGTAGAGCCTTCATACATTGATGGTAAGTCGATGGGACCACCTTGTTGTCATGGAGCCATGGTCGCCCAAGTATCATGTGATAGTCAGGTTCTTGTTCGATCACATGAAATTTCACTTTCGACTGAATTGGTCCTACCCTCAAATCTACATACGTATATCCATATGTATGGCTTTGGCTTCCTTCAAATCCTGTCATTAGGATGGGATGGTGAATGATTTTACCTTGTGGGAATCTGGCCATCCTGAGGGTCTTCATAGTGACGACGTTCGTGGAAGCGCCTGTGTCAACGAGGGCCCTCCTAAATTCGGTGCTTTTGATGAAACCAGTCACGTACAATTCCCGATTATGTCCTTCATCTGCCATGCGATCTTCTTCTCCAAAAGTGATGTTGTCAATCGAATGTTCAGACACCAGGGAGACTTCTTCAACTTCTGGGTTTGGTGGAGTTATTTGCACGTCAGACGATATTTGGCTGAGTGCGGCAAACGTGTCTGTACGCTGCTCTTTGGAAAAGTGTAAAAGTTCACACATATTTTCAACCAACTGTGCAACTTCCTGCTCCACTGGCTTCTCATAAATGGTAAAACTATTGGTTTGAGGCAGATCACCATTGGGAGCAGTTGGACGTTCCATCATCTCTGCTCCAAGTATTCTCATTACATGTACTAGGCAGGTGAACAGGTTGTCGATTGCTGCTTTCAACCTTTGCACGTCTCTTGACAAATTGTTTTGCCTCCACGCTAGTTCAGTCAAAGTCGGGATTTCTCCATCGTTCGTTTCGACGGAGATAAATGGAGTTGTGAAATATGACAATTCATTGTAACCAGAATTGTTCGAAGGAGTGTGAGGAAGGTTACCATTCGAGATATTCTGGTTGGGATCTGGAGTGGTTGAATTATTCCTAAGACCAACCATCTTGTGAAATCTTGAGATTGCAACCGAAAGATTAACCTCCCACTGTGGTCGCCAATCTGTAGATGGGGAAAAACAATTTGCTATTTTTTACGGAATTGAAGAGTCGACCGTGTGGAGACTCCTTGAACCGAACGAAATGTTGAACCTCACACATATGCACTGCAAGAAGGGAGTGCTTTAAGTTCGAGAGATCAATCTGTAAGACTACGGCATAAACCAAGAACAATGGCCGTTCCAGAGTCAATTCGGTCACAAGAGAGGATGGGTTGATCTGCAGGAGGGAAGCTGAGAAATGTGTGAGATCAATGGTGATCTGAGATTGTAGGTGTGTTGTGAATTCAGCGTAAGAATGCTCTGAATGATTGAATTTTGCTCAATTGAGAGTGAATGCTCAGATGATGAGTTCGTGTAGACGAAATATTGTCTGTATGAACTTGCCGAGAATTATTTTAGAAGAATGTTCGAGTGTTCGAATCTTGCTCTTTCAATCAGGATTCAGGGACATTTTATAATGCCGGATTTGAAAACACCATGATCCCATGAAGTGTGACAGTTTGATGGATCAGAGAGTGGGGAAGTGGGAAATCGTGTTAAAACCAGTTGCTTATCATGCAGAGACTTGGTTAATTTTCCACCCACTACTTTGCTGACTCTTCCAACTGATTGCACGACTTGCTCACATTCTCATCGTGGGTGAACACACGTGCCGTAGACCGCCAGACCAAAACCCTAGTTAATATCCCCCATGTGACACGATTGATATCTCGTGATTGTGGAGTCGATTCTCGACTTTGTGGGACGATGAAAGTCCATGTATTGTTGAATTGAACATGTTTTGCAAATGTTGAAATACATGAATCAAATATGTCTACTGAGACGAGGTATTATTATGTTGATTACCTAAGACGAGCAAACTGTGTTGCTGAATCGTCGAATAATATTTATAGTTGAACAATATTCTTGAATCTGAGCAAATATTGCTGGTTCGAGCAAATATTGCCGGTTTGAGCAAATATTGCTCGTTTGATGAATTGTTAGTAGCAGGACCAAAATAAATATTAATTTAAGATACTGACTGCTGGGTCGAGTAAAATAAATAAAAATATTGATCATGGAATCAACATAAAATTATCAGAGTATTTGAATCTGCTCAGAATCATGTTTATGCAGAGCTCTGGATTCAAAACCCTAATTTTATCGAAATGATGATTTATTGCAAATCAATCTACAGAGTGAAGCAGGGACCGGCTACATGGGATGACGAGTTCACCATTTATGCCCATATGCTCGAATGAGCAAAATACCAAAGTCTCTTGAGGACCAGTTGGTGAAAGAATGATTAAATGCTGGTTTAATCATTTATTGAAATAATACTCGTGTGAGCGACAAATAATAAATACCTGGTCATGAACTGAGGGACCGACCAAGAGGTCATGGGACCGGATCTTGGTGTCCGTGGGACCAATGGATGGTCGTTCAAGCAAACTCTTAATTTTTTGGAAGAAGTTTGAACCTAATATGAGCAATTGAGCAAATTAGGTTAAAATCATTAAAACATGTGGGACCGGCTGTTTGCATGCCTTAGAGCCACCCTTGGTCGGTCAAGGGGATGTGCTCGTGTCACCATAGTGTCCGTGTCTCAGTCCTGAGAGTTTCAGTATTTTCCGATGCGCGTTTGAGCAACATTCTAAGAAAATATGCAGAATCCAGGGTTTTGCTGAAACTAGGAAAAAATACATGAGATGATGAAAAATGATAAATAAAACAGGGAATTGCAAGGTGTGGGACCGGCCACGGGTAGGGCATGGCCGGCCGGTGGACAAGCACGGTCCCATACATTCCCAGTTTTATGTAATTTTATGTACTTTCTCTGATTTGAGGGAAATTCCATGAAACTGGAGAGTTTTATGAAATTAGGGAACTTCCATGAGATGAGAGAGATATAATAATAATAAAATAGGGAATGATGGAGTGTGGGACCGGCAATGGCCACGGTCCCAGAGCACTCTTCCCAATTTTATGTAATTTTCATGATTTTAGGAAATTTTCATAAAATCAGAGAGATTTGTTAAAATCAAGGTATTTTGTTGAAATCAGGGAGTTTTAATGGAATCAGGAAACTAAAACAACAAGCAATAATAAAATAATAGGAGTATGGGACCGGCTAGGGCATGGCCGACCGACTAGAGCCCGGTCCCACGAGTTTTCCTAATTTTATAATAATTTTCATGATTTTAGAGAAAATTCATAAAATTAGGGAATTTTCATGGTTTTAGGGAAAATTCATGAAATCAAGGAATTTTCATAATTTAAGAGAAATAATAAAATAATGGTGACGTGAGGTGTGGGACCGGCCACGGCTAGGGCATGGCCGGCCGGCTGGTGCTCGGTCCCATGACACCTTTCCCTAATTTTATTATTTCTTTGATAAAATCATGAGATTAGAGAATTTCCTTGAAACGAAGGAGATTAGCTCGAACGAGAGAATTTTCACGAGATCGGGGAAAAATAATAAAATATGACAAAATACAAAATTGGGCGCGGGATCGGTCACGGCATGGCGGCCAACCGATGAGCCCAGTCCTCTGGCGCCTTTGCTAATATTTTATTATTATTATTTTTCCTTCCTATTTTGCATAGGTTCATCATTCATTCATATTTTTGAAATGCTCGTTTGCGCATTCAAATGCTGGTCTGTGCATTATTGTTAAGTACACTTGCACCATTTTAGTCAGGGCTTATTTGATGCTCAAATGCCTGTCTCGTTGAATATTTATCACTAATCCGTGGAATTCTGTTGGGAAGAACCACGAATTGAAGTGATGAAATATAACGAAGAATCGTAGAATATTGCTAGATATTCAGGCGATTATAGATAATTAACTGATGGCTCTATACTAGCAGGGCTTCCTATCTAGGAGCATTAATTACCTGAGGGTCGATCAATATGAACTTGCTGGAGTGTCATATTCCTCTTGTATAGTCAGGGAAAACATGGTTGCATCCTGAAGACGTTATTGCTCTACACTAGCAGACATGTTGTCTAGGAGCCATCCAATCTTGCGATTCTATACAATATGAGATGCGCCGTGGTCTCAGCTGGGAGACTACACATGTACATCTTCTCTGAGAGACTTTCTCGATCAGAGGTTTTATGGCATGAGCTTTCACGCTTAGAGACATGAGTCTCAATACTCATCCGATTGTCGGATCCGGAGTAATTACTGAAATTGCTCAGTATTCATGAGATGTGCCGTGGCCTCAGCTGGGAGACTACACATCTACATATATTCTGAGAGACAGCCTTCTCAGTCAGAGATTTATGGCATGAACTTTCATGCTCTAATGAGAGACTTGGGCCTCAATACTCATCCGATTGCCGGATCCGGAGTATAGTTTTACAATTTTACCCTTTGTCGAAAATCCACCATCTACAACTGGTTTTTCCTTGTCAAAGTTTTAATAAGGCAATTGATTTCGGCACAAGTCATCGAGGATGTATACACATAAATCTGTAACCAACCACTTGTAAAGATAAGGACACGTGTCCTACATCAACACCAGGGGCTTCAAAGCAATGATGCCACGTCGCCACACATAAGGACAAATATCGCCATCATCTACCACGTATCCCTTATCATGCAAATCCAACGATGACCAATCAAGGATCACCTAACATTAAGACCACCGCGAAGTACCTTATAAAACTCTAAGACATCACTTTTTACCATCCCAAGGAAGATCCAGATCCGACGAATGAGAGGAAGATCAGTTTATACACGCGTCAACAGTTGTCAAAAGCGTGCAGACTGACCCAACCACCCACAATAAATGCTACGAGTATAGGGTACGTGTCGAGCATTCTATGCAGAAACAAGAGGCAACCCAGCGTTAAAGTGTATTACCGAAGAGCCATTGGTATAATACGAAGATACCATCGGGGACAACACAAATACCAAGACGATAAGGATACAGCTGTCTCTGATGGCGGACCCCATGTTCAATCTCTATAAATACCCCTCTCCACTTAGAGAGAAGGGGTCGACCGGTTCTAAGTGAGAGAGAGAGAGAAGAGCAGAAGAGAGAAATAATAAGAGTAAGTAGTAGATTTATCTTCTTCCTAGCTTTGTTATTCACTCCAAAGTCATTCGACTATCTTTGTAACCCCCAAATGCATAGTGAAACAACTACCCCCGTGGATGTAGGCCTTAGTGCTGAACCATATAAATCATTGTCTCATTTATATTCCACACTTTATCTTCCGTTTTACTTATTATACTATAATATGTTACGTATTGTGCATCGGTAGATCTGTTTGGGTTACTCCCCTACGGCTAGACGAGGACGAGCCCTAAGGCTCTGAGTCTAATAATCATCGGACTTCTACCATTTTACACGTATTTCATTCTCCTCGGTGAATTTGTATGCAATGCGAGTATTGTTTGTGGACACGTAATATCATCGTTATTTCTGTGTTCACAATCTGACGCTAGAAATAGGGACTTTGTCCTGGTAAAAGATTTATCTTATCCTGTGATTTTACCTATTTTTTGGCTCCCTGTGCTATTCTCTAAATAATAGTGTTCGGGACAACTTGTTATTCTCTAAACTCCTTTACGTCCATGTTATTCATTGCAAAGGTTCTTTGGCTCTACGATCGCTTTTATAATCATCTTCGGATTTAAGCTAACACTCGAAATCAATTTTTCAAAATAGTTTTCTCCGTGTGTTTAAAACATATAGATCTGTACTTTCCTTAGAGTTTTCCATGTTTCCCGTGTTTAAAACATATAGTTCTGTACTTTCCTTAGAGTTTTCCATGTTTAAAACATATAGATTTGTACTTTCCTTAGAGTATTTTTCAGATCCATGAGTAGATCTATGTTTATAATTATTGGATCTGCCTTTTCAAATCATTTCTTTCTTTCAAATGATCCCTCAAAATATTTTGGTTGAGTGTTGTGCTTTTGGCCTTCGCATTCGGATTAACTTTACTAACAGAACCCACGTGGATATTGTTTCTTCGATGATATTTTGTCTATACAGAAAAAGGGATCGAAGATGGAAAAAACAAAGGATGTGGGAAAAACCAAGGCATCGTCAAAAGAAACACCAAGGACAACTCCGGTTATGACACGCAGTAAGCAGAAGGGTGAAAAGCTCAAAGTAACCAACAAAAGGCAAGATGCAGCTGAAAGCACGATGCCATTGGATGCCAGCGCAATAGCAGCAGAAGCGTTGAAAGCCGCAGTAACCAAAGCAGGAGCCTCCAAAGTGGAAGCGGCAACCCGAGGAAGTGAACAACGTGAAGGAATGGCAGAATCAACAATACAACAACCCCTCTATAGAATGCCACTCACCAACGAGCAGAATCAACCACTGTCAATGAACCAACCCCTTCTAATAGCAAATCAACCAGCACAACAACCGATGGAGCTCCAGGCCCCACACACTGACCCACCGTTCCCTTTGATACAGATTGTTGATGAAGATCACACTGTAGCTATCGGTGGACAGGTACAAGTAGGGACTCCGAACCAGGGATCAAACCACTCCGTCCAGATGTTGGCTGAGATCGAGGAGTTGAGGAAGAATCAGAAGGTGTATGCATACGCCATGGCTCTGCTCGCACAAGAAAACCAACTGCTCAAAGATAGGATCGCTCACAGTGCCGTGGTAGAAAACTTACATGATGAAGCTAACTTCAAGGCACCGCCGCCTAATCAAGACCGAAGGATGGTAGTGTCGAACGTCAACAATCTTGAACCATTAAATCGAAGAGCTTCCATGGAAACCAGTAATCTGATCCGGATTACATCCCAGAAGAGTCAGACTATTTCGATAGCGAGGACCAAAGATCACGAAGATCCACAATCAAAGACCACCACCAGTTTGCAATGTAAAACCTTCGTAAAGAAATGAGGGCTGAAATCAAGCATCTAAAAGCAAGGCAAGGGGGAGGAATACTAGAAGAGGTGATGAGAGAAGCCAACACCACACCGCTGACTCCGCATTTGGCCAAAGCTCTTATTCCTCAGAAGTGCCCTATCCCAGCGTTCGAGTGTTACGATGGATCCAGCGATCCCGTGGCCCACCTTTGGTATTACTATCGTATGTTGGCACGATGGGACCAAGATGACGCAATCCTCTGCAGATACTTTACTTCAAGTTTAAAAGGGTCAGCACTATCCTGGTTTGATAACCTACCACCGAACTCCATCGACTCCTACAACCAACTTACTGAGAAATTCTTAAGAACTTATATGTACAACAAAGCCGTTAATGCAGGGATGGGTAAGCTCTTTTCATTAGCAGTCGCATACAAAGGAACGATCAGAGAATATACAGATAGGTGGCACAAAATCTGTCAAGCAATAGGAAATGTGGATCATGTGGTCAGCATCAATTGTTATAAATGGGGATTGGATAGAATGAGTCCACTGTTTGTCGAGATTCACGGAAGTGTACCGAAGACTGAAAGAGACCTTCGAGTAATCATTGAAAAGCACGCCAGGTTGGAGGAAATCCAGCGGGCCCAGACTCAAAGATCTCATCGGACTAATTCGGTAGAGCAAGCCAGCGGATCTAAGAGGGGAGGTTCAATTGAATGTCCTAACGAAGATAAGAGAGGACGAAGGGACGATCGTCGACGTGATGACCGGAAGTTTGAAGATCAAGTTTACACGAAGCTGAATACCGGCTACACCCGCATCCTGAGGGAGATCAAGGATCGGGAGAACCTGGAATGGCCATGGTCCAAAGGAAAACAGCCCCCAAGGTCCGAGAAGTCAAGGGATTACTGCGAGTACCATTGCTTCAACGGGCACCAAACCGAGAAATGCAAGAATCTCAAGATAATGATCCAAAAGTTGATTGATGCTGGTGACCTCAAGCAGTACGTACAGAAGGCAGAAACCGAAGATAGGGCTCAACGAAGCAAGTAAGTCCAATTACCCGAGGGAAACCTAACGCTCAATACCATTTCCTGCTCCGAAGCTACAGGGCCCTCTCTGACGACCCAGATAGGGAAAAGGCTAAGAAAGCAATTTGTGGATTTCTGCGACCTGTATAAGATCGATGGGGTAGAAGTAGACGAACACGAGCAGTGAATGAACGCACCTATGACCTTCGATGCTGAGGATGTCGAGGAAGACATGGAAGACCACAACGATCCTTTGGTCCTCACATTACCAGTGGCAGGGTGTAATATCAAGAAGATCCTCATCGACGGAGGAAGTTCGGTTAATGTTCCATTCTACGACACGTTCAAACGGATGGAGCTGAATGACGAACAACTTATGTCTTCGTATTATACCATCTACAGATTCAATGGGGCACCGACAAAGCCTTTGGGAGATATTGTTTTACAAGTAGATACAGGACCAATGAAGGTTGATACTCGATTAAGTGTAGTGGATGCTCCGTCCCCCTACAACGCCATCATCGGCCGAAGATGGGTGCACAAACTCAAGGGCGTAGCATCAACGTACCACCAGTACCTAAGATTCCCAACACCCGAAGGGTTAATGGAAATCAAAGGAGACCAAGTCACCGCTCGAGAATTCCAGGTTCTACAAAATCAACTCAACAATGAACAAGACGAGCAGCGGAAATCCCAAAGAAACAAGAACAAAGCGGCCGCCAAGGACAAAGCAATTGACTTATATCTCGAAGAAATATCAGGAAGAAGCTTGACGAAGGAAAGAACCGTTTAAATACCGAGGCTGGTACATCAGCAGCTAAGGGGGCTGAAGAGCCTACCAAATATCAGCTAAAGAACGTCCTCCTCCTAGGGGAACCGAAGCCTACATTCACATCTGTAGAGCCCACGAAGGAGGTCAACTTAGGGACTGAAGAGAATCCGAAGATCATAAAGATAAGAACACTAATGGACGAAGATCGAGAAATAACTCTAATCAAGTTGCTCATGGAATATGCAGACATATTTGCATGGAAGTTAGGAGATATGCTAGGAATTGATCCGAAGATAATCCAACACGAGCTTCGTATAAAGCCGGGAACGACCCCCTTCAGGCAAAAAATACGAAAAGTCGCACCGAAATATCACCAGGCCATCGAGAAAGAGCTCCGCAAGTTGTTGGAAGTAGGATTCATCAAGGAAGTGAAGTATCCAACATGGATTTCGAACATGGTCATCGTGCCAAAGAAGAATGGAGGATTAAGGATCTGCATCGACTTCACCAACCTCAATAAGGCGTGTCCAAAGGATAGTTACCCGCTCCGAAGCCTCGATCAACTAGTAGAAGCTGTTGAAGGATACAAAGAATTATCATTCATGGATGGATATTCCGGCTACAACCAAGTAGCCCTGGCAGAAGAAGATCAACAACATACGTCATTCTACACCCCGCACGGCCTCTATTGTTACACCAGGATGCCCTCCGGACTAAGAAATGCGGGGGCAACATACCAGAGAATGGTTGATGCTATCTTCAAGCCGTGGATTAGGAACACTCTAGAAGTCTATGTTGATGATATGCTCGTCAAAAGTAAGCTGCGCAAGGACCACCATAGCATGAAATGAGGGACATCTTCGAGGCAATGAGGAAACATAACATGAAAGTGAATCCAGAAAAATGCACATTCGGCGTCACCTCAGGGAATATCCTTGGATATCTAGTAACGAAGAGGGGCATCTAAGTAGATCCCACTAAGACCCAGGCCATCGTGGAGATGACATCCTCGAAGAACCTGAAAGAAGTCCAAAAGCTCAACGGATCCCTAGCGGCTTTGGGTAGATTCATCGCTAGGTCATCGGACAAATGCAAACATTTCTTCAACATCCTCAAAAAAGGGAGAAAATTCGAATGGACCGCTGAATGCGAGGAAGCCTTCCAGAAGATCAAAGAATATCTATCCACAATCCCGATCCTTCAAAAGCCCGACCCCGATGAAGTATTGGCCCTTTACATAGCATCAACGGAGGATGCAGTCAGTCAAGACGAACACAAAGGTAGAGCAACCAATTTATTACGTCAGCAAGACTCTCAACCCGGCAGAAAGAAATTATACAAAGATCGAGAAGCTCATCTTGGCACTAGTATGGGCAACCCAAAAGCTAATAACCTATTTCTTGACTCATTACGTTCGTGTTCCATGCAAAACACCGTTGGAAGATGTTCTCAAAAGCGCTGGGAAAGTGGGAAGGATAACAAAATGGAATACTCATCTTGATCAGTTCAACATCATCCACGAGATCCAAACTGCCCAAAAATCGCAAGTCCTGGCAGACTTTCTAGCAGATTTACCCCTGGACAACGACGAGGAAGTAAGGGGCATAACAGAAACAGAAGACGGAAAGATCCAGTCGATATTCTCGAACCCTAAAGCCAAAGACGATGGGAGGTCTTCGCCGACGGATCGAGGAATAGGGAAGGGGTGGGCATATGCATCGTAATCACCACCCCTAATGGAGATAGTATCGTACACGCGCTGAGGTTGGAATTCAAGGGGCATACCAACAATATCGTAGAATACGAAGCCGTGGTACATGCTCTTCGTTTGATAATAGAGATGGGGATAACCGACGTACGCCTGACTAGCGATTCGCAGCTGGTCATCCGGAAAATAGGACTGGAATACAACGTCTACGCCGAGGTCCTCTCAGCATGTATGGCTTTAGTCCAGACCTTGGCATCCCAAATACCTAACATCAAATTCCGACATCTATGTAGAATGGACCTCAGGCATGCTGATGCTTTAGCATACATATCATCCATGTTAAAAGATGAAAGCATCAAGGCAATCAAGATAACAAGAGTATATGAGCCCTCGATTACTCCACATGAATCCTTCGCTACAAATCGTGAAGACGATGTAGGGGAGGATATCGCTGACGATGATGCAGGGGAAGACATCGCCGATGAATTTCACGAAGATGATATTATGTCAAGAGCTAACGAAGACGAAGATTTCAAGAACGAAGAAGATTGGAGAACCGAAGTTCATCTTTTTCTTAAAGAAGGCACGCTGCCTGCAGACTTGAAGCAAGCCAGAAAGGTACATTCAAAGGCGGGGAGATATAACCTTCGGGATGGAATCTTATATAAGAAATCTTTTCTCGGTCCGCTGCTACGCTGCCTATCAAGAGAGAAAGGACATCGTGTTTTGAAAGACATACATTATGGAGATGCATGCAACCATAGTGGGATGAGATCACTAGCGGATAAAGCAAAAATGCAGGGATACTATTGGCCACAGATGATACGAGATGCTGCAAGGATGTCTAGGAGATGCGAGGAGTGCCAGCGATTTGCTAAAAGGATCCATGCTCCTGCAACGAAGCTGAATTCGGTAGATAGTCCTTGGCCCTTCTCAAAATGGAGCATAGACATCGTTGGACCCCTGATCGAATGATCAGACGATTCTTGATCGTAGCCACGGACTACTTTAGCAAGTGGGTAGAGGCCAAAGCTCTAGCCAGAATCCGGGACGTGGATGTATTCACATTCATCTTTCAAAATATC
The DNA here is from genome assembly GCA_023531295.1 of Papaver armeniacum. NCBI lineage: Eukaryota > Viridiplantae > Streptophyta > Magnoliopsida > Ranunculales > Papaveraceae > Papaver > Papaver armeniacum. Next base: position 133,113 of record JAJJWW010018890.1, read on the forward strand.
ATTTGCAGGTTCGGCATCCCCGCAGAAATTGTCTCCGACAACGGCAAATAACTACAAGGGAAAAACATAGACATGCTCTTCGATACCTTCAAGATCAGAAAGAACAAATCGACCCCTATCTACCCACAGAGCAACGGCCAGGCTGAAGCCACAAACAAGACTCTTGCTCTCATCCTCAAGAAGTCTCTGGATGAACACAAGGGACGATGGTGTGAACAGTTACCCAATGTGCTATGGGCATATCGAACCACACGCAGGTCCGCTACTGGTGAATCCCCTTTCCTCCTCACTTATGGGGCCGAAGCAGTCATTCCAACGGAGATTATCATGCCAACCACAAAGACCGAAGCATGGGAGAAAAACCTCATAACGGATATGATGCTGGAAAGACTCGGTGACCTAGAAGAAAGAAGGGAAACAACGCTACAAAGGATGGAAAATTACCAACGAAGATTAACAAGAGAATACAACAAGAAGGTTAAGCTTAGAAATTTTGAAAAAAGGACAGTATGTGCTGAGAACTATACCCCAATACCAACGAGAGAAAAATTGGGGAAAGTTAGCACCAACATGGGGAGGACCATTTATAATACATGATATCGCAGGTAATGGATCTTATTACCTGTGTAACCTAAAGGGAGAAGTCCTCAGACATCCATGGAATGCGAAATATCTCAAGCCATACTATCCATAAATCAACGCAGTCCTGCATTTGCGTGAAGAGTACCAGAAGAAGAAGACAACGTACCCGCTTGACATGTTTCCATCTCTCGGACGAGGAATAGAAGACCTCACTTTATCAATCAAACGAGCTTTTTGCAAAATCTCTACTGGGGAAAGTAACCATATACAATCTCTCGGGACTCCCTATCAGCGTTTATAAGTATAGGACCAAGGGGAAGGCTTCCAGCAGAAAGAGATACCCAACCAATCAACAAGGCAGCGGTTCAGCGGAATGGATGCATGTAAATATTTCAATAACGCATTACATATCCGGGAACGCTGCATCAACCCCCACCGTTTGGGAATCCTATGGCCAAGGGTTAGCCAGCGGGGTGACAGGTCCAAAGTCAATAATGAAGGTGCTTATCTTCGTTATTGCCATCAAACACTTTTTATTACTTTACTTAATTCATTTTTCGATAACTGGATTTACTCGCTATCTAAAAAGTAACTGAACAAACAATGCAGATAAATCAGAGTTGTACATATCCAAACAAACGATGATCCATTCCATAAAAGTTGATTACAAGTTCGGGGAATTAAACAAGAAACACAAAAGATACACCAAAAAATGGCCCGAAGCCAAGTAATCAACGAAGATCAACTTTATATAACGAATATGGGAACCTACATCCCCTTGGAAGACCCGACGTGATCAGCTGGGTTATTCTTCCGAGACAAAGGGACGCTTCCTCCCGAAGAAGGATCAGAAGAATAAGTTAAGGGCTCAGGCATAGGACGACGAGGGTAATGCTTAACAATGCCATGATCCTTCTGAAGGCTCTGCTCGATCCTGGTCAGGGTTTTGTTAACTTCTTCGGGAAGCTGGCAATGAGCCTTATATGCAATTATGGTGGTATTGAGTTTGGACAGTGACAACGAAGACTTCAATCGGGCAACTTCCTTGGCTGCTTCCTTCGCTGCTTCGTCCCGAGATCCTGCCAAACCCTCATAATACTTAGCCTGACCCTGCTGCTGCACTAAGGAAGATTGAGCCTCTTTAAGCTTTTCATTTGCAAGGTTAAGTTGTCCCTCGATCTCTGAAAAAGAAGACACAAATGGGTTAGAGAATTAGAATTATGGAACCGCTCATGACCAAACAAATGTATACCTTTGACACTAGCCGAAGCTATATCATATTGTTTATGGGTGAAAACTACTCCTGCAGAATTTGGTAATTTGGGGTGTGGATGAGGAATGAATTTAAACCTTTAAACAAATGCACTGCGCGGTGAGTGCTTATAGATTCGAGATATCAACTGCGTGCAAGTCCGGCCTAAACCAAGAAATGGCCGTTCCAGACTTGTTTCGGTCACAAAGTGAAGGAGATGGGGTTGATCTTAGGGAGGGAAGCGAAGAAGGTGTTGAGATTGTGAAGGTGTTGGCTTGCTTATGACTTGTAACAGAAAGATGAGCAGGCTTGCGGTTGATGCAAGCAGGCCCTGGGTGTTTGAATACGATTTTTGTATTAACACTTGATTTTCTGTCTCGTCTGAACTTGTGTTGTCGTTTGAAATAGGGCGGAGAACCTATTTATACAAGTCATTGAGCCTCATTCACGTCTCTCGTGGGAAGTGGAGGAAGTGGAGTGATGGAGTAGTGGAGTTGTGCGTCGACCAGTCTTGCCCACTTCCCCTGTTCATCTCTAACCGTCCATGACTTCCTAACACGTTCTTGTGATGGCGCGTTGCACGCTGCACGCTGTAAACCGCCGCACCAATACCCAAAGTATGTATCCCCAGTTTGTGACATGATTGATGTTTGGAATGTGTGGATCGTGGATCCACGAAAGATAGCATGTAATGCTGAATTGAATAACTGTGTTATTCAGGAAGTCGATACTTGTGAAGTATCGTGTGTATTTTATGCAGGTAATGCATTACGGTGTGGTAAAGTGATGGGTAATGACTCCTCACTAACCAAATAACTCCCGACCAGGGTTGTATAACCAAGCTGGTGAAGTTGGACGGATGAGATGAGTTTTGAGACACTCATCTGCGACCGTTAATGAATACTAGGTTTCTTGAAGAGGAGCGCAAGCATGACTCTTCAGCTTGGTCAAAACCAAGCATGGGAAGAATTTTGGGGAGGACCGACCGGACATGTATGTAGATGGCATGCTGGTGTACACGTCCATGTCTCACCGTCCCATGAAAGTGCGATCTAGGCCACTCAATTTGACCGTCAAAGGGGAGTGGTTCAGATCGGTTTGCGGCAGAAATCCCTTGCCGCAAAGGAGTTGGAAACCGGCGTGACATCCCTAGTTTGGGCACGCATTTCAAGACAACACATCTTGGTCGGTCTTGGTCGATGGGTTTGACGGGAAGATGGCAGGCCGGTGATCATGCCTATACCTGACTATCCCATGAAAACGTGATCTAAGCCATTCAAATCATCCGGTGAAGTTGAGTGGTCGAGATCAGTTTGCAATTTGGGAAGTGTAACCACGCATGTTTGGGCGGGCGTTTTGGATTAGCCGGGCATGGGATGCCTTGGCCGTTTGCATGAGGAGGTAGATGGGCGCACGGTGGTCATGCTGGTATGACCGGCCCTTGCTTAATCTAATCTGTGACCCTCCATTCGTGCCGGAGAAGATGGACGCGCGTGATGATTTAAAACCCTAATTTTGGCTTTCAAAAGCCGTGCGCCACTTCTTGTTTGGGTGACGATTCTGTCACGGCCAAACATTGTTGGTCTTGACCGATTGGTCAAGTGTGTAGGTGGGCCCACGGTGATCGTGTTGACATGCTCTGGGCCCTTTGAGTCTACATCTACACCCTCCATCTATACCTGCGAAGATGGATGGTTGAGATTATTTTGCGACACATGTAATATGCCGCAAACCCTTATTTAGGGTTTTCCGTCCATAATGCTTGGTATGAACGTCTTTTTTGGCAAGCAACGGCCAATGGCCGACCATGCGGGGTCGGGCCGTGGGTATTCCATACCGCTTGGGGGTGATGGAATTGATCCGGGGTCATCCAATCATGCTTGTGGAGTTGGATGATGCGATCGAGATCATATCCGGACCGATACACGGTCAGTCCGGATGCTCAATCGGGCTAGTATAACACACCGAGAGGGGCTCAATCGGGCTAGTATAACACACCGAGAGGGCTCGGGCTAGTATAACACACCGAGAATCAGCCTGTACGGGTATTTCGTACATGGTTTCATTATAGTGCTTGGAGGTTCGTGTTACTCTGTAAGAGTAACACTCGGTCGTCATGCCACACCGATAACGAGTACCGGAAATACAAGGCCGATATGAAATTCACAGAAGGGATTGTTGCTACATGCTCCAACCCGGAGGAATTTCATGTATTCACTGAACGGGATTGTTGCTACATGCTCCATTCTTGGTGAATTTAAGTGAGGGAGTATCCAACACTTATAAATGGCTTTATCTTTTACAAGATGTCAGCGCATGATTTTTATGGTTTTTACAAATTTAACCTTAAACGAAAATCCACCATCAACATTAAGTCCCCTGCCTAGCACATAATGGTTACACTATTGTGTGGTAGGCATGAGATGGTGACATACATATGTAAGAAAGACAGGATAAAAGGAGTTTACCCGGAAGAGTGTTGGTTGACCGCTAGTTTCCCACGCCGTCACGCTTGTATGGAATCCTTGGTGGGGCCGGTTTCTTTCTTTGGGTATTTGAATCAAAAGAGGAAACCAAATAAGGGAGGAATCCTTCTTCTATTGGGATTCTTCTAATTTTTTGTCTATAAAAGAGACAAAACTCCTTTCTTTTCCTCACGAATTTTTTTTTTTTTGTTTTGGCAAGCAGCTCCCGTGACCTTGCTGCCGCCGCCGACCATCGTTGCCGCTGCTATTGCCGTTGCCGTCGCCGGAGCTGCTACCGTGCGCCGTCCGTCCAAGGTAAGTTCCGCTCTTTTTTTTTTTTTTTTTTTAAAAAAAAAAGGTAAAACCCTAGTTTGTTTAGGTAAACACCTTTTGTAAGACATGTGCATGCTTAGCTTTTTCCACCATTTGGCTTGAATCCGGTAGACACGATTCCCATGAATAAAGAAAATCGTGTTATGATGCATGCGGATGAATGAATGCGGGCCCGCCGTGTATGCCGGAACGTGGGTCTTATTCACACATGCTTGACTGCAATTTGCATCGAACTTGAAATTTGTACGGACTTGAAATTTACCCTGGACTTGAAAACTTGAGTTATACCGAAGCTTGATCAATACCAGACTTGAATGATGTTTGGACCGGCCATTGTATGCTCCGATGCGAGTTGTGTCTTTGCTGTGTGTGACTACATTTCTCATGCGCTTTCATACGAGTTCTAACTCCTGTGTTTTATTTCATTGCGGTAGAAAGAAAAGAACTCCTGTCGATATGTCTTCTGGAGATAATGCTGGTGCCAAGTCAGGAAGTGTTGACAGCTTCAAAGATATGCCGCACATTGAGGATGAGTTGTTCACCTCGCCTTTTCCAAACATTAGGAGACATCCTTCTCATAAGATAGTCTTGCTTTCCGATTCAGAAAATATGGACGCTGATCCATTCTCTTCTTCAGCACTTGTGATGAGATTTTGTCTCCAGAGAAACGAATATCCGCCTTCTCCTATTGACTTTAAGACTTGCCATACTCCACTGGGTTCTTATGAAGGATGGATGAGACGCATGTTGAGTAATAAGGACATTAAGGAAAATTTGACCAAAGCACAAATCCTCAATGCGGTCATGGCATCTGCTGCCCTCGAAATTAGGAAAGACGCCGCGGGTTTGATTACCTTCATTTCTCGGTGGCGTATTTCTACTCACACAGCCCATATCTAGATGGGGAGAGATGACTATTACTTTGGAGAGTGTAGTTGCTTTAATGAACCCGCCTGTTCTTCTGGAAGTCTTTCTTACGATCTCTCGATACGGAGCAACGTAACTACGATGCTATACTTCAAAAGGCGGAGGGATTCGAGAGTCTGGACAAGGAGGAGAAAAAAGATGCGAGATGCTTTTACACTTGGTGGGTGTCAGAGTGGTCTCCTGCAGACCCAGCGCCGGATCAAGAGTTGGAAAATGAGATTAGCGTGATTGCGTTCCTGTCTTTATGGCTATCCAGGGATATATTTGATGATGGTTCAGGAAAGAAGACCATAAGAGGTGAGCTTGTTAGGATTGCTATAAGGCTGGCGTAGGGTGAAGTTCTTCCTCCGGGGCTCATTGTTCCTTGGATCACCGTATTCTCATTTGGACGCTTTAGTAATGGACATGCATGTTTCTAACGGTACAAGAAGGTGGAATCGCACGTTCACTTCGCTTTTCTTCGTGCATTCTTATGGGAACACTTCAAAAGCTATGCTTCTGCCCCTACAAATTTGCTCACCAACTTGTATGGTGGTTCGAGAATACTCCGCTGGAATAAGAAGCGTCCCAGAGCCGGTGCGAGACTTGTGGACGTATTTGACAATGTGTCTTCTATAGATTTCCGTCCATGGGGGCCGGTCCATCTTTCCATTATTCAGCCTAAGACTTTTGCTGTCGCTTCTGACGGTCCTGATGCTGTGTTGTGTACCGATGTCGAAACTATGAAATCTGGAGAACTTATTTACCTGCGCAGCTGTATTCCAGGATATGTCCCGTCTCTATTTAACGAAGAACTTGCTGTGACTCCGTACAATATTGACAGGGCTGCTCGTCAAATGGGATTTGATCAGGGTGTTCCATTTATCCGTCCACCGGTGGTTTCAAAGGAATTTCTCCTGAATAATCTTAATGCTGACGTGTTCTTAGAGCGGGTGAGCCTTCCCTTCTGGCCTATTGGGAGAAAACCAGTGGTGACCGATAAGTACAAGGAATTTTGGAGGAGGCAACTGTTGGTTTTTCATGGATTCTCGGAGAGTGTTGTGACAGATCCCCGTGGTGAACCATCTTCTGACGTCTTGACGAAGCATTTCCGGTTGAAGCCACTTCCAGCCAAACGGACCAGAGCTGAGGATTGCAGTCCCCAAGTAGGAGAGAGACCTAAGAGGCAAGCATGCGGTCCGGTAGTCCTCAATTCTTCCAATATGCAGGATTTAAATCTCTTTTCCGTTGATTTCTTCATTCCCCAAAGTGTAAATTCTTCTAAAAGCGATCTTTACTTGAAATCGGGAATTCCGAAAGAGAATGTCTTCACAAGGTTGGCGCGCATTCAAAATGAGAAGGCCGGGTAATGTTGGCCTTCGTAATTCCGGCAGTCATCGACCTTCATGCCGAGAAGTCCGGGCATGCCGACCTTCATGCCGAGAAGTCCGCGCACCGACCTTCATGCCGAGAAGTCCGCGCACCGACCTTCATGCTGAGAAGTATGGAGAAACCGCTCCTTTTTCCGACCACGACAGAGATGATGCAAGCTCGGTTGAACAAGGCGCTTTCCTTAGTGATCTTGTCGACGAGGTCGTGATGGAAATCAGCACCCAGAGCGAAATAGATGCCGGAAGGAATGTAAGAGAGACAGTGCCTGCTGTAGTTGAGATGGCTCCCCTTGAAATCCGTCCGAATCGGTTTAGGACAATATGGCTATTGTGGTGACTCCTTCCGAAAGGCCTCCTGCAACTGACAAGGATCTTGCGGTTGGTGAATTACCGGTGATGCAGCCTGGGGCTTTGTTCGATCCTCCTTTTACTACTCCTTATCCAGGACATGTGTTGGTTGGTGGATTCAGCGTGCCGGTTCAGTTCAAAGAGTTGTACACAGCGATATGGGAGAAGCACGGTCACATTGCTACCACCACGAAACTCAAAAGTCGTCTTGCGTTGGTCAACCGCGTCCAAGAAGCTTTAGTTTCTATCAATGGGATGAGCGTCACGACTGGTCGAACAGTTTCCGAGGAGATGATTGAAGATTGGAGGTGCCATCGGGACGTGTTTGTGCAGTACAGCTTCAATGCTCCTTGGTTCTTTGAAGGTTTCTCCAAGATTCAGGAGCTCCAGAAATTACAGGATGAAGTCCCTTCCGCGGACTGTGTTGCTCGCCAGGAAGAAGAGGTTGAGAAGTTGTCTAAGGAACTGGAGCTGAAGCAGGCTGTGCTTCAAAGGATGAAAGTCTCTCTCGCCGGAAGGACGAGTTGTTCTTGAAGGATTTTCCTTGAAGCATTCATGCTATATACTTGTCTCTTCTTTTAGATGTTTTTTTTCTTTTTGAGTGATAGTGAGGATTTTCTTTGATCTCCGGTTTTGGATTGATAGGTGATTGAATTGGCTTATTTTGAGATAGTTTTGTGAACAACCTTTTTGAAAGAGATTATGTTAAATGAAATTTGCATCTTGGTCATGAATGATTGCACATATCGCATGAAATTGCAAGTGTTATGCAAAAAGGGAGGTACGGATGGAAACAAATATGATATTTAATCATCGAGCCTCTTTTTCCACGTGCGGGATGCCAAGTCCCAAAGTGAATTCTAAACTATCTTTCTTGTAAAATTGTTGAGTAAAACTTACTTGCTTTTGAAGCCTCACTTGTATTAAACCCGGAGTAGCCTCTCTAAGAAAATCCTCCGCACTAACTTCTCGAACTATCCTCCGAACCAAACTTTTCCCGAAAAAGCGTTGCATTCTTTGGTGGGGTGATGAAGGAACCGGTGGTAATGACAAGACCTCGGGTCCATCACTTCTTGATCGGTGGGCGGACGCCATACCGGGGTAGCCCCACTTCTCCATTTCGTACCCATGCCTCAAAGTAGCTCTAATCTTCTTCATCGGGAAGGGAAAATGTAAGTACGTTGTGTCCGACTTTTCTGCGTCGGTGGCGTTGCAACGCCTCTCCGTGGCTTTGACGTGGAACAGGAGATGAAGTTGGAGGATTTGCGAGTGCCATCATATCTGCGGATCGCTCGCCTAGGTAAAGGGATGTGGAAGGTGTCGTGATGTCACCGCCGAGTGATCGGATTGAACGCTCCCATCCTCTCGTATTCGAGGTATTTCCCGATTGATTTCTCCTTCCTCAAGCGTTTCTTGATCGGTTGAAAAGTCGACGCGGATTGGACAGTCTTAGGGCTTCAAGAAGAGTTTTGAGATATAAATCCTCTAGCAGGCTCCATAGGATGCAGGCTCCCTTTCTTTATCATGAGACATTGTAGTACTCCGGACAAGTCTTTTTCCCCTCTCGGACCGTGTTGTCCATCTTTCTTGATTCGTTTTCGACTGCGTGCTCTCTTTGTTTCTCCACTTGTAAAGGTGTGACTTCTGGCTGAGGATTCAACGTTTCTTGCACTGTCTGAATTGACGTCTATCGACCCTTCTTGTAGTTGTGTTGTTATATCATTCAAAAGGCGAAACGTCTCGCTCTGCCTTCTGGTGATACCGGCTTGATTTGCCAAGACATCCTCCAACATTCCAGCTATGATTCCCATGATATCTGAACCGCCTGTGGTCTCCGAGTGAGGATACATTGCGTGATAAAACCGAAGGATTGAGAATTCAATTTTTGCAACCGATAGATCAACCTCCCACCGTGGTCGCCAATTGTTTATGGGTGAAAACTACTCCTGCAGAATTTGGTAATTTGGGGTGTGGATGAGGAATGAATTTAAACCTTTAAACAAATGCACTTTGCGAGGTGAGTGCTTGTAGATTCGAGAGATCAACTGTGCAAGTCCGGCCTAAACCAAGAAATGGCCGTTCCGTAGACTTGTTTCGGTCACAAAGTGAAGGAGATGGGGTTGATCTTAGGGAGGGAAGCGAAGAAGGTGTTGAGATTGTGAAGGTGTTGGCTTGCTTATGACTTGTAACAGAAAGATGAGCAGGCTTGCGGTTGATTCAAGCAGGCCCTGGGTGTTTGAATACGATTTTTGTATTAACACTTGATTTTCTGTCTCGTCTGAACTTGTGTTGTCGTTTGAAATAGGGCGGAGAACCTATTTATACAAGTCATTGAGCCTCATTCACGTCTCTCGTGGGAAGTGGAGGAAGTGGAGTGATGGAGTAGTGGAGTTTGCGTCGACCGGTCTTGCCCACTTCTCCTGTTCATCTCTAACCGTCCATGACTTCCTAACACGTTCTTGTGATGGCGCGTTGCACGCCGCACGCCGTAAACCGCTGAGACCAATACCCCGTATGTATCCCCGATTTGTGACATGATTGATGTCGGAATGTGTGGATCGTGGATCCACGAAAGATAGCATGTAATCTTTGAATTGAATGACTGTGTTATTCAGAAGTCGATACTTGTGAAGTATCGTGTGTATTTTATGCAGTGTACGCATTACGGTGTGGTAAAGTGATGGGTAATGACTCCTCACTAACCAAATAACTCCCGACTGTGGTTGTATAACCAAGTTGGTGAAGTTGGACGGATGAGATGAGTTTTGAGACACTCATCTGCGACCGTTAATGAATACTAGGTTTCTTGAAGAGGAGCGCAAGCATGACTCTTGACTTGGTCAAAACCAAGCATGGGAAGAATTTTGGGAGGACCGACAGGACATGTATGTAGATGGCATGTTGGTGTACACGTCCATGTCTCACCGTCCCATGAAAGTGCGATCTAGGCCACTCAATTTGACCGTCAAAGGGGAGTGGTTCAGATCGGTTTGCGGCAGAAATCCCTTGCCGCAAAGGAGTTGGAAACCGGCGTGACATCCCTAGTTTGGGCACGCGTTTCAAGACAACACATCTTGGTCGGTCTTGGTCGATGGGTTTGACGGGAAGATGGCAGGCCGGTGATCATGCATATACCTGACTATCCCATGAAAACGTGATCTAAGCCATTCAAATCATCCCGGTGAAGTTGAGTGGTCGAGATCGGTTTGCAATTTGGGAAGTGTAACCACGCATGTTTGGGCGGGCGTTTTTGGATTAGCCGGGCATGGGATGCCTTGGCCGTTTGCATGAGGAGGTAGATGGGCGCACGGTGGTCATCTTTGGTATGACCGGCCCTTGCTTAATCTAACTGTGACCCTCCATTCGTCAATTCGGAGAAGATGGACGCGCGTGATGATTTAAAACCCTAATTTTGGCTTTCAAAAGCCGTGCGCCACTTCTTGTTTGGGTGACGATTCTGTCACGGCCAAACATTGTTGGTCTTGACCGATTGGTCAAGTGTGTAGGCTATTTATTTGAGCCACGGTGATCGTGTTGACATGCTGGGCCCTTTGAGTCTACATCTACACCCTCCATCTATACCTGCGAAGATGACTAAACATCGACGTGTTATTCTTGCTAGGATGAAATAGAGTGGTTGAGTTACTAGAAAAAAAAAAAAAAAATTTGAAAAAAAAAAAAAAGAAAAAAAAAAATGAAAAATATATGAAAAAAAAAAAAAAAAAAAATAAAAAAAAAAAAAAAAAATTTGTGCTTTTTGAACTCCGAAATCTAGAAACTTGTGCCTTTAGGATGACACCATTAGTGGATGGAACCATTTTGAATGCGGGGAGTTGAGGAACCAATTAACAAAAGGGGACGAACATAGCTCTGTAAATCATAAATACCATGATAGTTGTTACCATATCTCGGAATATCACCATATCACATTTATTTTTATTTTTCCATATTTATCTATTGTTCTCTAAGTGCTTTGGTGGGTCACTAAACATCGACGTGTTATTACCGCTAGGATGAAATAGAGTGGTTGAGTTACTAGAAAAAAAAAAAAAAATTTTGAAAAAAAAAAAGAAAAAAAAAAATGAAAAATATATGAAAAAAAAAAAAAAAAAAGAGACCAAAATTAGACCAAAACGGGAATAAAAAGACACTTGGGAATAGCAGTATGTTTGTCCCCTGTCTCACGTCGCCTAAACAAGCGTGGAATGCGGGGATCCAAGGCAACTATCATGTACTTGCTGACAAGAAGCATGCGCTTGGATCCAAAAGATCTAATCATGGATCTAAAAAATATTGGATCGAGTTTGATCCAATTTAAAAAAAAAAAAAAAAAAAAAGAGAAGAAATTATTATTGTGTTGAATAAAGTCACTTTTGGTTCCTTTGTATATGCCAATTGATTGATGTAGCATTGCTGGTAGCTCAATCTGACCTTCGCAGACGAGATATGGGAAACATCGAACACTTGTGAATATCCGCCAACATCTACATCTTTATCCATCTTCTTAATCTTTTCATTGTGATTGTGGTTTGTTAGTTTCCGAGTATTGTGGCTTGTTCAACTATCTAATTAGAGTTTATTTACTAATATTTGAATTGAATTTGCAAGGTACCTCCTCCCGTAGTCAATTTGGATTCATTCATTGATTTGTCACGAATAGACAGTCCACTAGGGACACCTAGGGTTTAAAGGAAAGCATTATTTATGCTAAAAGTGACCGTAGCCTCGGCGACACGGAGTTGTTGTATTTTATTGTTTTGTTTGATTTGCTCAAAAGTCTAAGTGTGGGGGAAGGTGTAGAATACACAAGTATTTACTATATAGAGTTTATGCTTTCTTTGCTATTTTTCTTGTGAATTATGTACTTTACGCGTGCTTTTGAGTTTTATAGGTACAATGGAGTCGCACGGAGGAAAGGAGAAAATCATTCATTTGGAGCACAAAGTGGCAAAAAGGTCAATTCACGCGCGAGTTATATTCGGGTAATGACTAGGTTGCGCAAGAAGGAGGTGAAAAATGAGTTGTCGGTTCCTGCGACCGACAATTGAAGCAAGGAAGAGTTAGGCGATCGTTTGCAAAGATGAATAGGATGGCCTTATCCATTTCGGGCGCCTAAAAGCTTAGAACCATTCTTACATTGCCCTAATTCGAGAGGCGTTATTATTTTTCCAATTATTAGCATCACAGAAACTCGGATAGGTCATTTCGAACTTGAATCCAAAGAAATCAAGAAATTCCAGGAAACAAATCGAGTGTTATTTGAATATTCATTGTAGATCGAGAAAAGAAGGAGATTGAAGATGGGTCAGGACAAGGCAACGAGAATCAAAGAAGATGAAGAACACAAGAATGGGTTGATTAAAATAGAGATTTGGTAGATCGAGTTGAATGAAGAAGTATGGTGACGTTGAAGTGAAGTTGATGTTTGCTTGAGGAAATCACATTTTTGATTTAATGGGTTAATGGCAAGAGGTTGATTGAAAACTCGGGGGTTCATGGCTCGATTTTGATGTGCAGAGGCGGTTTGAATGGAGTGCCCGGGAAGGAGAATGTGGGTGTGTCGCCAAATGCAAAGTGCTAGGCGAGGTTGTGCGAGTCATGATGTTAAGGTCAGGGTGAATGACTGGTCTAGTGGTATAGGAGGGTGATGAGATTTTGTTCTTTGTCATGAAATTGGAAGTGAAAAAGATTCGGGAAGATTATGAATTAGGTGAATAGTAATAGTTGCGGGGCAAGTGTGTTGGAGGCCTTCGAGTTGTGAGAGAAGATGAGAAATGGAGTTGAAGGGGTTGGTGGGGTCGACCTGTGGCAATGGGTTTGACCATTGCTGTGATATGGAGCATGGCGGTGATGGTTTGAGAGTGGAATTGAGGGTGGCGGCTCATGCATATACCGACTGCCAATCCCATGAAAACACAGAGGAGGTTGTTATGATCTTTGCCGGAGTCAAAGCCATGAGCTTAAGGTTCAAATCAATATGGGAGCTTTCCTTCCCATTCAGGATGACTGCATGGTGGGGCAATTGAGTTTGTGTTGAGAATGGATTGCAGATTTGTGGAGAGTTGCTCTTGCAACTATTTATTTGAGCATGGAGTGAATTTGAAGTTGCAAGATTGCAGGCCAGAGCTATTATGGCAAGATTGGGAGGTTATGATGGTTTTAGTACAGCAAGGAACCGAGAGGACGAGAATATGGCATGCCGAAATGGCCGAGGCATAGATGATGTTGCAGTGTCATTTGAGTTGCGAGGGTTTATGGAGTATTGGAGTTGATGGTTGTGGCAATGCTAGGTGGTAGTGTTTGTTTGGCTTAAAATGGTTTCAATGGCGATTATGTAGCAATGGAATTGCTGTTGCATTCTGAGGAAATGGGATGCCTGCAATGATGTTGGTGTTCGTCTCGGAGTGCTTGTTTGTGATTAAGTGAGATAGGATGGTAGGGTAGTTAGTGAGTGGAGCATTTTAGGTGCAGAGTGTTGTTTTTTGTGGAGGATGGCATGAGAACATGAGGTTGGGATGGGCGCAGTGGTGCATGAATGGGTGAGTAGCACGGCCATGACAGGCAAAGCACACTTACGCTGGGTAAATTGACCGCGGTTAATGTTTCTAATCGAATCGTTGACGAGTTGACTTGGTCGGACCGTTGGCCGGTGACGGGTGGATTCGACTTTACGGCGATTCCGCCACAATCCCGATTTTCCTGCGACGACTTTTTGGATGGGTTTCTCTCTCTCGTGGGCTTGGTGGATATACATCTAATGGACTTTGAAGACAAAACCTAGTTTTGGAAGGAGAAAAAGGCTATGAATTCTACATTTGGAAAATCTTTTTCCTGGGAGAGCCGTTTCTTTTACGCTTCTAGGGTTTGGTTGTGCTTTGTTTTATTATTGAATATTGATGATGATGAACTCCAGCTAAAGATTGTTTCGTAACGCATGACAATTGCATTGGGTCTAGAATTGAACTTGATTAGCGCAAGGCGTTAGGTTATTCTTTAGGTAGAATTCACACGGTTCTAATGTGTGTGTTGATGAACTTGAGAATTAATAGATGATCTTGCTTTCTTGATTCTCTAGGCTTTTGATAACACAAGAGATTAAATAGTAATTCTATTCATATTTGCAAACACATGTCTAAGATTGAAGATGGACCAATATCTCTCTCCATTGATTATTCTCCAATTTATTTTGCTTTTAATTACTTTTACTTGCTTAGATACAACAAACATACGGGTTTTCTTTCTAGAAAGTTTATAACAACCAACCCTCCATCTATACTATATTTATATTTAGTGGATCGAGAAAGTGAAATTATATTTGTCGACAAAGATGGATGGTTGAGATTATTTTGCGACACATGTAATATGCCGCAAACCCTTATTTAGGGTTTTCCGTCCATAATGCTTGGTATGAACGTCTTTTGGCAAGCAACGGCCAATGGTCGACCATGGGGTCGGACGTGGGTATTCCATACCGCTTGGGGGTGATGGAATTGATCCGGGGTCATCCAATCATGCTTGTGGAGTTGGATGATGCGATCGGATCATATCCGGACCGATACGGTCAGTCCGGATGCTCAATCGGTCTAGTATAACACACCGAGAGGGCTCAATCGGGCTAGTATAACACACCGAGAGGGCTCGGGCTAGTATAACACACCGAGAATCGCCTGTACGGGTATTTCGTACATGGTTTCATTATAGTGCTTGGAGGTTCGTGTTACTCGTAAGAGTAACACTCGGTCGTCATGCCACACCGATAACGAGTACTTTGGAAATACAAGGCTGATATGAAATTCACTGGGGAAGGGATTGTTGCTACATGCTCCAACCTGGAGGAATTTCATATATTCACAGAATGGGATTGTTGCTACATGCTCCATTCTTGGTGAATTTAAGTGAGGGAGTATCCAACACTTATAAATGGCTTTATCTTTTACAAGATGTCAGCGCATGATTTTTATGGTTTTTACAAATTTAACCTTAAAAGAAAATCCACCATCAACACATATTCATTAACTACAGCGTCCCGGGCCTCGTCAAGAAAATCATATTCATCCCAAATTTTCTTATAATCCAATCGAAGATTTGTGAGAGCAAACTGACACTCATCCAACTCTACCTGCTTCATGGAGTCTAAATGATGAAGGCGATTGACTTCGTTACTCATTTCTTCTATCCCTTTAGTAAGCCTGTACAAATTAACTTCAAGATCCTTCTCAGATTCGACTAAACGAGCAACATCAGCCTGAGAAGCACTTAAAGCGTTACTAAGGGCATGGGCCTCAACTCTGGCATCGTCCCTCTCCCGAAAAAGTCGTCGTATATAATACTTAACTTCAGGGTCATGAGATGAACGAGCTTGACGCAACTCTTCTTCCAAGTTTATTACCTTGGTCTCTAAACGAGAAATATCCTCACGCGCCTCACGCAGATTCTCATGAGTCCACAGTAAAGCACCGTTGAACTGGCGACGATCGGCATTATAACTATTCTGCATATCAACCATTTGGTTCCGCCTCTATCGCCACTCAGCCACCAAGACATTATGCTCATCGGCCCAGGCGTTCCATTTTTCAGCCTCATCCTTAATTTTCTCCACCAACTCTCTGATTCGAGAATCTTGGCGAGTCCTCTCACTTCTAAGCCATGCTAATTCTCTGACATCGCCCGCTGAAGATAGGACCGGGAGACTCAGACAACACACTAAAAAGACAAAAGAGAGAGACGAAGATGAGTGCAAGGAAAGAAAACGAACCCTTAGAAGACGAAGCATCGCTACGAGCCTTCTCCAACTCACTACGAACAAGAGCAAGTTCAATACGAAGTTTTTCCTCGGACGCACCAAGCTTATCTTTCCCCTTCAGCCGATTCTTTAATTCCAATATTTCCTTGTCCTTAGCAGCGATGAATGCCTCAGCAGCACTCAACTCCTCTTCTCTATGACGAAGCTTTGCCTCCAGTTTCAGGGCCTTCGCCTTGAAGAATTGGTACAGAGAATGGTTGCAGTGTTCTCTCCTCATCATCTGCGTTGATGACAAACAAATAATAACAGTCAGTAAAAGAACACCATGTCACTTAGCTTAGGGGAATGTACGATGATTTACCTCAAGAACACGCTGCTGAGGGAAACTGTACTGATAGCCATCGGAGATAGCCATCATATCAACAATGGAAGAGGGTGGATCGACTAATAGACTAGTAGAAGTATCCCCTAAATCCTTCTCCCAGATTTCTGCAACCTCGTCATGGGATGATAACTGCATTTTCTGACGGGTGAAAGCGTCGGAGTTTTTCTCACCAGGGATTACCGGAGCAGGGTTAGGCACGAACATCAAGTTTTTCTTCATCAACCAATCAAGTGTGGTATCATCACCGTCATACATCACGGCCTTCTCAAAGCCTTCCGAAGATGCATCGGCGGAAGCCCCTTCATCAGCAACGTTCCTTCGACCACCAGAACCCTTCTTGGCTTCGGCCTCCTTGGCAGCAAGGGCTTCGGCATCCTTACCATCGGGACTCTCTTCCATCTCAACGACCTTCTCACCACCAGTTTCAGCAAGGACGTCCCACTCATCATTTGGAGAAATTAAAGAAAATTCTGAAGCTATCCCCATGGAAGCACCGATATCCACTTGTCCACCAGAGGAATAAATCTTGCCAAAAGAGAACTCCTGAACCGACCCAGTAGGGATCGTTGATTGAAGATAAACATCTTCATTCCTTTGATTTGGAGAAGGAGAAAGTTTAGGATCATCAACAGAAGTATCTCCTTGACCACTAGGGGCAATCTCTTCTTCAGTAGCTCCGCCACCAATATTCTCACCATCCTCATAATTGTGGGGAGAAGTCTTTGTACGTTCCTCATCATCGGTAACTTCCTATTCTTCCTCGGCGTATGCATCGTTCACTGGACTGGTAACTTCGTCGGGAACTTCCGTCTCCTCAACAGCGGCAGTAGAAGACTGAACCGGACCTATCTTTTTCTTCTTCGATACCTAAAGTCATAACATTGTATTATCACGAAGGCAATTTTCTTCATACTTTGATTAATCTCAAACTAAGAAGAAAAGGGGCAAGTATACACATTACAATCTCACGAGAAATCATACCTTGGCAGTGGCGGTACTCTTCGAAGGAAGAACGACATCAGAACTTTCTTCTTCATCTACATCAGCAGCATCAACGGAATACTCAAAGTTCATACCAGCAAAATTTAACTGCCAAGGACACAAGTCACCATAACGAGCTGGAACACTATCACGAGGTTGGATACCAGTAACAGGACGCCATCCATGCTGATCAGGTACCCAACCATAAGCCCAGGGACCGATGACTTCAATAACGGTGGCATGACACTCATAATCATGATCACGTTTGAGTCGCTCACGATGGGGAAAAAGCTTTTCTCGAGAAGTACCTTCGGTACTGGGGACGATCGAAGCTTGGAATTGCTTACTTCACTTAGGAGACGAACTTCACCATGAGAAGGCAATAGTATGAAGGCCGACGCTCCATGGCTTACGTTCCTACCATTGACGTAGTCTCCGAAGGAGGCATTGAAGTTCTCAAGAGTATACCAATATTTCTCAGCCGGTTTGGGAACATAGCAGGTCATCATCGTCTCCCCTTTACTTCGAAGGTAGCACTCCTTAAGCGAACGAAGATAATTCCCGGACAGCTGTACTACCGAGCGACATATGGTATGCATAGTAGAGCCCTCATGATGAGCCAAGACATCGTAATAAAAAGAATCACCTGACTTATACAGAGGCAACATTAAGCCAGCTTCGAAGGCTCCCACGGTCGTCAGCAAATGGAAATCATCATACTTATAGTTCGTGATCAGATCGTAAGTAAGATCGTCACCTTGATCATAAAACCTGACCTCGAAGGCTTCAAGACCATGCTTTACTTTGAAGGCCTCAAGATCGATATACCTAAAAGAAACCTTCTTCTTTTTATTGGGAACCGGAATACTTCGTATAACGGGGGCAACACTGGAAGAGACAGCCTTATCCGACGGTGGATTCTGTGGAGGACTCATATCCGAAGCCTTTCTCTTGGTCGAAGGATTCCTAGATGAGTCTACCTTCATAGCCGCACCTTTAGAAGATTCCTTCACCAAAGCAGCGGCCTGCGAAGCTTTGGATTTCGAAGACTGCATCGTAGCTTGAGGAGGCATCGTAGCTTGAGGAGACATCGTAGCTTGAGGAGGCATCGAGCGGTGAGGTTGAACATTCATCGGCTCCATACGCTGAGGAGGAGGATTAACGAAGGGACGATTGACGACATATCTAGAACCCCTCGGCAGATCTCCCTTTTTCTGAGAAGAAACCCTAGGACCGGACGAAGAAGAGGTCTTGTGAGCACGAGGATCCGGTTGGGAAGATTTAGACGATCCACCCTTCGACGGAGATATATCCGGGCTTCTAGGGGGTGGAGACCTATAGGGGATCGATGGTGGAGTCTTGTAAGAAGCACGATGACGATCGGCCATATCTGAGAGGGGCAGAGGAACTAGTAAAGATCAGAATTGGAATTTATGATTATCACAGTTCATAAGAAACATCATCAGGACATGAGAAAAAACCATAAAAATGAGTAGTTTTGATAAACTCCACGAAAACTAAAAACCCTAATTCGGTGATGACTGTTAAAAACAGACTCCAATGATCAACAAAGGAGCCATAGGTTATGTGATAAAGAACATGGGCAAGTATATATACTTTCGTATATTTTGTTCTTCATCACCAAACCTAGACACAACAGCAGAAAAAATAAAATCGACCAAAAAACAGCAGGAAGAATACCATACCTGAAACAGAAGCGTTATCAGCGGACAAGGATGATCGACTAGCAATAGGCGAACAACAAACACAAATCTTATCAGACCAGGATCGGATCAGTATCAACAGACTTTAAGAACAAAAGAACAAAAAAGAGGAAGAGTTAAGAAGTTTTAGCAAGAGAATGAAGAAATCTGGACTGACAAAAGAA
Organism: Papaver armeniacum; assembly: GCA_023531295.1. Lineage (NCBI taxonomy): Eukaryota > Viridiplantae > Streptophyta > Magnoliopsida > Ranunculales > Papaveraceae > Papaver > Papaver armeniacum. The sequence goes on from JAJJWW010018890.1 coordinate 152,387, forward strand.
TGAAGAGGAAGGAATAAAATTTATTTCAATGGCAACTTCTCTCATATTTATAGCAAAAGTAAGATAAAACCATCCCATGATTCAAGGAGAAGTTATTACTAGAAGTGGGAAACGTGCCCTAAAACCAAGGGGAAGTTATTGCGAAAAGATAGAAGAGATTGTGAAGACAGTTTTCTTCATACTTTGACCAACTTCAAACTAAGAAGAAAAGGGGAAAATTGTATACACATAAATATGTAACCAACCACGTGTCCTACATCAACACTGGGGTATTCAAAGTAATGATGCCACATCGCCACACATAAGGACAAATATCGCCATCATCTGTCACGTATCCCTTATCATGCAAATCCAACGATGACCAATCAAGGATCACCTAACATTAAGACCACCGCGAAGTACCCTATAAAACTCTAAGACATCACTTTTTACCATCCCAAGGAAGATCCAGATCCGACGAATGAGAGGAAGAGCAGGTGACACACGTGTCACAGATTGTCAAAAGCATGCAGACTGACCCAACCACCCGCAATAAATGCTACGAGTATAGGGTACGTGTCGAGCATTCTATGGAGAAAGAAGAGGCAACCCAGTGTTAAAGTGTATTACCGAAGAGTCATCGGTGTAATATGAAGATACCATAGGGGACAACACAAAGACCAAGACGATAAGGGTACAGCTATCTCTGATGGCGGACCCCATGTTCAATCTCTATAAATACCCCTCTCCACTTAGACAGAAGGGGTCGACCGGTTCTAAGTGAGAGTGAGAGAGAAGAGCAGAAGAGAGAAAAATAGTAAGAGTAAGTAGTAGATTTATCTTCTTCCTAGCTTCGTTATTCACTCCAAAGTCATTCGACTATCTTTGTAACCCCCAAATGCATAGTGAAACTGTTGGAAAACGATAACTAAAAAATGATTTTTAAGGTTTTAATGAAATTATAATTTATTGTTTTCTTTTGTGAATGAAAAACTTATTAGTCCCACATTGTGGAGTTTCCACGTTTTAGTTGTTTTAAGAGACTATATAAGCATTTTAGTCCCATATCGGGGAGTTTTTCTTCTTAAGTTGTATTTGTCAATTATATAAACAAATTCACTACTTTTGTAAAATCTATGGGAAGGGTTGCTCTATATTTTAGTGGGACCCCCAAGGTAAAATATTTTATATTGTTTTCTTATGCGTTCGCGATTTTCCTTAAGGGTTTTTTCGGAGTTGCCAAGCTCAAGTTGAGAATCTACTACATATGCTAGTAGTAGGTTTAGTAGGGTGTTTTATCCTGGAGATATCCGTCCTGTGATGGCTATAGCATCACTCTTGAGTGTAGTCGGGCGCTAATGTCTTAAGGGCAACGTGTTGAACACGTGACTCACTCTGTTTTTCCAAAGTTTTGCCTTGTTGCTGTTGCGGAGATCTGGGGAGCTCGCCTGTTTCATCAAATCGATCACTTCCATTATAAAGGATCTAAGTATCAATAACTTTTGCTTATTTGATTTTTCCTTGTTTTTAATTATTGCACCCAACAGAAACAACTACCCCCGTGGATGTAGGCCTTAGTGATGAACCACGTAAATCATTGAAACAAATTAGAACGAGTTCATTGACATGATGTCAGAAGTTATTTTAATAACCAATGTGAGAGACTGGTGGGTGGACTCTGGAGCCACTAAGTATGTTCGTTGAAACAGAGACCTGTTCACCTCTTATCAGAGGATAAGGGATGTCGAAAAACTCAATATGAGTAACTCATCTGCGACAGAGGTTGCATAAAATGGAAAGGTCGAGCATAAGCTCATATCTGTAATATTCTCACACTGAATGAATTTTTCATGTTCCGAGCATATGTAAGAATCTTGTATCTTGTTCTCTTAAAGATGGTAAAAGATTGAAGATCTTAATTAAATGTGGAAAACTTGTTATAACTAAGGGCAGTGATTTTTTAGGCAACAGTTATAGGACTTAGGGTCTATATAAGCTTAAAGGAAAATCTGATGAAGTGAACATAGTTGATTCTTGTGCTTTCTTTTGTGTGTCTTTGAATGTTTTGCATGGTAGACTTGGAACCATAAAATTATAAGTCAATGCATAAACTGCCTAGCATAGGCTGCGTACCCAAATTTAGTTTGGATTTTGAGCACAAAAGTGAAATCAATATGCTATAAAATCTTTTAGCACAAATGTTCAGAGTAATTCTAAGCCCTTAGAATTAATTCAGTTAGACCTAGTTGACATGAATTCAACCAAAAAGCACTATGGTAAAAGTTTTGTGGATGATTGTACGCGGTACTATCTTGTATACTTGCTTAGGGATAAGGATGATGCCTTAGAAGACTTAAGATGTATAAACTTGAAGTTCAAAACCAATTAGAAGCCTTGAACATGACAATTGTATCCTTAAGAAGATGATAATTGCCATGTTGATTAGTTCAGGATTATCTGCGGCCTTGTGGAGGGAGGCAGTCCTCTTAACTAGTATATCCTGAATAGAGTACCCTTTTAAGGATCATATGAAACTCCATATGATTTATGGAAAGGTAGATGACCTTCTTATGAATGCGTCAAAGTGTGGGGGTGTTTGACTAAGATTGTCATTCCTCTTCCTAAAAGAACTAGATAGAAACCAAAAATGTTGATTGTGTCCTCATATAGTACCATGATGAGTATACTTCTACATGTAGATTTTTTGGTTGTGTGTTCTGATTTTTCAGACTTTGCTGTGATTTTTCTGACTTTGGTGTGAAGATTATTACGGAATATGGGGATGTTGAATTCTTTGAACATGTTTATTCTTAAACCGGTACCTCTTTAGAAATGTGTTGTTGATCCCCTAGATTTATTTTCAAATAGTCAAAACTTATCTTAAAGGAAGATGAAGTTGAGGTTGAACCTAAGAGGAGTAAAATAATTAGACTTGAGACTTCTTATGAAGCCGACTTCATAACAAGCCTAGCTTAGTTTGAGCCCCAGACTTGTAAAGAAGCCTCGACATCTACTGAAACCCCATTCTGATAAGAAGCTTCATTTAGTGAAATGGACTCAGTCCGTCGAAACCAGACTTGGGAGTTTGCTAGTTTACCTCCAGGGAGTAAGACCATGGGATGTAAATGAGTCTTTAAGAGGAAACGTTAGGTAGATGGAACTATGGAAAAATATTAGGCTAAGTTGGTAGCTAAAGGCTATAAACTAAAAGAAGGTGTAGATTTCCTTGATTCTTATTCAGTTGTGACGAGAATTACTTCTATTGAGATGCTAATTGATATTGCTTCCATAAACAACTTGAAGATACATCAGATGGATGTTAAATCAGCTTTTGTAAAACCGTTAATTAGATAAAGAAATTTACATAGACCAACCTGAGGACTTTGTAGTGAAAGGTAATGAAGACAAAGTTTGTAAGTTGAACAAATCTTTGTATGGTTTATAAAATAAGCACGTAAACAGTGACATGGAAAATTTGATCATGTGATAATCTGTAGTGGATTTAAGTTTATGAATCTGACAAGTATATTTACAAATAACTTGTTAAGGATGCATGTGTGATTGTATGCTTGTATGTTGATGATATGATTATACTTGATACAAACATATATGTGATTAATTCCACTAAAAACATGCACTGAATGAGAACGTTGACTTGAAAGACTTAGGCCCTTTTGATGTAATCTTAGGGATGAGGAGTAGAAGATAATGAAACAGTCATAGTCTTAGTCATTCTCATTATGTTGAATTGTGCTTAAGAGATACAATCAGTCTGATTGTAAGCCTGCTTGTACTCCGTACTATTATTCTTGTAGAATCAAGAAAAATAAGGGTAGTGGAGTATCTTAACTTGAATACTCAAGAGTTATAGGATGTATGATGAATTTAATGAACTGTAAGAGTCCAGACATTGCCTATATTGTGAGTAAGTTAAGTAGATATAATTATAGACCAGAGCAAGAGCATTCAGATGCACTGAGTAGAGTATTATGGTACCTAAAATACTCTATTACCTTTTATTTAATTTATGAAAGGTATCTTGCTGTCCTTGAGGGACTTTATAATGCAAACTGGAGAGTTGACTCAGAGGAGTATAAGTCTACGAGAGGATATGGTTTCACTCTAGCATGAGGGTTTGTTTTTGGAAGATTTCCAAACAGACATATATTGCTCAATTCATTATGGAATCTGAGAGTATTGCGTTGGATAAAGCACGAGAGGGGGCCGAGTGCCTAAGATGCTTTTTAGAAGACATTCCTCTCTGGCATAGGCCTGTGCCACCTATATCTATACATTGTCTTAGCCAAGCTATAATAGCTAAAGCTAAAAATAACTAATCTCAATCGGCATTATTTCCATTTATTGGATAAAGTCCAAGGAGAATATCGCGCAACCTTTGACGAAAGGTTTATCCAAAGAGATAGTTAGAAATGCATCGAGGGGGATGGGGCTTAAGCTCATAAATTAAACTTGCCATGAAGGATACTCAACCTTGCTGACTGGAGATCCCAAGATCAAGGTTTCGAATGAGACAACTAATTTGTGGTGGGTAAAGGTAAACACTATCAGAGAATTTCATTCTCTGTCCCTTCCCTATGGTGTAGACGTGATAGTGTGACTGCATGTGAAGGATGACTTTTAAGAAGTCTTAATGAGTTCTATAGTTTCAATTTAAGATTGAAATGGGGTGTAGCAGTAACACTCTTTATGGAAACTCACCTATCTGAATGAGGAAGTGGGGCCGCTTCCTATGAGAATATGAGCTTTGATTCTCTAGAGCATTCTGAGAAACAGGATATGTCCAGGGCCAAATTGGACAAAACGGCACGAGTTTGGCAGCAACCTTGGAGATATCATCCGTGGTTGTTATCGCGAATTACATAAAACGCTAGCAGTTCAAGACATAGTTCACTGTCTCTAGCAAGTAATTCCGGTAATATCTCACTAAGAAAAGGTTCAAGACCTCATGGACACCTATGCCTAAAATGGTATTTCCTGCGCTTTTTATGTGATTTTCGTTTTGATGGTTTTGGTATTAATGGAACTTAGGACCTAAGGGTCACTGAGGGTTCACTAGTTGATGTTTTTTCACTTTGGTGAAAGGAACCTTTAGTCTGACTTGTGAGGAACTAAAGATGAAAGCTCTCTATACTATATGATTTTTGCAATCCATAGTATGACCCGGGGGTCAACACAATGTTGTGTGAGGGAGATGACGTTGGAATGGCTAGTATGACTTCAACATGCACGATCTGTCTGCTTGTTCAGTCAGTTCGGGTCGTGAGATGGGTTGTTGATTTACCAAGATCTATATGTGTTTTCGTGCTTTATTGAGTTTTCATTCATGTGGGGGATTGTTGGAAAACAATTACCAAAAAAATGATTTTTAAGGTTTTAATAAAATTATAATTTATTGTTTTCTTTTGTGAATGAAAAACTTATTAGTCCCGCATTGTGGAGTTTCCACGTTTTAGTTGTTTTAAGAGACTATATAAGCATTTTAGTCCCACATCGGGGAGTTTTTCTTCTTAAGTTGTATTTGTCAATTATATAAACAAATTCACTACTTTTGTAAAATCTATGGGAAAGAGGTTGCTATATATTTTAGAGGGACCCCCAAGGGAAAATATTTTATATTGTTTTCTTATGCGTTCGCGAATTTCCTTAAGGGTTTTTTCGGAGTTGCCAAGATCAAGTTGAGCATCTACTACATATGCTAGTAGTAGGTGTAGTAGGGTGTTTTATCCTGGAGATATCCGTCCTGTGAGGGCTATAGCATCACTCTTGAGTGTAGCCTTGTTCTTTGTAGCATCACTCTTAAGGGCAACGTGTTGAACACGTGACTCACTCTGTTTTTCCAAAGTTTTGCCTTATTGCTGTATCGGAGATCTGGAGAGCTCGTCTGTTTCATCAAATCGATCACTTCCATTATAAAGGATCTAAGTATCAATAACTTTTGCTTATTTGATTTTTCCTTTTTTTTGATTATTGCACCCAACAGAAACAACTACCCTGTGGATGTAGGCCTTAGTGCTAAACCACGTAAATCATTGTCTCATTTATATTCCGCACTTTATCTTCCGTTTTACTTATTATACTCTATTGTGTTACGTATTGTGCATCTGTAGATCTGTTTTGGTTCCTCCCCTACGGCTAGACGAGGACGAGCCCTAAGGCTCTGAGTCTAATAATCATAGGACTTATACCATTTTACACTTATTTCATTCTCCTCAGTGAATTTGTATGCAATGCGAATATTGTTTGTGGACACGCAATATCATCGTTATTTCTGTGTTCACAAAGGAAATGACGACATTTGAAGAACTACATTCGAAGCACTAAATGTGAAGCACTGCATATGAAGTTCTACTGGACCGCATAAGGAGGAGTGTTGTAGGGCCTACGACCCATAGATGTGCGGCCCAACAAGATAGTTAGGGTTTTCCCTTTAATTGTATATAAAGGATAACTATACTTTGATCGATCAATGAGATATCAAGCTGTTTCTCCTTCTTATTTGTTTCTTCTATTATTTCCCTGCAATAATCGAATATTATTTTAAAGAAGTTAAATTGTATTTCTTTTGCAGAAACGGAGGGAATAAACATTATGGAAGATGACTCTGCCATTGAAACAAGTTATAAAATTTTATTTGAATGAATTCCAAATCATGGACGGATGGTTTCAAGTGTTTGAACCATAGCCTTATACCTGTACCACTTAGCACAAACTAAAAAATACACAAAATTTACGATCTCAATCAGACTAATGGTGTAATAAAAGTAATCCAGTCTCCCTTTATTTAGATCCTCAGCCAACCAATTCCCAGTCGCAGCGCCTTCGGTTGTTTGATGTACCACAGAGACCAGAAAGCCACTTGCATAACTCCCTACCGCAATGGCAAGGTAGTATACAGATACTCCAATGCTTCTCATGTTCTCTGGAAATTGTTTGTAATAGAACTCAACTTGACCAATGAGGCCAAATGCTTCGGCAAGGCCACTTAAAACGAGTTGAGGGATCAACCAAAGTCCTGGCATAGATGAAACAGCACCACCACCTTTGGCATACCCTAGAGTAGGATGGGTTTGAGCTAAGTTTCTTCGTCTTTCTTCGGCTAACGCAGAGACCAACATAAATAGTGCAGATAGGAATGTTCCAATTCCTATCCTCTGGAGAAGTGTGATACCACCTTCTTGACGAGTGAATTTTCTCAGGGATGGTACAATAAGTCGGTCATAAATAGGGATCCAGACAGCAATGGTTAGCCAGGAGACTGCCGTGTAAGATGCAGCAGGAATCCTAAAGTTGTTATTGCCTAGGCGCCTATCTGACTGAAGGGCTTGGTAGACCACATACGTCTGTTGTTGTGTTGTCGCGATATGGAAAATTGCAGATGAAACCCAAATAGGAAGGACTCTTACAAGGCATTTTACCTCTTCCACTTGTTGCATCGTACAAAGTCGCCATGGATTGGCAGGTGATCCATCTTCGTTGATCTGATCCTCAATCGTTACTATTGCAGCCCTATCGATGAAGCTGATACCATGGAAAAAACAAATATGACATTGTGGCATGGCTTTTGTAGCCCATTTTTTATGAAATGAATGCATATAGAAAACAAAATAATTAGCTAAAACGAGCAAATACAAAATAATTGGCTTTGTTGCCCATTTTATCATGATTTCTGTATCATAGTACTGATTTAGCATACTTTCTTACCGGAACTGATTGGTGTAATGAAGTTCGGAGTTGATTGAACTCTTTGTAAAATGTTTGAAAAGAGCGGTTTCTGGGTCCTCTGGTTGCTCCAAACTGCGTTTCTTTGCTGCAGCCACCAGAACTTGAATCATGCTTGTGATAGGACTCCCCTCAGGTTTTACTTTAACATATATTCGCGATCCCATGAAGAAGAGTAAGCATGCAATGAACATTAAACAGGGGGGAATAGCTAGTCCCAGAGCCCAGCTTAAGTTAGATTGCACGTAAACAATGAATGTCAAAGACAATATAAAGCAAATGGAGATGACACAATAATACCAATTGATGAAGCTGTCAATACTTTTCTTGCCAGAATATGTTTTGGGATTGAACTGATCAGCTCCAAAGGCCATGTTACATGGCCTAATCCCACCCGAACCAATGACTAATAAAAGTAGTGCGAACAACAGGAAGGCCCATTGTGATGCAGTAGGTCGTGCACATAAATAGCTTTCTTTCATTCCGCAATTCGGAGGATGTAATTTGGAGATAGTCGCTGTCAACATCACCAGAAAAAGGCCCTTCAGGAGAAAAGGTGAATCAGAAAAATATGAAATAGTACATATTTATTTATAGCATAGAATGGAATATTTCCGTACCATAAGAGAAGCTATTGACGCAAACCCGAGTGTCTTGAAGCGTCCGAAGTAAGCATCGGCCAAGAAACCTCCTATCAATGGTGAGATGAAGGTGGTTCCGTTGAAGACGTTCATAAGTATGGCAGCACTAACATGCTTGATGTTGAAGACTGTGGTGAAATAGACTACAAGGTTTGATGATGTTCCCCAGGTCCCAAGTTTCTCAAACATTTCATTCCCTGCATTTTACATTGACGATAATCATAGATAGAAAATTGAAGTTCACGTACATCCTTCTCTGAAACAATGGCAAGATAAAAACAGAAACTTCATATTTATGTAGTTTGTGCATAAGATTGTCTTCCTTAATTTTGTGTTTTATTTCCCAACAAGGCTAGAACAGCATAAAATTTCTAGTGTTAAGTGCATGCATCATAAGGACATGGCCATAATACAACTTCTTTTCAAGTTTTGAAACAAACATGCATAATTACATAGTTTCTTGTTTAATAGTATATATTGTTGCAGCAGTCGGAGTATTTGGCACCCTTTCAGTTTAGAGCACATACCCTGTACTAGCTATGTTTCTCTGGCTTACCTATTATGAAGGGCATGGCTTTGATTCCTCTATGTCTGATCTCAGTTTCATTTGATACCGTAGCTTTCTCTTCCTCCATTGATGTGTTTGCTAGTATTGTACTTCTCCTTAGTGAGCCTCATCAATCATATATATATAGATCAACTAACATATAAGATTTGATACCTTATTGCCTTGCGTCATTTCGTCGAACAATGGTGGGCTTCCTAAATTATTTAACTAGCAATAATGTTGGAAGTTTCCTGTAGCTGAATCATCTAATCGTTGAAAGTTATTTTTTCTTTTTGATGCAAGTTGAAAGTAGAAACTCTTAGTAAAGAAATTAAATTGCAATTTAGTGGTCCTTGAACTGAGCGAGCATGTGGCATATATGCTCTACATATAGACTTATATGATCTATATCGATTCCCGCAAAACAAACAGGTTGCTTTTCATGTTATGGAAAAATTTGGAAATGTGAATGAAGTTTACACGGATATGGAGCCGCTCAGATTAATTATTGAGCTTATTATATATTATCTTAGGCAAACTGGGGAACCGTGTTCTATTTCCTTCATTCATATTGCAACCACATCGAGTTTGTCTCCCGGATTTTTTTTGGTCTGAGATTAAAAGTTGGCTAAATATTGTAAAGAATTAACAAGTGGGCATGCAAGTGATTATGTGTGTGTTAGTGTGATCTTGCCTTCTAATGACATCATCACTTGTAAGTCATCTTCTCACGGCCTTTGTACAAATGCTAATGTGAAGCATAATCCCTCTGCAATGGTACTCAAACTGCAGCTTCAATCGGTCATTTGACAGTAACAACTAACAGTTACATGAGTACTTGAAACGAAGGAAAGTGTACAGGGAATAATATACTCAGGGCTACTCAAGGGAGTTGGGCTGTGCCGTATCAAATTAAAACTCAGGGCTGCCAAAAAAAAAATGAGAAAAATATCGTTTGGTCCTTTTTTAGGTGGGCCCATGTCTATTTGGTCCTTTAGGAAAACGCTTTTATTGTTTGGTCCATAATTATTTAAAAATATTAAACTGACAAAAGTACCTTTCCGTGTTAATTTTTACTTATTTTCTTGTAGCAGTTCATTCCAGAAATGAAGTCCATATAAAAACCTAAAAAAACAGACTTCAATCCAGAAATGAAGTCCATATAAAAACCTAAGAAAAACATACTTCATTCCAGAAATGAAGTCCATATAAAAACCTAAAACAGACTTCATTCCAGAAATGAAGTCCATATAAAAAGAACGCGAAATTGGGGGATATAAAAAGGAATTGGGGGATATTGATTACTTCTCCCAACCCATGGTGTCTGCTAAGGGGTGACTTTTGGGTATGAAAATACTAAAATACCCTTCCCTCAAAATAAAAATTAAAAAACTTAAAATCAAAAAACAAAATCATATCCCCCATTCCATCTCCACTTCCCTCAAAAACAAAACCCAAATATTCCCCATTCCCTTTCAAATTCTAAACTCTCCCCACTCTCTTTCAAATTCTCTTCTCCTTCTCTGTTGGCTCCTCACTTTGGAAACGAAATATTATTTTTTTTAATTCGGAAGTGATGAAGATCATGCTGCAAGTGATGAAGACCATGCCAGAATTAATGAAGACCATGACGGAAACTGGTGCCGGCATGGTTGGTAACTAACATTTAATGCCGTAACTAAGTACCGGCATGCTCAATAGAAATCTATCAATGCCGGTAGTCAAGTGAAAAAAAAATTGAAGTTTCCTGGATACTTTTCATCATGTGCCGGCATAGAAATTTAAGCAACATACTATGCCGGAAACCGGTGCCGGCATGCTCGAGAATTAACTACTTGTGCCGGAAGTGGACTGATTAAAACCAGAAAAAAACTCAAAACGGAATATTTTTTTACATCGCCGGAAGTGATGAAGACCATGCCGGAATTGGTGAAGAACCACGCCGGAAAATGGTGCCGGCATGCTCGATAGAAATCTATCAATGCCGGTAGTCAAGTGAAAAAAATTGAAGTTTCCTGGATACTTTTCATCATATTCCGGCATAGAAATTTAAGCAAAAATCATGCCGGAAGTAGTTCCGACATGCTCGAAAATCAGATAACTATGCCGGAAGTAGACTGATTAAAACCAGAAAAAATAGGTTTTGAAGATCAAAACCTGAAAATTTTTGTAACGAGACTCCCGAACCCCCCCGGATAGTGGCAAACAATTTATGAAAATTTCCAACAAATGCCGGCATGGTTTTTTGGTTGAATACCATGCCGGCACCAAGCTTTTTCAGCTGCAACAATGGTGGATTCAAAGAAAAAAAATCAAATTTTCAACCTCTTAGCAACAATTCTCTCTTCACAATCATCCTCCACTTTCACCAAAAAAAGTTCCCTCTCAAAATTTTTTTCCATCTTTCTACTCTCATCTCATTCACCCAAATACAAATACACACTAATCATTTAACAAATACTTAAGATTTTTACTAATTATTATTAACCACTAAACCTGATTAGTGAGGGGTAGATTAGGATTTAAAAAAAAACTTAGATAAGGGGTGACCCCGAATTGATATATGGATCCAGTTTTTGTCCTTTTCCTATATCCCCCAATTCCTTTTTATATCCCCCAATTTCGCGTTCTATAAAAACCTAAAAAAAAACAGACTTCATTCCAGAAATGAAGTCCATATAAAAACCTAAACATCATCGTCTTTAACAGTAGCAGAACTTCATCTTTAACACTAGCAGCAAAATCAAGATCAAGATCTTCACATCAAAATCAAAAAAATACATCCAAATAACATAAATATCTTCATAGTCTTCATCGTATTCATCGTCTACATCATCTTCAACAAAAGCAGCAGCAACAGAGAAGAAACAAACACAAAATCATCGTCGTCTTCATCATCTCCATCTTCTTCAACAGCAGCAGCAGCAACAAATGGTGAAGAAACACAAAAATCTCTGCCGTCTTCATCATCAACGGTAGCTACATAGAAGAAAAAACCAAAAAATTATAATTCTTCTTCATCGTTTTCATGAGCATCAACAGAAAAAAGAAAAGAAAAAATGGAGAGAAACTAGATCTCAAAACAGAAGGAGAGAGAAAGTAAATCTGCAATAAGATATTTTCGATTGACTTTTTCTATATATATGGTCCCAAAAGGGTATTTCTGCCACTACCTAGTGACAATTACATCATCCATGACGTCACCTTAGGACCAAACCATAATTTCTAGGACCAAACTATAATATATTTTACCAAAAAGGACCAAACAGATAGTTGACTCAGTCAACTGGACTAGACTCATCCTAATATATTATTTCTAGGACCTAATGGTATTTCCTACAAAAAAAAAAAAAAAAAAAAAATGAGGGTATGACACCTCCTACTCGGAATCAATTTTCTTTTGTTAGAATTGCGGAAATGCTATTCCAAGCACTTTTCACCACACTAATCACCACTCAAATGCTAGGTGTTGCACAGGTAGTGGTCCAATTTATTCAGCAATGACCCACCGTTAGAAAAAAGGGTACACCATTTGAGAAATGTATGGTTTAGATGTTGTGAGTTGTGAGTAGAGTGGTGTTTTGTGCTGTGAATAGCACCACCGTTAGAAATGAAGGTTTGATTCTATTTTTATTTTCTAATGTACCATGAGGATTAGATTAGGGCTTCAAGATTTCATTCCGTTTTGAAAATCTTAATAAAATATTAAATGAAGACAGCAATGTTCTTGAAGGAGTCTAATCTTCAAGGTTCCTCCTTTACAAGTGGTTCTACTAGTGGAGCATAGTAGAATTCCTGCTAACATTCTGTACCACAGGCAAACAAAAGGTTTGTTTCATTTGATTCTGCTTCTTCCATTTTGTGGTTTCTACTGTTCCTAAGTTCAAATTTAGGCTGTTTAGGTTAAAAACAAAGTCTGGCATCTCTCTCTTAGTACGACTGCGTCTCTCTCATCGATTAAACACAACAAACCGTTTTACCACCCCGAGGGGTGGTTTCTCTCACTCTGAAACTGCCCCCCTTACCAGTTATCTAGCCGTTTTATGACCGTTTAATCAAGGAAAAAGCAGTTTCGTGACCGGAATCTGACCGGATCTTATCGGCAATTTACAATCAATCTAACAGAAACGTAAAGGAAAAAACAAATCAAATACCCAGTTATGGAAAATCAATGATTTCCTAAAAGTTTACCTTAATCTACAAACCCTCCTTTTCATATCTTACTGTTAATGGTCAATCCAAGATACAGTTTCAAAATTCTATAGTCACCTACTCCGGCCACCGTTTACAAAGACACTGAAGAGTTCAAAGACACCAAGATTCTGAAAATTATTAAGCTACTAGAAGACACTTAAGTTACAAAGGTTACTTAAGACACGGAAGTTATCAAAGCTACTAGAAGACACTGAAGTTTGCTATCAATATAGACATCGGACACTTATCTCTACCTACTTGATCCAGAGACTAACCTCTCTTGATTTATTTTATTCTACCTTTCCTAATCTTTGTGAAACTTCTTTTGTTTTATATTTACCGTTCTTTTTCAATAATTGATGCCTTTTAATAATTTTTCAATAATTTGTTTGCTAATTCTATCTTTGCTTTGATTTACTATAATTTCTCTAGCAAAATTCAGTACCCAGTCGTGTTTCTCAATTTTTACATTACTTCCAGGGAAAGTTCTCTCTCCTCTCTCACTGGCGATTTTTCAGCCACCACTAAAACAGTCGTCCAACTAGCCAGTAACCACCGTTTATGGTGGTGACGATCAAGTCCGGCTACCATTAGTTCTTCTTTATGCATATTGGCTCAAACCCACCTCAGATCTTCCATACCTAGGTTCTAAAACTCCGTTTCAAATCTTTTCAGGAAACTAGATTCACTAATTTCTAGTTACTAAGACACAAAAACACCAAGATACCAAGACTCGACCTAAAAGACTCCGAGATATTAGATCGAGATTAACAGATTCAGTATCGGGAATTTCTGAAGCCCTAGAAATTTAAAAGGCTGTTTTTTTTTTCTGATTGCTAAGTATCCAAAGGATCTGCTACATCTCGTCCTCCACCGGCTGGGAATTTTAGATTGTTATATCTTCTAGTTCTAGTTCTATCTCTATTTCTTTCTTTTTTTCTGAGTAGTATTGTGATTTCCCCTAATTTGACCCCATATTCCCCCAACATTTTTCCTTAAATTTTATTTGCCGGAATTTATTTCTCTATTTTTGAATCAATAGCAACCCCCAGTATGTGTCTTTTTAAATCTTTCAAATCTATTAACACTGGTTTGTATGCTTCTGAAATCTAAGTTCGTTTAATTTGATTTTAATTAGCTGATTTGATTGAATATCCATTTTCTATTTTCTCTATTTATTGAACTTTTCTTGTTTGTTATCTGTGTATCTTTTGTGGATCATGAAGATTATTAAATTCTGCAAAGGTAAATTAAAATCTCTATCTAGCCTAATGCATATTCGTCTTATCCCAGGTACTATTTGCTATAATTGGAAAAAAAGGAAACAACTGAAAAAACCAGGGATTCAAGGAAATTTTCAAACCACTATGCTCACCTCTGCCAAGACAAATGAGGTAAATCAATCAATGGATAAAAATCTGATTGTGCCAGAAAATTCTTCTAATTATATCTATGCAGTAGAGGTGCACTTTTCCCCCAAAAAATGCAAATCCTTAAGAAATATTGTCGTGGTTAAATTGACTGCCAGTCTTAAAGAATCGGAGGTATTTATAACCCTAACTCTTCATTCTATTGAATTCTCCAAATCAGTCTTTCTATCTTATGTTGATGCCCTTAAATGTATGCTTATAACATGTTTGATAACTTGCACTTCTTGTAAACCTCTCTTATTTTCTTATGAAAAATTTATGACCAGTACTTGCTTGCAAAAACACAATTACCTCCGACTTTCGTATTGTTGAATACCCTATTGTCTCATACTTTTGGGAATCTATTAGTGTCTTAGCTTGGAACTGCCAAGGGTTAGGTACTATTGAAACTAGGAATAGTTTGCTTGATACTCTAAATGGAAAGAACCCTGATATTTTGTTCATTTCTAAAACTAAACAACAAAATAAAGCAATGCATAATATTTTGAGGAGTTTCGATGTCTATAACTATTGGTTAGTTCCTCCTAGAGGTACTGCTGGAGGCCTTTGTTTGATTTGGAAAAATAATATAAAACTAACAATTTCTGATTACGATCATAATTATATAAATGTTGTTGTTCTCCCTAATAATAATAATGTTTAATGGATCCTCACTTGTTTTTATGGGAGCCCTTACTCTCACCAAAAACTAGAATCATGGAATATTATTAAACATTTAGCTAGTAATATGAACAAACCTTGGGTAATCATAGGTGACCTGAATGTTGTTTTGCATGCTGAAGAGAAAAAGAGTAGATTTGCTTTTAATGGTAGTGAAGCTGTTGTTTTCAATAACCTTATTAACTTTTGTGGTCTCATGGATCTTGGTTTCACTGGCTACACATTTACTTGGAATAACCACAAAAAAGATAATGATGTTATAGAACAGAGATTGAACAGGGCTTTATGTAATCCTTTGTGGATTACTAGTTTTCCAAATTCTAGTATCAAACATCTTGGGCCTCTTGCTTCTGACCATGTACCTATAATACTTAATACTCATAATACTTGGAATGATGGGGCTACCCCATTCAAGAATTTTGGTGATTGGATGAAACACGATGAATGTAAGCCTTTAATACATGCTTGTTGGGAAAACGAAATTAGGGGTTCCCATGCTCATACTATGAATAAGAAACTTACTTATGTGAAACATATTCTTAGGGACTGGAATAAATATTCCATTGGTAACATAAGAACAAATATAGAAAAAACAAAGGTTGATCTAAAGAAATTCAATAGTAGAAATAGTTATCCTAATAAAAACAAGGACATTGCTCTACTTAGAAGAAACCTTACAGATTGGTATACTATTTATGAAAAGTTTTGGAAGGTTAAAAGTAGGGATCAAAATATTTTGTTAGGTGACAGAAACACTAGATATTTTCATACTAGGGCTAAACAGAGGTTTAGAAGAAACAGGATAGAAACTTTAAAAGACAAAAATGATGTTTGGATTAATAGTAGACTCGAAATTGTGTCTTGTATAACTAGCCATTTTCATGAAATAGCAACTACAATTAATCCTTGTTTGGATCAAAATATGATTGATATGATTCCTGTGTTAGCATTGATTTGGTTGATAATGATATGCTTTGTTCTTTACCCTCGTTAGCTGAAATAAAACAAACCCTTTTTTCTATGGAGCCGGACAAAAGTCCGGGGCCTGATGGATTCCCGCCAATATTCTTTCAACATAACTGGTAAATCGTAGGCCCTGACTTAACTAAAATGATCCAGGCTTTTTTTGAAACGGGTTATATATCTAAAGAGATGAATGCCTCATTCATTTCTCTTATCCCCAAAACTTTAAACCCAATCACACAGGCTGAATTTAGACCTATAGCTTTAGCTAACACAACTTATAAAATTATTTCTAAACTTATGGCTAATAGAATGAAAGGCCTCCTTAGCAAAATTATATCCCCTTTTCAGTCTGCCTTCATCCCTGGAAGGCAGATATCTGAAAATATCACTCTAGCCCATGAGTTAATTCATAAAATGAGAAACAACAAAAGTAAGAAAGGTTTTATGGGCCTGAAAATTGACATGTCGAAAGCTTTCGACAGAGTGGAATGGGATTTCCTAATCCGAATCATGAAGAGAATGGGTTTTAATGAAAATGGTGTAACCTTGTTTATCAATGTATCTCTACCACTACTCTAGCAATTCTCATAAATGGATCCCCAACAAAAAATTTTAAACCAACTAGAGGATTGAGACAGGGAGATCCTATATCTCCGTATTTATTTCTGTTTTGCATGGAGGCCCTTTCGAGAACACTAATACATGTTGAAGACCAAGGCTCAATAAAAGGAATAAAAATTACCAACAATGCTCCTTCAATTAGTCATTTAATGTTTGCAGATGATTGTATTATATTTTGTGAAGCTGATAATCTCTGTAGTAACAATCTTGTTAAACTTTTTAAGGATTATGGAGATACCTCTGGTCAATTAATCAATCTAACCAAATCAGGGGTATTTTTTAGCTCTAAAAACTGATCATACTCTTAGGAATAGTGTGAAGCAAATACTAGGAGTGAATGAAATACCTTTAAATGACAAATATCTAGGATCTCCTTTGTTAACTTACACGTCAAAAATAAAATATTTTGAACCATTAATAGAAAAAATGAAAAATAGATTGATCGGATGGAAAGGTGAGCTTCTAAACCCTGAAGGAAGGGATGTAATGATTAGAAATGTTTCTTCATCTATTTGTGTTTACCAAATGAATTGTTTTAGAATACCTGTTAAGACTTGTAAACACATAACTATTGCAAAGAAACTTTTGGTAGGGGAGAGATGAAAATGGCTTAAATGAGAAAGGTAAAAAAGGTATTTGTCTTATGGGTTGGGATAACATGTGTAAATCGTTGGAGGAAGGAGGTTTAGGCTTCCAAAACATGAAAAAATTTAATATAGCTATGTTGGCTAAGACAGGTTGGAAACTGTACAAAAATCCGGATTGTCTAATGGCTAAAAGTCTTAAAGCTAAGTACTACCCTATGTGTGATATTCTTCATATAAACATTGTTCCAAACCAAAGTGATAGTTGGACATGGAAAGGTATACTTTTAGGAATAGCTTACTTAAAGAAACATTGCTTTTGGGAGTTGGGAAATGGAGAAAATATAGATATATGGGACGATTACTGGATCGCGGATGTTAAACCAACCGAAAACAATTCTAGGACAGGGAATATAGGTGTCACTAAAGTTTGTCATTTGATTAAAGCAAACAAAACTTGGGATTTAATAAAACTAGCAGGTTGTTTCGATAGAAATACTGTAAATAAGATAAGGAAGATTCAAATTCCTAACAATGGTTTAGCAGATATTCCTCACTGGACTTTAAACAATACAAGTACCTTTATTGTTAACTGATAGGTGTAGAATACACCGAATTTACTATCTAGTAGTTACGCTTTCTTTGCTATTTTTCTTGTGAATTATGTACTTTACGTGTGTTTTTGAGTTATTAGGTACTCTGGAGTCGCACGGATTAAAAGAAGCGGAAATCACCCAAATTGAGCCAAAGGGCAAAATTGTCATTTCAGAGGCGAACACTAACTGGAGCCCAGTCAAGGTTAAGAGGCAACTCTGTTGGAGGGGCACTACGGACAGGAGAGCTAAGGTTAAGGGGGCTGCCAGATGGGTACCCCTTATCTGTTTCACCAATGTGGCCTTATCAACCTGCATTTTCCTACACAAGACTTAAAAATTAGAGAAAATCAATTCTCAATTATTTGTCTCTAAAACATAAAGAAGAACGAGGCACAACAGCCATGGAAGGAATTCAATCGAGATTTTTGTTTCTCTCATTCATTCCATTCCCTTGAACCAGAAATTGAGAGAGAGAGAACAGGAAAATGGTTGCAGCTGTTGTGAGTTTGTGAAGAACTCAGGGAGAAATTTAATAAAATCGAGAAGAGAGAAGAGGCAGAAATCAGAGAATCGATGAAGGAATTGGTGGGGGTTAGATGATTTCTGAAGCGAAGAAGGACAGGGAAGAACAGTTCTAGATGTTGTGTGTTGTTGGTTGTTTATCCGAGAGAGGAGCCGTTGCAATGGGGTTTTAATTTTAGTTGAGATCTACTGGGAATTGGTGGTTCTGCTCAAATCTGAAAGTGGGTTGGTTTGAGATTGATGGGTCTTGCTTATTTCAAGCTTGCAGGAACCAGAAAAGGAGAAATGATGGGTTGGTCTCGAATTGAGAAGAAGAGAGGAATTGGGAGTGCTGTCACAGATGAACTAGGAGCAGAAGTTGATGTTGGAATTAGGGTTTGCAACAGGAAGAAGATGATGAAGCTCAGATGAAGAAGAAATTCAAGCCTCTTCTGCTGAATCGAAGATGGGTTTGTGTTGAATTGAATATTAGATGAGGTTGGGAGTGAATCTGAGTTGAGCAGTGAAGAACATTGATTGCAGGTTTAGATGAATGTTTAGGACAGGGGTTCGTGTGATGAATTCTGGATTTTAATGAGATAAACAAGAAGGGTTAAAGCTCATTCTTGAGCTGAAATATTTGTTACAGATGCAATGTTAGGGGAATTAAGTTGGTTTGGCTGTTGTTGGTAAGTTAAGCAAAAACATGGTGCAGCTATGTAGAGGAAGGTTATTGCAGTTGAGTTGGTGTTGTTTTGAGATGCAGAGGTGCTGTAGGATGATGGTTACAATGGAGTTGAATTGCAATTGATGCAGTGGCTGGTCTGAGATGGCAGCTGAGCTGCAATTGATGTTGGTGGTTGAGATGATAATTGCTAGCTGCAATGAGAGGGCTCTGATGTGTATGAGGAGTTTGTGGAAGCAGTAGCAGCTGTAATGGGAAGCTGCAGACAATGGAGTTGCGGTTGTGCAATGGCAGGATGCGGATGGTTGTGGAGTTATTTAAGTGAGATGGATTGAGGCTGTGGGATTGAGTTCAAATGGTGGCCTGATTGAGATAGAGTGAGATGGAGTCTGGTGCTGCTGTAGAATTGGCCTGGGTTTGTACTGGGTGTTGGCTTTCGTGGCGATGAGTGCAACTCGGATATTGATGGGTTGAGCCACAAAGTGGATGGCTGGGGTGAACACAAGAACTGTGTTGGTGGTGACTGTTGTGGAGAATAGAAGTGTGCTAGGGTTTACAGGGCAAGAATGGTTGCAGTTTGAGATGGCTTGAAGGTTCATAGTGGTTTGTACTCAAAGCTCAAACTCAGTTGGTGAATGTGGTTGTTGGCCTTGAAATGGGTCCGATATGAGCTTGTGGAGTAGACTGACTTGTGTTGATTGTACACCGTGGTGATGTTGGTTGTGTGGTCTTTGGTGGATAAAGTGCGGGTGTTAAATGAGTCAGTAATGGGAGTTAGCACTGCAATGGTGGAATCAATGGTCTTTGTGTTGTCTTTGAGATGTAATTGCAGGCAATGGCTTAAATCCAGATGGTGTTGATTGGCAGTGAGCTCAGGTCATGTTGTTGCAACTTGGTGGAGCATATGAAATAGAGAAGGCAAAGGTGGTGTTAGCTCAAATGCAGGGAATCAGGTCAAGGAGATGCAAGAGCTGCTGCTATTGTGGTTGAGCTGCAATGAGATGGAGAAATGGGCACAAGAGAATAGAAATGGGTTCTGCTGTGTGTGCTGGCCAAAGAGTGCTGATGCACAATGATAGTGCAGCACAGCTCTGACATGTGCAGTGGTCTGGCAACTAAACCACTCAGGTGAGCCAGAAGACCAGAATCAACCCTGACTCACTCTGACTACACCTGACTCATGATCTGACTCTTTACCCTGACTCGGTTTCACTCGATCTGACCGAGTTGACCCGAGCTGACCCGTTGACCCGACCGAGTTGACTCACTGATCCGGTGACCGGGCGGACTTTGCCGGTCACCTGAGATGTTTTCCGGCGACCTTTCCGGCCACAATACCAGATTTCCGGCGGCCACTTTTGGGACATATTTTCTACATGGGTTTCTCCCTCTTATGGGCTTGGTGGATTTTCATCTAATGGACTTTGAAGACTAGACCTAATTTTAGAAGTTGGAGAAAAGCTATAAAGGGAAGGTCTTCTACAACTTATCTTATATCTTATTCTTGGAATTTTGGGGAGCCGTTTTGTTTACGCTTCTAGGGTTTGCTTTTATTGATCTTCTTCTTCTTTTCAATTAATATTATTATGATGAACTCCATAGCTATGAGTAGCTAAACATATTATTGGTTATGGGATAAAAGTTGATTTCTCAACATGTTTTTGAATCTATGAATTAGTTTTGTCTCAGTAATTTATTGTTTGTGATTCACAATTAATAGTGTTATAAGATTTGAATACTTGTTAGGTTGAGTCCGGAATCAATCCGATTTGCGTTCATCTCTAAAGCTATATTAGGGTTTTCAATACGAAAAAGTTGTTTATCCCTGATTCTAAGTAGCATAATTGTGGGTAGTGCTTGTAGTGATATATCCTACTAGTCACAAGTGAATCATAACTTTTGTTAAAACGTTTAGTGCTTTTACACATTCGTTTGCATTGATTAGTCTTATTCCATAGAACTTATTGCTTTTAGGGAGTTAAACTTAATTTTGCTTTTACACTTTAGGTTGCTTTCTAGGAAGAATTCACATATGCATCTTTTAATGTGGTTGTGATGAAAACAGGGAATTAACGGGTTATACTTGCGATCAAGATATCCTAGGACTTTTAATAAATACGAGATTAAAATACCAATTCTAATCATTGATGAAAATACATGTTTGTGAATGATACTATCCCGTGACCAATATCTTCTCCTTATTAATTATTCCAACTATTTGCTTTGCTCTATTTTGTTTTTACTTTAGTATTTCGCTTAAACAACAAACATCCCCCCTTGGTTACCGTAGAAACTGAAAATTGCATAACAACAATTGCCTCTCTGTGGATACGAACTCTTCCTTACCTTGTGCTTCATTTAAATTTAGTGAGTAAGAAAGTGAAATTATTTTTGACGGATTGACAACCGATCAAATTTTGGCGCCGTTGCCGGGGAGGCATACGGCTTGTTATTAAGTTTTTAGTTTCTTTTTACAATTTCTGCTTTTATCTTTGCTTTTTGGTTGTCGTCTTGTTTCTTACTTGTTTGCTAGAATTGTTTTCAGGTATCAATCCTGGCTACTAAAGATTGGAATTATCCAAGGTGCGGGATAGCTACTCGAAGAGGCACAATACTCCAACCAAGTCAAGGCGCAACGGACGAGCAAGAGTTAGAAATGGACGAAGAGTTACAATTAGAAGGAGAACAAGAGGTTCCAATCGTAGACGAACCACAAGTTGAAGAAGAATTAACAATGGGTGATGCAAATTGTACACTCAAGGACTTGGCTTCTCATAAGCTTGATACACAACCGGGGTGTATTCAAACGAACTCTACTTTTGAGATTAAGCCGGGGTTGCTTAGAGAGTTACCTAAGTTCCATGGCATGGTGAATGAAGACCCAAACAAACATCTTATGGACTTCCACACCACTGTCATGGCTATGCTTCCAGCGGATGTAGAGGCGGATGGTGCAATGTTGAAAGTTTTCCGTTTCTCTTTAATGGATAGTGCTAAGGATTGGTTATACTACTTACCTTCCGGAAGTGTCACAACATGGAATGGGCTGAAGAAACTCTTTTTGGAGAGATATTTTCCTGCATCCAAGGCTACTCAAATTCGCAAGGAGATTTGTGGGATGAAGCAAAATGTGGGAGAATCCTTATATGAATGTTGGGAACGATACAAGAGATTGGTTGGAAGCTGTCCTCACCACCAATTCAGTGATGCGATGATTATCCAATACTTCTATGAAGGACTCCAATCAAGTGATAGGAATCTTATTGACGATGCGGGTGGTGGTGCACTAGTGAACAAGACGGTGGCACAAGCTAGAGAGTTGATTGAAAACATGGCAGCGAACTCACAACAATTCTTAAGTCGTGGTTCGGATGTGATTCTAAGAAGGGTGAGTGAAGTGAGCGAGGTGGAGGAACTTCGTCAACAAATGGGTAACATGACAGCAATGTTGCAACAAGTTGCATCCGCGGTTATACCAAGTTATCCTCAATCTTATGAAGACGAGCAAGCTAATGCGATCTTTCCAAATCAACCAAGACGGTATGATCCCTACTCCAACACTTACAATCCGGGATGGAGAGATCACCCCAATTTTAGCTATGCTAACAAGCAAGGTGCAATTCAACAACCTACTTTCAACCGTCCAAGTGGATTTCAACCGCAACAACAACAATTTCAAAGAACCTCAAACACAACAATCAATGCAAAATCAAGGTTTGATATCGATTCAAAGCTTCAAACAATGATGCAAGGCATTTCCACCATGTTCAAAGAAAGTCAACAAGAAACTAAGAGTGCTATTAAGGAGTTGCAAACACAAATGGGCTCCATGGCTATTGAGTTGAACCAATTGAAGGCGCAAAGTAGTTGGAAACTCCCTTCTCAACCTATTAACCCAAAAGAGGGTGTCAGTGCTATTACGTTGAGAAGCGGTACACAACTTGTGCAACCCGAAGTTACTGATTCGGGCAAGGTGGACACACCAAAGGAACCTGTTTTGGAGGAGAAGAATGAGGATTCTCCCCAAACTTCTGAGGTACCTATTCCTAACTCTAAAACTCCGGTTTCTACTTATGTTCCTCATCTACCTTTTCCTCGCAGATTTGCAAGTTCTAAGAAGGCGGAACTAGAAAAGGAGATTTTAGACGTTCTAAAGAAGATCCATGTGAACATACCACTCATTGATGCTATCAAGCAAGTTCCAAAGTATGCAAAGGTGTTGAAGGACTTGTGTACCAACAAACAAAGGCTCAAAGGTAATGAAGTGCTTAGTGTGGGGGAGAATGCCTCGGCAATCTTACAACACAAACTCCCACTTAAGTGCAAGGATCCGGGTAGTTTTGACATTCCCGTCACAATTGGTAACACAACGTTTAACAAAGCTATGTTGGATTTAGGTGCATCCGTTAATGTTATGCCTGTGTCAATGTATAATTCACTTGATCTTGGTCCTCTTAAAAAGGCTGAAATTGTATTGCAATTAGCCGATCGCTCTAATGTCTACCCAATGGGTATTGTTGAGGATGTTCTTGTGCAGGTTAATCAACTTGTATTTCCAGCGGACTTTTGTGTGTTATAGATGGATGAAGGTTCACCAGACTCGTCTCTTCCATTGCTTCTTGGGCGTCCCTTCATGAAAACGGCGAAAACCATTATTGATGTGGACAAGGGAACGCTAACTATGGAGTTTGATGGAGAAATAATACGTTTCAACATTTTCGAGACGATGAGATATCCTAGTGATGTCCACTCTTGTTTCTCCATTGATGTTATGGATACATTGGCACAACAAATGTTTGAATTAAACGGTGAGGATGCTTTGGAAACCGTGTTAACTACATCCATGGATAATGGTGTAGAGTGTGGTAATGAAGTCAAGGAAGCTCTTGGTGATCTTAATTCACTACAAGGATGCCCGAAAACTCATAATATCTCTTTTATTTCTTTACCATGCAGTGATGAAAAGCTTGTACCTTCAATTATTAAATCTCCGATTTTAGAATTGAAACCTCTTCCCGACCACCTTAAGTACTTGTACTTGGGTGATAATGAAGAGTTACCGGTGATTGTTTCTAACAAGCTTAGTGATTTACAGGAGCAAAAACTTCTAAGGGTGCTAAGGAAGTACAAGACGGCCATAGGATGGACAATTGCCGATATCAAGGGTATAAGCCTGGTTAGTTTGTATGCACAAAATTCGTTTGGAGGATGATGCAAAGCCTACTAGGAAGCGCAACGTCGTTTGAATCCTCCCATGATGGAAGTTGTGAAAAAGAGATACTCAAGCTTTTGTAAGTGGGTGTTATCTACCCCATATCCGATAGCAAGTGGGTAATCCCAGACAAGTAGTACCAAAGAAATCGGGTGTGACAGTGGTAGAGAATGATAAGAATGAACTTGTCCCAACTCGTGTGCAAACCGGTTGGAGGGTTTGTATTGATTACAGGAAATTGAATGCCACTACTAGAAAAGATCACTTTCCTTTACCTTTTATTGATCAAATGCTTGAACGTTTAGCTGGACACTCTTATTATTGCTTTCTTGATGGCTATTCGTGTTATAATCGATTGTGATAGCGCCTAGGAGGACCAAGAGAAAACCACTTTCACTTGTCCTTTGGTATTTTTTGCTTATAGAAGGATGCCTTTTGGCTTATGCAATGCTCCAGCTACCTTTCAAAGGTGTATGGTAAGTATCTTTTCGGAATATGTTGAAAACATAATCGAAGTGTTCATGGATGACTTTAGTGTCTTTGGTGATTCATTTGACCTTTGCTTGAACAATTTGTCTCTAATCCTTGAACGATGTGTTGAAACAAATCTTGTGCTAAATTGGGAGAAGTGCCATTTCATGGTAACTCATGGCATAGTTTTAGGCCATATAATATCTTCTAAAGGCTTGGAAGTCGATAAATCTAAGATAGACCTTATTCGTGCTCTAACCCCTCCCACTACGGTGGGGAGATACGTTCTTTTCTTGGTCATGTAGGTTTCTATCGTAGATTCATCAAGGACTTTTCCAAGATAGCATCACCACTTTGTAACTTATTGCAAAAAGATGTGGTTTTTAACTTTGATGAAAAATGTATGGTGGCATTCAATCGTTTAAAAGAACTTTTGATTTCATCCCCTATCATTAAACCACCGGATTGGAGTAAGCCTTTTGAGCTTATGTGTGATGCTAGTGATTATGCGGTGGGTGCGGTGCTTGGGCAACGTGTGGGGAAGCTTCCTCATGCTATTTATTATGCTTCTAGAACGTTAAATGAGGCCCAACAAAACTACACAACCACTGAAAAAGAGTTATTAGCCATTGTTTTTGCTTTGGAAAAGTTTCACTCTTATCTAATTGGTACAAAAGTTGTTGTCTTTTCTGATCATGCGGCACTTAGATACTTGCTTACAAAGAAAGAGGCGAAACCGAGGCTCATACGGTGGATTTTACTCTTGCAAGAGTTTGATATTGAAATCAAAGACAAGAAAGGAATTGAGAACATCTGCGGATCACTTGAGCCGACTTGCTGTGGACAAGGAGACTATCCCGTTGCGTGAGAGTTTCCCGGATGAGCAACTATTCTCAATTGCCTTTGGAGAACCATGGTATGCCGATATTGTTAATTACTTAGTTTCTAAACAAATCACAAAGAACTTGTCTCGTGCTGAGAGGGATAAACTTAAGAGGTTAGGGAACCAATACATATGGGATGATCCATACTTATGGAAACATGGTAGTGACCAAGTAATAAGAAGGTGCGTTCCCGAATCTGAATTTAATTCTATCTTGTCTTTTTGTCACTCTTATGCTTGCGGAGGACATTTTGGGAGTAAGAGAACCGCTCACAAGGTACTTGAAAGTGGTTTTTATTGGCCAACTTTGTTTAAGGATGCACATATATTTTGTACAACTTGTGATAGGTGCCAAAGAACCGGAAATCTAGGTGTCCGAAATCAAATGCCACAAACTTTTATTCAATTTATTAAAGTTTTTGATGTATGGGGTATTGATTTTATGGGGCCTTTTGTCAACTCCCATGGGAATTTTTATATCTTACTTGCGGTTGATTATGTCTCGAAATGGGTGGAAGCTAAAGCCACCCCAACTAATGATTCTAAAGTGGTTTCAGATTTTGTGCAAGCTAATATTTTTGCAAGGTTTGGAATTCCAAGAGCCATAATTAGCGATGGGGGTTCTCACTTCAAAAACAGGATTTTGCAAAGCTTGTTGACGAAGTACAATGTGTCGCACAAGATTGCAACACCTTATCATCCCCAAACAAATGGACAAGCCGAGGTGTCTAATCGGGAGGTGAAATCCATTCTAGAAAAGACGGTGAACCCAACAAGGAAAGATTGGAGCATGCGGCTTAATGATGCTTTGTGGGCGTATAGAACCGCTTATAAAACACCTATTGGGATGTCTCCTTTTAGGCTTGTGTATGGTAAACCTTGTCATTTACCCGTGGAAATTGAGCATAAGGCGTTTTGGGCTATTAAGCAATGCAACATGGAGATGGATGGGGCTGGAAAGCAAAGGAAGTTACAACTCCAAGAGCTAGAGGAGCTTCGCAATGATGCATTTGAAAGTTCACGGATTTATAAAGAAAAGACGAAAGCATTTCATGATAATATGATTTATAGGAAACAATTTTGCATTGGGCAGAAAGTGATTTTGTTTAATTCTCGCTTGCATTTGTTTCCGGGTAAATTAAGGTCACGATGGATCGGACCTTTTATTGTTACTAATGTGTTTTCTCATGGTGCTGTGGAAATTGTAGCATAGCTACGTGGAAAGAACTTAAAGTTAATGGGCACCGGTTGAAACCATATTATGAGAATTTCACTTCCGAAGTGGTGGAAGGAGTTAACTTTGTGGATGTGCTCCTCCTGGAGGAGTCGTAGAAAGCAAGGAGATAGTCTGGCCGACGACTTTAAACCAAGCGCTAATTGGGAGGCAACCCAAAGGATGAGTATTTCTTGTCTTGTATTTATTTCTTGTCTTGTTTTTAGTTTTTCTTGTCTTGTTTTTTTTTTTTCTGATTTCTTGTTCGAATTTCCCACCTTGACTTGCTTTGGACGATTCAATTACATTGAGGACAATGTAAAGTTTAAGTGTGGGGGAGTGGTTCAGCATTTGCGTTGTAAATTTTTGAAATTTTTCAACTTTTGTGAAAACTAGTGAATAAGAAAACTCCAACTTATGGTTAGTTTAGAGTCACATAGTATACATGTCGCTAAGATTACATCGAGAATTTCATACTAGTGACTGAACTTAGAGATGACAGAGAACTTGATCGGGTTTCTTAATTGTATGAGAGTTAAAGTTGGATTTAACCATGCCAGTGGAAAATAAGGTACAGACTGAATTCGGTATTATAGCAGTGATCCCCTATAGTGGAGACTACCCAAGTTACATAATGTGAGGCACCAACCTTCAATTCTTTGTACCTGTCTAAATTTGTGCTTTTAGAGTGTGTGTCACCGTACGTAAATTCCGGGAAGAATGGTGAGCTGTCCAATTTCCCACCATAGAAGCACTATTTTGATCTCTTGAGTGCTATTTTTATCAACCATGATGGTGACATCGAATTGCTAACTTACATACCACTTGTAATCTTGTTCGCAGTTAGCACCATCCACCTTATCTCTCTCTACACCAACAGGTCCATAGAAACACCATCATCATCAACAAGAGGAGCATCACGAATTTGAAGGAAAGTTGAAGACGTTCAAGGTTTACAAGCAACGGTACAGAATTGAGAAGATTTCAGATTCAAGTATAACAACAAAACAAGGAGCATAATTTTTATAAGTTGAAGACTATTGTACAAGAGTGAAAATTATCAAAGATGAGAGTTCAAGAAGTTTATGATATCAAGACATATAAGTTGTGAAGATTCAAGCGGTAAAGTACTTACACCATGGCCTTTGTACTTGCATTTTTATTTGTATTTTCAGTTTGTGTTTCTTTCTCTTGTCTAAAAAAAAAAAAAAAAAAAAAAAATTGGGTTTGTATAGTTCGTTTTTATTTTTGTATTCTTTCAATAAAGCCTATGGAAAGAAGGAATATCTATAATGAAGTTTCAAGCGACAAGGAATTAGAGGAAAGAATCATATTGTCGAGATTCTACGAAGTTCAAGAGTTATCATCAAGAGTTGAAGACCGAAGACGAAGATAAAGACACCGATAGAAGACTGAAGACGTTTTTATGGATGCTGTGAGAGTGGTGCTAGCTGCACGCCGAACGGATACACGGTAAGTAAGCATATTCCCACCTTCGTTAAATGGTTGATTTCCTTTCGAAGAGATCGTCAGAAAAATGGGTTTTCAAAATTATAAAAGATGTGGGTTTTTAAAAATATTCGGAGGGTTTTTACCTTCCTACCATTCAACGTGTCGCAGGATTCTCTCTTCATTCCTACCTGGACACATGTGTGACCCATAAAGAGTTGTTTATTATTGAGAGCAATATCATAAAACCCCTTTCTTGTGAGGCAGAGTCGAGACTTTTGATCACTCCGAACCCGAATTTATGTCGAGAAGGGATGGTTATTTCTCTCTCAACTTTTAAGAATGAGATTGTGTTCATTTATGTGTCTAACTTCTTATGACTAGTGTGCAGAATCTCTATGTCTTCTTAGCGCGTTGGATACTATCATTACGGAGAACTAGTAAGTTGGAAAAATAGGTTTTGTGGGTATATCTCTAGTAAACCCTCACGAGACTATAACTCGTCCACTAGGGACACCTAGGGGTTTAAAAGCTTGTTATTTATGCTAAAAGTGACCGTAGCCTCGACGACACGGAGTTGTTGTATTTTATTGTTTTGTTTGATTTGCTCGAGGACTAGCAAAGTCTAAGTGTGGGGGAATTTGATAGGTGTAGAATACACCGAATTTACTATCTAGTAGTTACGCTTTCTTTGCTATTTTTCTTGTGAATTATGTACTTTACGTGTGTTTTTGAGTTATTAGGTACTCTGGAGTCGCACGGAGGAAAAGAAGCGGAAATCACCCAAATTGAGCCAAAGGGCAAAATTGTCATTTCAGAGGCGAACACTAACTGGAGCCCAGTCAAGGTTAAGAGGCAACTCTGTTGGAGGGGCACTACGGACAGGAGAGCTAAGGTTAAGGGGGCTGCCAGATGGGTACCCCTTATCTGTTTCACCAAGGTGGCCTTATCAACCTGCATTTTCCTACACAAGACTTAAAAATTAGAGAAAATCAATTCTCAATTATTTGTCTCTAAAACATAAAGAAGAACGAGGCACAGCAGCCATGGAAGGAATTCAATCGAGATTTTTGTTTCTCTCATTCATTCCATTCCCTTGAACCAGAAATTGAGAGAGAGAGAACAGGAAAATGGTTGCAGCTGTTGTGAGTTTGTGAAGAACTCAGGGAGAAATTTAATAAAATCGAGAAGAGAGAAGAGGAAGAAATCAGAGAATCGATGAAGGAATTGGTGGGGGTTAGATGATTTCTGAAGCGAAGAAGGACAGGGAAGAACAGTTCTAGATGTTGTGTGTTGTTGGTTGTTTATCCGAGAGAGGAGCCGTTGCAATGGGGTTTTAATTTTAGTTGAGATCTACTGGGAATTGGTGGTTCTGCTCAAATCTGAAAGTGGGTTGGTTTGAGATTGATGGGTCTTGCTTATTTCAAGCTTGCAGGAACCAGAAAAGGAGAAATGATGGGTT
The DNA here is from genome assembly GCA_023531295.1 of Papaver armeniacum. NCBI lineage: Eukaryota > Viridiplantae > Streptophyta > Magnoliopsida > Ranunculales > Papaveraceae > Papaver > Papaver armeniacum. Next base: position 182,221 of record JAJJWW010018890.1, read on the forward strand.
GGTCTCGAATTGAGAAGAAGAGAGGAATTGGGAGTGCTGTCACAGATGAACTAGGAGCAGAAGTTGATATTGGAATTAGGGTTTGCAACAGGAAGAAGATGATGAAGCTCAGATGAAGAAGAAATTCAAGCCTCTTCTGCTGAATCGAAGATGGGTTTGTGTTGAATTGAATATTAGATGAGGTTGGGAGTGAATCTGAGTTGAGCAGTGAAGAACATTGATTGCAGGTTTAGATGAATGTTTAGGACAGGGGTTCGTGTGATGAATTCTGGATTTTAATGAGATAAACAAGAAGGGTTAAAGCTCATTATTGAGCTGAAACATTTGTTACAGATGCAATGTTAGGGGAATTAAGTTGGTTTGGCTGTTGTTGGTAAATTAAGAAAAAACATGGTGCAGCTATGTAGAGGAAGGTTATTGCAGTTGAGTTGGTGCTGTTTTGAGATGCAGAGGTGCTGTAGGATGATGGTTACAATGGAGTTGAATGGTAGGCCTGGAAATGTGTATGTTTTTATGTGCCTACTTGTTATAACCGCAAGTGCACGGTGTCTACAATGCAGACAGGGCAAATACGGGTCGATCCCACAAGGACTTGTGGTGCTATGGTTGATCAAGGGATATGCTAAACTGAATTCAAGCAAGTGTGTAACAGAACTATAAGTTGGTGTGTCGATACGACTGAGGTTGGGCTGAAGTGATTCTAAACTAGGGTATAAGACAGTGACAGTGGGGATACTAGGGTCTGCAAATCCACCACTAACTCCTATTGTGAGTTCAACTAAGTTGAAGTTCTTGTTCCTATGCCAGATAAGTGAAGTTTGTCAATTCTACCACCTATCTAAGGAGTTTCTCCTAGTGATCCTTCAATATTCAGCTAAAGTACTAACCCAGAGCACTAGTTGTCTAATTAAGTATAACTAGTCAAGGGAATTAGCAATTGTGTCTAAGGTATGGAGTCGTAGCAATCTCAAAACAGTTGTAGCCTAACTACAATGGATACAAGGCATCCATTGTGAGAGAAAAGCTTTAGATACTAGAATTGAAGACATCTTTATAGTTTAAGCATTCAAAAACAAGTTCAACGAGTTTAAAACACAACATGGAATTAGGGTTTCAATGAAACCCTAGCAAACTAAATTAGAACATAAATTGAACAATTAAACTACAATTAAACCTAAATTGGTGCTACGGCTAGCCGGGCATCGAGTTTTCGCACACCCCTCAATTCTATTTATACATGCAAGAAATTCCCAAAAACCTCAAACCCTAAAAATAAAAATTAAATTAAAAATCTCTCACCCACGTCGCTCAATCCGCTCTCTCTTCTGTCAATCGCTCCATGCTTCCATAGTTGGTGAAACCCTAGTTTTAGTTTTCTCTAAGTTAGCTTCTAGGGTTGGAGAAGCTAAGTGAGAGAAAACTAAACCTAGAGAAGTGGTGCAGCTGCTGGAGTTGTTGGCTGATGTCAGGAGAGGTGATGATGGAGATGGTGAGGTGGTGGTGTTGACAGGAGATAGGGTGGTGGCGAAGGTGGCTCTGTCAGGGAGAGGGAGGAGGTGAAGAAGAGCAGAGCTCTGCTCTGTCGGGTGAGGGAAGAGAGGAAGAAGAGAAAATGAAGTAGGGTTTGGTTAAAGGGTAGGGTATATAGGTATTGTGGTGTTGAGCGGGTGCATCGGGAGTTGATGGGAAGGACGGAGCGAGCGTAGGATGTGGCAGTGAAGATCTTAACGGCTCGGGGTGATTTGAGTGATGCGGCGTTGCAGGGAGCAGCGAACTTCGATGCGCGTGGAGGCAGCGACCGTTGGATGCGGAAGATAGAAATCTCAACGGCTTGGAGTGGACGGGCTCGGATCCGGGTCGCGGGTCGGGTCTAGCTCAAGCCCATGTTGTAGATGAGTTGCTACTTGTTGGGTTGCAACTGTTGCGCGTGCGGGCTTGGGCTATCTGCTCCATAGACGCTTGTCTCCAATTCTTCTGCTCTTTTGGCTCCTCAGATTCTCTGATCTTTATTTATTACCTAAAAACACAAAATTAATTAATACAAATATTTATTCTTGAAAACAAAGAAAACACAAAATCTGGGATAATATCTGATTTCTAAGCGCAAAAGATGAGTAAAATGCCAATAAAAAGGTGTATAAATATGCACTATTTGGCACTCATCAAATACCCCAAACCTGAATTTTACTTGTCCTCAAGTGAAACAGAAATGAAGAAATCCTAACTATACCACTGTCGCAGTCTCTCGAATGCATTTAGCGTATGCACTAAGCCTTTAAACCCCTAGGTGTCCCTAGTGGACGAGTTGTAGTCTCGTGAGGGTTTACCAGAGGTGTACCCACAAAACCTTCTCCAACTTCGAGTGTAAAAGAGTCTCAAGCCTCCAAGAAGCTATGAGGACATAGAGTTTCGCATGCTAGTAACATGAAGTTAGAACTACCAAAGAACGCATTCTCATCCTTAAGTGCTGAGCGAGAAGTAACCATACCATATGAAAGAATTCGGATTCGATTGTGATCATAAGCCTCGACTTCTGCCTCACCGTTAGAGTTTTATGATAATTGCACTCAAAAAGATCGTTGTTTTAGTCTCTCATGTGTGCAGGCAGGAATAAAGAGAGAAATCTGCACACGTTGTAGGTAAGAAGGATAACCTTCCGAAATAAATTCTGGAGACTCCACAAAAGTGTGGACAAAAAGAATCTTTTTCTGATGATCTCTAAGGAAGGAAATCAACCATTAGCAAGGGTGGGAGTACTCACTTACCTTCTCACCCGATCGGTAATTAATATCACTCTCTCAGCATTCATAGAAACGTCTTCAATCTTCGGTCTTCGGTCTTCAAATGTTGATGATGAACTTCTGAACTTCACAAAAACTTGACTAACAATTTTTTTTTTTTTTTTTTTTTTTTTTTTTTTTTTTTTGTGTTAACTTAGTACATGAAATGGAAATAACAATAAAACTCAATTTTTCACAAACTTCATTAATTCTCATCTTCTTTTCTTTTCTTTCCTTTGTTGCACGTAAACCTTGGACTATATCAACTTTTCTTCAAATATTCTGATGATGCTCCGCTTTGCCGACGATGATGTGTTTCTATGAATGTGTTGATGTTGTTGAGAGGGAGAGAGTGATGCTAAATGCAAATCGATATTTAGAAGGAGTTTTCATCTTTAGACGTCACCCTCATGATTGACGGAATTAGCACTCAAGAGATCAAAAGTAGTCTTGAAAGTGGTGCGAAGTTGGGTAGCTCACCATTCCTACCCTGGAATTGACGTACGGTGACACACACTCTAACATCTTTTCTAGAAAGTCACAAAGAGTGAAGGTCGGTACCTCGCTTGATGTAAAATGGGTAGTCTCCACTATGGGTGATCACAATTCTACTACCGAATATCTAAACAACACCTAATTCTCCCTCTGGTATGGTTAAATCCAACTTTAACGCTCTAATCAACTAAGAAACCCGATTGTGTTCTCCAGTACTTCTAACTTCTGTATTTGATTGATTCTCTATGTAAACATAGCTAGAAGCATGCTAGTGACTCTAAAATCTCTAAAAGTTGGAGGTTTTTACAAAAAGAGTTTTTTTTTTTTTTTTTTTTTTTTTTAGAATAAGAAGGAAAACAAAAAGACTAAAACTCTACATGCAAATCACACCCCCAAACCTAAATCAAACATTGTCCTCAATGTGTCAACAGAGACAAAGAATTTAAACAGTCACATACCATGAGAACTATGTTGAGTAAAGAAAAAGGGAAGAGATTACCGGATGTCGGCGGAAGCAAGGTTGAAGCTTCACTAATCAAGGCTAGAATCCAACATTCTCAGCAGAGATCATATCGGATTAGCACAATATATGTACAAGAAGACTCAACCGATTCAAGAAAGAAAAAAATTAACAAGTCCTACTGGATTATATACAATGAAAATTCACCATATACTAACAATCTAAAGAGTTGAGGATCAACCCAAAAGACGGTGTGTAGAAACAACAACAGCCTTACACAAATATAATATGAAAGTGCAAGTAAGGCTGCATATGAGAAGGATTTTCCCCCAAACCTAAACTTGTCAATAGATGTGTTTGAGAGCACAAAATCTTGCAATTTTAAAGGTACATCATGCACAAGGTCTAACTCAAAGTGAGTATTGATAAGAACAGGCAGACATACACATTCCAACTGTGGCTCCTTAAGAGTGTTATACTTTGATGCAAAATAGTCCAAGAGGACTTGGGAAGCACAAAGCTCTAGGCCTAAGTTAGGCATTTTCAGAAAAGTTGGTTTTGCAATTTTGTGACAAACTACACCTAGGTTTGGTGGAGGAGTTTCAACTGTGACTTAGGAGAGAGATTAGGTACATCTAAGTTGTTTTCATGTATAGAATCATTTGTACCATCACACATTTTCCTAAGGTCAGAAGAGGGTAAATCATGTTCACCTGCATAGAACAATTCATCAATCTCCATGTCATAATCATCATCAGTCTCACGCACAAAATAACCAGGAGAAATATCATGTTGTAACCTCGGCATGAAATTAGGCTCATGCATTGAATCATCTGTGTCAACAGACAATTCAGCTATTCCTAGGTCATAAACAGGTTGTGTAGCATGCTCATTTTCAGACCCCAAATCAGCATCACATGCATGAATATTAGAAGAAGCATCATTCATAGGGTTCACAGAAGAGACGCCTAACGTCTCTGAACCAAAAGATTCTACTACATTTTCAGTATACACATGCTCTTCTAACATATCATAATCATCATCATCATCATCATAACAAAAATGTATTTCCCTATTCAAATTTGTAGCATTTCTAGTGCACTCATTTACCTCTAGATTAGGTTCATATTCAGTGTTAGTTACATGAGTAGGAAGAGAAACACTATTTTCAAAATTTTCTTTATTAGGGACAACAAACATTTTATCGGAGATTCCTTCCATTCTTCATTTTCTAAATGAATCGGGTTCATTTTTAAGAACATGTAATATTGTTCAATGGAAGGAGAGTCTTCACTAGTGGGTATCCTTGTTTCATATGAATGATGTTTGCATGGTTGTGCATGGGGTTCACTAGAGAAGGGATGCTCGTGCAATGCTTTCCATCCAAGTATATCATTGTTTTGCTCTATGGGCTCTTCCATTAGTGATTGCATACAAGGAGTTGGGGGAGTATAACATTGTTCAACTTCCTTTTGTGATGGATGATGCATGTGTGCATGGTTATCATGGCTCTCCCTAGACTGCCTAAACTCATGTAAGATGTAGCAGTTCTCAGCAGGGTGGTCTAAGCTACCACATAGGGTACAAGCATACATTTCATAGTGCCTAGGGGGATTAGATTTGACAGATTGCTCATGTAATTGCCTTTCTAAAGCAGATACTTGAGCTTCTAATTGATCTAAAAGTGATGACTGAGTATGACAAAATTGTTCATTTTCAACCTGTTGTGGATGATGCATGTGCTCATAATGATTAGGGTATGTGAGGTCAGGGCCCTGAGAAGGCGCATAAAATTCCCTAAAATCACTATGGTATGTGGGGAGTTCATATTCTGGAGCATGCCCGTAAGCAAGCTCTCTGATGGATTTGTTTGTATCCCCAGTTGTAGACCAAAATCCTGACATGATTTAGCAACTCAAATTGAACTCAAAACCTAGTTTGGTTTATGTGGGCTTCTTTGGTTTATTGGGATTTGGTTTGTGTGGGCTTCCGTTTTGGTTTCAATGGGATTCATTTTGGTTTTTGTGGGCTTCTTTGGTTTAAGTGGAATTTGGTTTATTGGGCTTTGGTTTGGTTTATGTGGGAATGCAGGTTGTGTGGGCTTCAACCCAGGTTATGTAAATGCACAGCCCAGAGGTTATGCAAGCCCAGTGCACAGTGGGCTGGTCTGGTTTGTTGGGAATGTACAGCCCAGTGGAACTGTGGGCTCAGATGTTTGCACGGCCCAGGTATGAAGGTCAAGTTATGTGGGCTGAAGTTATTGCACAGCCCAGTTCAGGTGAGTCTAGTGGATGGGCTTCAGTTGAAAGTGTAGGTTGTTTGCAGGTCAGGCTATGCACAGGTTAAGTGTAGTTCACAGCACAGAGTAGCAGAAGTAGCACAAACTCACCAAAATTGACACACAAATTCTAGTCACCTATGAGTGCTGGATGTTGTTGTTGGAGAGTACAGGACTTGTTATCTTTGGCATACTCAGCACAGCTTAGGTTAAGTAAAACACAGCTCATGCACAGCACAGGTTCAGATGGAGCAATTCAATCACCCAAGGTTCACATACACACTGCAGAGATTGCAAGGGTTTGTTGCTCACAGGGTATCCACAGATGCACAACTTGAACAGCTTTCTGACAAGGTATCAACAAGCAAGGCATAACATTCATGCATTCATCACGGTTTAGCACAATGTAGATATAGATTTCACAGATGTAGCAGGGTTACACAGATGGCAAGCTAATCAAACATGAATTTCCGTCACTCTTGACCTGCACATATGCACAGATTGATGCTCGCAGGGTCAGTTGACCTTAGTGTTAACAGGTCATGCTCAGGGGTTTGTCAACTGGGCTTGTAACAAACTTAGAAGCCTCAGTTGTAGCTCAACTCACAGCTTCAGGGGGCTGGAGGGTTACATCTCAACTACAGCTCAACTACAGCTCAACTCGCAGCTTCAGGGGGCTGGAATTGGTCATAGGGCTGATGCAAGGTAAGGCTTAATCAGCACAGAACATACAACAGGGCACACAAGTACAAGCTACAGCCAAGGAAAGCAGCAACAGGGTAGAGCAATACACTTGGGTAAGCTCAGGTGGTGGCAGCAGGGTTTGCAACCTACAGCTCACACAAATTCTCGGGGTTACACACAAGCACACAGGTGCACAAACAAAGATGCTCAGCTTACTTCCAATCATGCACAAGTTATAGCATTCTCAGTTAGCATTCTCAGGTCAAGCTATCATGTTGTCAGGGTTGCGCTCAGCAGGGTATCTAGCTTACCCGGTGAACCAAGCTCGGCATTCAACACAGGTTGGCTAAATAATAAGTTATGCTAACACAGGTTGAACAATATTCAGCAGGGCAGTACTATGCTAGTTTCACACCTCATGCAATGCACAAATAACAAGTCTAGCTAAAATAAAGCTCAAATATATTCATGCAGGTATAGAGTATAACAAGCTTTGAGAATGACCAACCGGCTGTAGCCACAATGGCTGTGTTGCTCTGCTCCCTGTCTTCCTTTCTTTGGCTTTGCCCAGCTTCTGCAGCATAGGTAGCATGCACCTGCTGGCTCAACTGAACTGGTTAGTACTCAGGAGTATGCACTCCTCAAAGTAAACTAACTAGATGATGCAAAGTAACTTAACTAGATGCAAAGTTATAAGGCAAAGTAAACTAACTAGATGATGCACAGCTGGATGAAGAATTAGGCTAACAAAAATAACAACAACATTATAAGGCAATGATGCAAGTAACTTACTTGAAACACAGCTTAAGGATGCAACTACAACTGAATTATAACTAAAGATGATGTAGTTGCAGGAAAACCTACACTACACCCCTCACTCGAACTTGCTTAATCAATTCATTTGAAGATGAATAATAATGTGTTTTATTAATTGTTTTCTTGAAAGGTTTACAAAGAAATGTAGAATGAGAGCTAAAGAAATTACAATCACTCTTGATTTTCTCTCTCCTAATGACTTGCTTAACAATTCAAAAAAGATCTCCCTACAACAGACTTACTCGACCCTTTATATAGGGTATTACATAGTGGATGACAGCTAAGTTGTCCTTTATTTTCGGAATCGACTCACGAATCCTCGCGAATGTGTAACTGCCTGTCCTCGCGACACTCCTAAATCTCGCCAAGTCTTCACACTTTCCTCATGTTCCATTGTCGTCATCTATTACGTCATTTATTTACCTCCATGTGACTCCTTCACGACGCTGATCGTTTATTAATCTCATGAAGTATTGGAATTGTGATATTACGATCCTACATCTTGCCTCTTTTTCCTTGAATATTGCTTGGAGAGCGATTTTTAAGGAAAAATTTGTTCTTGTGGTGATCTTTGACATTTGTTGATGAAGGAACGAGTGAAAGAATACTTGGACTTGAAAAGTACGTACTTGCCTCTATTCTTTTGCGAAGTTCAAGCTTTATGAAGTGAACAAGAAGTACTATCTCTTGAAGTATGCGAAGCGTGAAGTATTCATGAAATAGTATGAAAAAAATCTCTTCTATTTCCCACAGAAATCTACTTTAATTTGATTCCTTGAATTTTGGGATAACCGTTTACACGTGTCTAAAATTACTCTTTTTACCGGTATATTTAATGTTATCCGGTCACTCTTTTTTTTTTCCTATTTAAAGGAGAATCTCTTGTGAAAAGCACTCTTTCTCTTCTTCTCTATCTTCCTCATCGTCTGCAATTATTTCCTGCTGTTCATCTTCATCACCTTCTTTTTACTGTCTTTCTGCTACTGTTTTCATGGCATCCAGGTTCGTTAATTTCATTGATTTTGACTATTCTCTTGATTGATCTTCCTTATTGAAATTACTTCATCTTGATTCTATTCTTCTTTTGATGTTTCTTTCGCCATTTTTGTTTCAACAAGAATAAATCCAGTTTTAAGTATACCGTGGTGAACCCTAACATCCCCTGGTTCGCAACCAAAATCTTCTTCGCAATCAAGTCTCTCGCTTCCAAAAAACGCCTGAGTAGTAAGGTATTTTAGAAATATTTACTCCTTTAATAGCAATTTTATTGCCTCTGTTTCTCAATTGATTTATTATTCGCAGGATGATAAGAATGATGATAGATCTCCCAAAAGGTTTTCGCCATAGTAAACCCGATGCTTCTACTGCTGCTCCTCTGTTTCCTTTTCGGGATTCAAGCATTCTACTTTCCCTATGAGTATCTTCACAAGGCAAATCTCCCTACCGTAGCGACTTCTTCGCAAGATAAACCCATTTCTTCTTCTCAAGATAATGTACCATTCCCTACAATATCATCGCAGGATAAATCAATCCTTGAATTTTCTGTGAATGAAATTCTTCAGGACATGCCTCTTCCCACTTTTACTTTTATCTCGCCCCCACCTATTGATCAGGTTTCTCCAATTGGCGATCTCATAACCATGGGTGACTCAACTTTTCCTTCTTCCTCTACTATTTCTTCTTCCTCAAAATCTATCTCTCTTAGCAAAGAAAATTTGGAAGGGATGGATATAGCTTTTAGAATTTTATCGATACCATGAATGATGTTAAAAAAGCCTCCACCGATCCCACCAGAGATCTAGTGTTTACGAATCTTTGGGTAAATATTTTGGTTAGATACAATATCGCGAGTATCCTTGGAACAAGAAATTAAGACTTTGAAGAATAATCTTCATAATACTTTCTTTGGATCGCGATAACCTTCGCAAGAAAAATGAAGAATTAAAAGGTATCTCTCCTCCCCCTTTTTTTTTTTTTTTTTTTTAAAAACTTGGTTCGCCTTTCAAGTTTTGCACTAGAAACGTAAGATGGAGATATATCAATTGGAATCTATTGTGGAAGAAACTCGAACGGAAAGAGACGCTGGATGGAGCAATATAATCGTTTAGATAACCTCCATACATTTTCTATGGATCAAATAAATAATCTTTCTCAGAAAACATCTCGCTTAGTTCAAAATCAAGAATTATTAAGTAATGAAGTGTCGCGTCTCTCATATTCTTTGAATAAATCTAATTTGGAGTTGGAAACCTTATCGATGAAAATGGAACTTTATCTCAAGAGAAGCGAGCTTTATTGGATAAGGTGGCGATATCCTCGCAACAACTTGATGCTTGTAAAAAAGCATTGAATGAGCAAGAACAGTCTATCTGCCTACTGAAAAATAAACTTGAAGATACTACCACTGAAAGAGATAAACTTATTCAGAATAGAATAAATCTAAGTGTTAAAATGAACCAACTCAAGGATGATTATACCAAGTTAAAAGAATCCCATTCTTCCCTTGCGAAGCAAAATAAGTTATTGATTTCTAACGAAAAGAGTTTGTGTTCGCGGTTAAAAGGTCTTGTTGGTGATGGTTTTGATAATGCCATGGAAAACTTGGGGAATAATTGCTTGGCCCTTACTCAATATCTTATCTCGCAGAAGGAAGGTAGTCATAAGATTTGACTGCCTTTTCCATTATTTTTCTTTTCTACTTTCCATGTTATAATTTTAATGTCTTTCTTTACTCTTGCAGAGTCTGAGAAAAATCTTCACTCTTCTCTATCTACTTTGGAAGCGGCGCATGCTAAAATTCGTAAGGAAAATGCAACTCTAGTTGCTTCCCTTGCCCAATCTCGCGACCGAGCCAAAAGGAGGTTTAACTACCTTAATCATCTTAAAGATATCCAGAGTAGAAATCAACAGAAAGCACTTCTTCGTCAATTTCATCCCAAAGCGAAGTTTGCGTGAATGAAATTTTACTTTCTAAATCCCTTGACCTGTCTCTGTTGAACCTTTGGAAGTTGAAGATGATGAAATACCCAACTCTCCTGATAGTGATTATTATTATGATAGCTGCGAAGATCTCGCTAATAATGAAGTTATCAATAATGATCCAAGCGAAAAAATCTCGATGAAAATCCTTCAATCGGCGAGGGTGAAGTCGACAAGATTGTTGAAGAATCTTTACCATCTCCTTCAGTGAGAATATTGATATAGAGAATTAAATTTCTTTGTAATCTTGTTGAACTTTTCTTTTTGATTGCAAAAGATTAAATCCGGTGTTGGATGAATTAATTTCTCTTTCTTTCTTATTATAAGAACTCATTTCGCCACCTTATCAAGCAATTCCTTTATTTTCCATTAAGTCTTTTGTTGTAATCTTTCTCGCAAAGAAAAGATCTCGATTGCCTATATTCAAAATGTTTAAAGATCTTTCTTGAATGCTGTTATTGCGACAAGATCGCAGGACGTCTTTACATTTTCATGTAATGACCCATTGGTCTTGCCTTATCATTATTTGTGTGGTCTTATTTTGCCTTCCTAAGTAAAGGTCTTATTTTGCCACCCCTCATTGCGACAAGATCGCAGGACGTCTTTACATTTTCATGTAATGACCCATTGGTCTTGCCTTATCATTATTTGTGTGGTCTTATTTTGCCTTCCTAAGTAAAGGTCTTATTTTGCCACCCCTCACTGCGACAAGATCGCAGGACGTTTTTACATTTTCATGTAATGACCCATTGACCTTGTCTTATCATTTCTTAAGTATTTTTGCCTCTGCAGGACATTATATTTGCGACAATATGACAGGTTTAAACGTTCTTGCGACCATAAAATCCCGTGACATTGTCGTCTTTGCGACGAAATCGCAGGACGTTCTTACACTTTCATGTAAAAACCCATTGATCTCGTCTTACCCTTGCGTTAGTATTATTGCCTCTGCAGGATCATTGCACAAATATGACAAGCCTAAATTCTCTTGCGAAAATAAAGCCTCGTGACATTTGCGTCTTTTGACACTTATCAGCTCCCTAATGGAGGGTGCCGCACTTATCTTTTCCCTGGTTGCCCCTTCAAGGAGGCGTACATCGGCCATACAAGACTAGCTCCTCCCATCCGGTCTTAACAAACAAGCGGTTGTTTTCGCAGCCTCTTATCCCTTATACCTATAGGGCTTATGGTTACGAGATCGCACCTAAGTGGAGTTTTCTTCGGGCCGAGTGCAGCATGTGCCAAGACTTGTCAAGAGTGGTAAGGAAGTTCCATGCTCCCCGCACTCTTGACTCAACCGTGTACCTCGGCGCCTTGGTCATACACTGACTCCTTGGAAGAGACCCTCGGGCGTCCAACCAGGGTATAACCTTATATATATAGTTGGAAATCCAAGGTATCTCCCCCGGATAGGCTTTCATGGGCCCCAAATCTCCATGACTCAGGTTCCAGGAGCGGTGTAACCTTTCCCCTGAGTCATGTCAAGAGATACCCCCTTATATGACGCACTTTAGGTCTTACATTTGCCTCTTGCGAAATATCATTCGCGAACTAAGGTGTACGCCATAAAGGTTCGTCCCATTCACTCACTCATTCATATTTGTTAATTCATTCAAGCATTCATTCTTTTCATGAAGCTATCGCACAATCTTGCTTTATTTCCTTTGATCTCGCAATCTATCTCGTTGCAAAAACATTATATCACGATTCATTCCATTTCTCCCATCTTCTATGGGTAATATTTCTTAAGATATAACCTATTCCATGGCCTATTTAGTTTTTGCCCTACATCTTTGCCTTCAGGATCCATTAATCTATATGCCCCTGTTCCAACTATCTCCTTGATGATATAAGGTCCATCCCATTTTCTTGCCAACTTGCCACCATTTTCTCGCTGATATATAGGTGTTTCTCGCAGCACCAAGTCACTCCGGTCTGAAATTCACGTATCTTGACACGCTTGTTATATTCTCTCGGCCAATCTTCGCTGATAATTCTCCATATGTTGTAGTGCTTTCTCTCTTTTTTCTTCTAGTTCATCTAACTTGATTAAGATGTTACCCACACTGAGATTTTTCTCCCAAGCTTCTTTCTTTGTAGTTGGAAACTTAACTTCTGTCGGGAGTACATCTTCAACTCCATATGTTAAACAAAAAGGGGACATGCCTGTAGCTTCTCTTCTAGTTGTATTATAAGCCCATACCGCATTGGGTACTTGTTCGCACCATCCTTTATTGTATCCTTCTAACTTTTTCTTCAATATGTCTGCGATTGTTTATTTGTCGCTTCGCTCGACCATTAGCTTGCGGGTATAGAGGAGTTGATTTCCCACATCGTATCTCGAAATGCATTAAGCAGCAATTCTATGTTTTGTCCTTCGAATCGCTTCCCATTGTCGATACCAACTGTGGCTGGAATCCCAAATCTGCATATAATGTTCTCAAATATGAAAGTAAAAACATCCTTATCGCGAATATGTTGTACCGCTTTCACCTCCGCCCATTTTGTGAAATAACTGTGAGCGACGATTAAATATCTTCTCTGTCCCGTTCTGGTAAAATGGTCCTACAATGTCTAAACCCCATTTTCCAAATGGCCGGACACTTGTTGAAGAATTTAACGGAGCTCTGGTGCATGTATTTTCTTCCCATGCCTTTGGCAATCCTCGCAACGCCTTGACACTTGTTTCGCGTCCTCATGCATATATGGCCAATAATAACCCCGCATTTTTGCTTTATATGCTAAAGATCTTCCACCATTGTGATTACCAAAGATCCCCACTATGCAACATCTTCAATATGATTTCCCCTTCCTTTCTTGTTAAGCATCTAAGTGAAGGCCCGTTAAAAGATCGTCGGTATAGCACTCCATCTCTTAATTCATAATTTGTTGCACGGCTTTTTAATTTGTGTGTCTCCAATCTATTTCTTGGTGTCTCTCCTGTCAACAAATATGCATGAAGCTCTGCTCTCCAATCTTCTTCGCAGAGTGTTTGTGTTCCGTCTTCTACTACCATTACATCGGTTTCTTGTTCTTCTTCTTTGTCAATTGACGGCATCAAAAGTGTTTGTATTTTAATATTTCTCGCAACGAGGATCTGTCATCATACTTGATATAAAGGCAAAAGCGTCTGCGAGCCTATTATTTCTCCTTGATATATGTCTCCACTTTATTCTTGGTATCTGCGTCGACAACTCGTCAACAAGTTTCTTATATTTTTGCAAAGACAATTCTTTTATGGCATATTCTTCTTTTATCCGCGAATTGCCAATTGTGAATCACTAGTAATCCTTACATTCTCCGACTTCATTTCTATTGCAAATCGCAAAGCATGTATTATAGCTTCATATTCTGTTTCATTATTTGTTGATGCAAACTCCAACTGAAAGAAAGAGCTATTTTATTACCCTCCGCGATATCACAACAATTCCTATTCCATTTCCTTCTCCATTCGATGACCCATCTACTAATATTTCCCATCTATTTGGTTCCGTTAACAAATCTTTCGGATCTCCATGTTCTTCCTCTACATCCATCATTTCTTCTACTGATTCATCCTCTTCCAAAGGAAATTCTGCTAGAAAGTCTGCGACAACCTGTGATTTTGGCGAAGATAGTATTTCATATTTGAGTTTGCAATGACTTATTTGAGCATTCCATCTCTCAACTCTTCCCGACCTCTTTGAATTCTTCATCACTGATTCTATTGGTACTTTTGTCACCACCTTGACAACATGCGCTTGAAAATATATACGAAGCTTAAATGTTGCATAAACTAATGCCAAGATTAGTTTTTCAATTTTTGAGTAATTCCTTTCTGCAGTGTTGAAAGTTTTGCTGATGTAATAAATTGGTTTTTCTACTCCTGCGTCCACTCGCAGTAACACTGCACTTAATGCATGCGAGGTTGTCGCAAGATAGATCAACAATTCTTCTCCTTCTTCTGCTTTTTGCAAAATTGATATATCCATTAAATGTTCCTTTATTCCTTGCAAGGCTTTCTCGCACTCATCTGTCCATTTAAACTTCGATCCCTTTCTAAGGATATTGAAAAAGTGCTTGCATTTGTCAGATGATCGCGAGATGAACCTCCCTAACGAAGCTAACAACCCATTTAACTTTTGAACATCTTTTAATGTCGCCGGTGTTGGCATATCGCGAACTGCTTGTACTTTTTCTGGGTCGACTTGAATTCCTTCTTTGGATACAATGTACCCTAAAAATTTTCCAGAGGCGACTCCAAAGGTGCATTTTTCTGGGTTTACTTTGATATTAAATTGCCTCATTTGTTCAAAAATTTCTTTCAAATCCTGTACATGGTCTTTTGCTTTTCTACTTTTTATTAACATATCATCTACGTATACCTCCAATGTTTTGTGTATCCATCTCGCGAACACATTCTCCACCATCCTTTGGTATGTCGCACCCAAGCATTTCGCAGACAAACGGCATTTTTGTATAACAAGACAATCCTCTTGGAGCAAAGAAAGCAAGATGTTCTTGGTCTTCTTCGAGAGGAATTTGATTGTAACCCTTATATCCATCAAGAGATGATATCCTTTCGTTTCTCGCCGCCGCTTCAACCAATTGCGGAATATCTGGTAATGGGAAACTATCTTTAGGACAAGCTTTATTTAGATCAGTAAAGTCTATACAAATTCTTATTCCTTTTTTCTTCTTTGGGACTATAACCATATTTGCTATCCATTCGGGATATTTTGCTTGTCTAATAATTCCCGCGTCCAACATTTTCTGTAATTCTTCTTCTATTTGAGGATGATATGATGTCGCGATCTTTCTAATTCTTTGTTTAAATGGTTTTACATTCTTGTCAATTTCCAATTTATGGCAAGCCACTGATGGATCTATACCTGCATTTCATCCATATCCCATGCGAAAATATCTTTGTAATCTCGCAGCAACTCAACAGTTCTCCTTTCTTCATCCGCTTCCATTTTAGTCCCAATTTTTAAGATTTTAGGCTCCTCTTCGGTTCCAACATTCACTTCTTTTGTTTGTTCTACTGCGACATAACTAGACTTTGGTTCTCCCATAGGAGTTGGTCCTCTCATTTCCTTCGCGAACTCACTCCCTTTTCCCATGATTTCGCCTGTATTCCTTTTCCCTCTTTTGCTCTTATCATGTAAATTCTAAATTCTTCTTCTTTCTTAGCTGCTTTTACCATCTTCCTGCGATCTTTTCGCTTCTTCACTTGCCCTTCATAATGCTTTACCTCGATTTGATGATATATTCTTCCTTTATCAATATCTCCTCTGATCTCACCAATTCCACTCGGCATAGGAAATTTGATGCAATCGATGGAGTGTTGACGCTACCGCCTTAATTGCATGTACCCAAGGTCTCCCTAACAATATGTGGTACGGCGATTCCATATCCACTACACTTAATGTTACTTGTGTTTCAATTTCTCCGAGTAAAATTCGTAATTTTATCTCCCCTTTAGGTACTGTTATAGATTTTCCAAAACCATGAATATAATATCTTGGAGAACTCATTTCTTCATCTTTATATCCTAATTTTTTGTAGGTATGGTAAAACATGATACTCACCAAACTCCTGTATCCACCAAAGTTCTATTTATTTTCCATTCTTCCGCCGCTTTTGCCTGATTCTCTTTTTCTGCTTGCATTTATCGTGATCACTAGTGGAGATATATGATTCAAATTTTCTCTAGGTACTTCTGCGGCTGTGAATGTTATTTTCTGCTTTTCCCATTCCTTCAAAGACGATATCTTCTCCTCATCTATAATCTTCTTTCCTTCAAAATCTCGTTTATGTATCCTTCCTCTAATATTTTCGTGGAATTCATTAACCATTGATTTTGTAATTGAATTGTATTCCATATCTTCATTATGTTCCTTGCTTCTTAACTCCTCTATCTCATCTGATTTAACATTTTCCTTTCTCATTTTCTTGATTTAAACGATTTTAATTGTACTCTTCGATCCTCAATCTTGTTCAGTCCCTGTTTCTAGCGCATATGTAGTTGCAGGAAAACCTACACTACACCCCTCACTCGAACTTGCTTAATCAATTCATTTGAAGATGAATAATAATGTGTTTTATTAATTGTTTTCTTGAAAGGTTTACAAAGAAATGTAGAACATAGCTAAAGAAATTACAATCACTCTTGATTTTCTCTCTCCTAATGACTTGCTTAACAATTCAAAAAGATCTCCCCTACAACAGACTTACTCGACCCTTTATATAGGGTATTACATAGTGGATGACAAACTAAGTCTGTCCTTTATTTTCGGAATCGACTCGCGAATCCTCGCGAATGTGTAACTGCTTGTCCTCGCGACACTCCTAAATCTCGCCAAGTCTTCACACTTTCCTCATGTTCCGACTGTCGTCATCTATTACGTCATTTATTTACCTCCATGTGACTCCTTCGCGACGCAGTCGTTTATTAATCTCGCGAAGTATTGGAATTGTGATATTCTGATCCTACAGATGCTTTTATCTAAGTTATACTACAATGATATAAAGAGTGCAAGCTAATATGTACAATGGTGGGATGAAAATCAGTTAAGAAAGCAAGCAAGAATCGACTCAGCACACGCCAAGTCCCCGGCAGCGGCGCCAAAAACTTGGTAGGCCTGGAAATGTGTATGTTTTTATGTGCCTACTTGTTATAACCGCAAGTGCACGGTGTCTACAATGTAGACAGGGCAAATACGGGTCGATCCCACAAGGACTTGTGGTGCTATGGTTGATCAAGGGCTATGCTAAACTGAATTCAAGCAAGTGTGTAAACGTAACTATAAGTTGGTGTGTGTCGATACGACCGAGGTTGGGTCAAGTGATTCTAAACTAAGGTATAAGACAGTGAGGATGTGGGGATACTAGGGTCTGCAAATCCACCACTAACTCCTATTGTGAGTTCAACTAAGTTGAAGTTCTTGTTCCTATGCCAGATAAGTGAAGTTTGTCAATTCTACCACCTATCTAAGGAGTTTCTCCTAGTGATCCTTCAATATTCAGCTAAAGTACTAACCCAGAGCACTAGTTGTCTAATTAAGTACAACTAGTCAAGGGAATTAGCAATTGTGTCTAAGGTATGAGCTGTAGCAATCTCAAAACAGTTGTAGCCTAACTACAATGGATACAAGGCATCCATTGTGAGAGAAAAGCTTTGGATACTAGAATTGAAGACATCTTTATAGTTTAAGCATTCAAAAACAGTTCAACAGAGTTTAAAACACAACATGGAATTAGGGTTTCAATGAAACCCTAGCAAACTAAATTAGAACATCAATTGAACAATTAAACTACAATTAAACCTAAATTGGTGCTCCAGCAGCCTGAGGCATCGGGTTTTCGCACACCCCTCAATTCTATTTATACATGCAAGAAATTCCCAAAAACCTCAAACCCTAAAAATAAAAATTAAATTAAAAATCTCTCACCCACGTCGCTCAATCCGCTCTCTCTTCTGTCAATCGCTCCATGCTTCCATAGTTGGTGAAACTCTAGTTTTATTTTTCTCTAAGTTAGCTTCTAGGGTTGGAGAAGCTAAGTGAGAGAAAACTAAACCTAGAGAAGTGGTGCGAAGCTCTTGCCGGAGTTGTGGGCGATGTCGGGAGAGGTGATGATGGATATGGTGAGGTGGTGGTGTTGACAGGAGATAGGGTGGTGGCGAAGGTGGCTCTGTCAGGGAGAGGGAGGAGGTGAAGAAGAGCAGAGCTCTACTCTGTCGGGTGAGGGGAAGAGAGGAAGAAAGAGAATATGAAGTAGGGTTTGGTTAAAGGGTAGGGTATATAGGTATTGTGGTGTTGAGCGGGTGCATCAGGAGTTGATGGGAAGGATGGAGCGAGCGTAGGATGTGGCGAGTGAAGATCTTAACGGCTCAGGGTGATTTGGAGTGATCTGGCGTTGCACGGAGCAGCGAACTTCGATGCGCGTGGAGGCGGCGACCGTTGGATGCGGAAGATAGAAATCTCAACGGCTTGGAGTGGACGGGCTCGGATCCGGGTCGCGGGTCGGGTCTAGCTCAAGCCCATGTTGTAGATGAGTTGCTACTTGTTGGGTTGCAAGTGTTGCGCGCGCGGGCTTGGGCTATCTGCTCCATAGACGCTTGTCTCCAATTCTTCTCGCTCTTTTGGCTCCTCGGATTCTCCGAGCTTTTTAATTACCTAAAAACACAAAATTAATTAATACAAATATTTATTCTTGAAAACAAAGAAAACATGAACTGGGATAATATCTCGATTTCTAAGCGCAAAAGATGAGTAAAATGCCAATAAAAAGGTGTATAAATATGCACTATTTGGCACTCATCATTGAATTGCAATTGATGCAGTGGCTGGTCTGAGATGGCAGCTGAGCTGCAATTGATGTTGGTGGTTGAGATGATAATTGCTAGCTGCAATGAGAGGGCTCTGATGTGTATGAGGAGTTTGTGGAAGCAGTAGCAGCTGTAATGGGAAGCTGCAGACAATGGAGTTGCGGTTGTGCAATGGCAGGATGCGGATGGTTGTGGAGTTATTTAAGTGAGATGGATTGAGGCTGTGGGATTGATTTCAAATGGTGGCCTGATTGAGATAGAGTGAGATGGAGTCTGGTGCTGCTGTAGAATTGGCCTGGGTTTGTACTGGTGTTGGCCTGTGGCAGTGAGTGCAACTCAGATATTGATGGGTTGAGCCACAGTGGATGGATGCGGCTGAACACAAGAACTGTGTTGGTGGTGACTGTTGTGGAGAATAGAAGTGTGCTAGGGTTTACAGGGAAAGAATGGTTGCAGTTTGAGATGGCTTGAAGGTTCATAGTGGTTTGTGCTCAAAGCTCAAACTCAGTTGGTGAATGTGGTTGTTGGCCTTGAAATGGGTCTGATATGAGCTTGTGACAGAGACTGCAGCTTGTGTTGATTGTACACTGTGGTGATGTTGGTTGTGTGGTGCTGGTGGATAAAGTGCAGGTGTTAAATGAGCTGTAATGGGAGTTAGCACTGCAGCTGGTGGAATCAATGGTGTTGTGTTGTGCTGAGATGTAATTGCAGGCAATGGCTTAAATCCAGATGGTGTTGATTGGCAGTGAGCTCAGGTCATGTTGTTGCAACTTGGTGGAGCAGATGAAATAGAGAAGGCAAAGGTGGTGTTAGCTCAAATGCAGGGAATCAGGTCAGGGAGATGCAAGAGCTGCTGATATTGTGGTTGGTATGCAAGATGGAGAAATGGGCACAAGAGAATAGAAATGGGTTCTGCTGTGTGTGCTGGCCAAAGAGTGCTGATGCACAATGATAGTGCAGCACAGCTCTGACATGTGTAGTGGTCTGGCAACTAAACCACTCAGGTGAGCCAGAAGACCAGAATCAACCCTGACTCACTCTGACTACACCTGACTCATGATCTGACTCTTTACCCTGACTCGGTTTCACTCGATCTGACCGAGTTGACCCGAGCTGACCCGTTGACCCGACCGAGTTGACTCACTGATCCGGTGACCGGGCGGACTTTGCCGGTCACCTGAGATGTTTTCCAGGAAAAATCTGAAAGTGAATCTTTTGGCAGAGAATGGAAGATCCCCAGTGGGCGTACGTTTAAGTTTTATTTAGTTATTTGTTTAAACTTTTAGTTTGTAGTTTGTTATTCAATATTGATTATCATAAAAACTAGGTATCACTGGGGCCTTACGGCCCCGACTCAACCTCTCGTGATAGTCTTCAGTTTACATACATGAAACCCATTAATATTGAACTTTACTTAAGAAATCCAATCGTGTACACAAATCCAATGCAACAACTTTACTTAAGAAATCCTTCTTTGATTCCTTTCATTAAACAATATTTCTCCAACTCAACAAAAGGTTATTGAATCATGACGATCTGAAACATATTGATATGGTAGATTCTAGCTCGACTCTAATATATGGTTAATATGGATTTCCCTTCATTGTTGGAAAGATTTTGTGGGTGATTATTAAAATGTGTAATGGCTATGAAATTTTGAGAGATCTTAAACTTATGTTAGACTACCAAAAATCTTGAAAAAAAAAATTTATACTCCAAAAATAGGAAAATACTCATTTGCGAGTCCAAAAAACAGGAAACCATATATAAATGTCGGTCTGCACTCTATTGTGTGTTATTATTGTAATAATTTTGAGATATTAAAATTTCATATATAATTTATAAAAAAAAAATAACACAGAGAAAGTGTTTTCCTATTTTTATAAACATGACATATATTTAAAAGTATAAAAATAACACATAGAAAGTGTTTCAGCATTTTCTAACCATTCTGAATTCAACAAGATGATTACAAACTTTCTTTAGAAGGCCTACTTTTCAATGTACTTAGAAATTAAAGACATATTGCTTGCTAAGCTTGTTGAGCATGGGAGAAAAAATCTACCTTAGTTGATACATATAACCTAACGTGTGAATCTTAATCTATGCAAAAATCGTGTTTACTTTAGTTGAATTTTTTAACTTTCATAAGAACATTTTGGGTATTTTATTCCTATGTAACTTTAATTGAATATATCTGTCAATACTAATTACTGAAATTGTGTCGTTCCTTGCAGTTCCATCATTACAATAGAATTATGCACTACTTTAAATCCAAAACCCACGGGATAATTAGAGGGCATCATTAAATTGCGAGAAAAATTATTTTCAGTAACGACTTTTGGGATTTGTATTTGAAATTAAGTTTTATAAAGATTAAGATGTGTATCACAGAGTTCATTTAAACTACTATAATGCTTATAAACAAATGAAAAATTGTCTAAAAAAACGATCATTTAAGAATATATTATTTTGTAAGTCATGATATGTGAAATTAATTAGAGAATATATGTGTTTGGCTGAGGTTGTACAATATAATGCTCATGATTCGAAGATGGATATATAATAAGTGGCTCATTTAAAATATAACAAATTTGTAATATATGTTCCATGTAATTAAAAAGGTGAGTACGACTATGGTTGTTACATTTAACGAAATTAAATTGCAAATTTAAAGTCGTGATTTCCCAAAAATGAAATTAGATCCTTCAGTTGCATTTCACAATGACTTCGTAATATATTACACTCATCAACACCTCTATGATCCATATGTGGAACCTAGTTCAATGAAAAATTGTTTCCCAGACTCGAAATCAAGATCAACTACCTTATTAGCTTTCTTAACACCATTGTTGGCCTGAATTTTTAATATAAATGAATGGTTACATGCATGTATAGTTGATCGAATTATATTTTTTACTCCAAATATTTTTGCTCATGTACTCCCTTGCCTCCAGATTCTCAACCTCTTAAATGACCATTGGCCAATATTCCTTGATTTCTTGTCCAGATCCTTTCCAACTTAATGCACAAAAACCCCCGTCTCTTTCAACCAATTTTATATACTCTGAGTATATTCATTTCCTAGTCAAATTTGTTAAGTACTTTTTTTGTTGCAAGACCATGGACGGAAAACTTTATTTATTTTGTTGTTGTAACGATGGGCTTGTAGAAAAAAATAATATGGGAATTTGATATGTGTGATTTTTTTAATAATAGTTTAAAAGAGTATGCCTATGCGCCTACATCAAAACAACGAACTTGCAAGAAATTCCACAAAGAAATGGTGGTACATCATTAACAATGCCCCATTGTCTATCGTTACCTTCAGCATCCGGTTTTATGGTGAACCAATATATATGTCACCTCATCAATTGTATCTTCGTATGCCTTTTCTTTCCTTTTAGTGTATTTTATAATATTGTTTTTTCCCGAATTGTCCAGAGATACGAGCACTTTGACTGTATTCTCATTCAACTTGTACATTTTTTTTTACCCTTGTATGTGTTTGTTGCTATAGTTGAATTAAATATTGTATCGCTATATTGCATTTTTATTTATTAAATAATATCTTTTTAATCACCACCTGCATATAATGCTTGAAATCCAATATGTACCTTTTTTTTTTTTTTTTTTTTTTGCATATTTAGATGTCATGTATCCTGCTAATGTATATATTTTTATTACTTTAGATGGATGCTCTATTTTTCATTTGCATATTACGCATCTTACAAAAAAAAAATATATCACAAAGTAAAGGGTATTTAAAGTTTTTTATCTGTACAATTTATGTTCTTAACTTTGTTACAAAATGCCAATTTGATAGACAAAACTTTGTAAATGATATCTGGTGTGCATTTTCTTCTTCTTCTTTGTGCTTAACCTATCTATTGAAAAATGTCAATTTCACAGCAAAGCTTAGTTTGCAGAGAGTTTCCTTTCTCACTACTGATCAATGTATGGTTTTTGAATGAGAAGTGTTGACAGCCTAGTGAAACGTATATATTCACGGTAAAAATAACACTATACCAACTTATTCTTTCTTTAACAAAAAATCTATATGCCTCCCAAAATTATATAAAGAGCATGATCTCATTTAATCATGACTTGTGCTAGTCTGGTATCATGGCTCCGGCTCCGCTACTCAATTAGGTGCATGGTAGCGCATTTTTTACCTTTCATCCATCAGATATTAGTGATGTATGCACCATACCCTGTATAAATAATGTTCTATGAAGTTTTCTTAAAACCCCTTCAAGTGTTTAGCAGGTAAGAGTTGCTTTACTATTCATCCAACTGAACAAATATTGCATCTACGTCTTTCACTTGTCTTTTTTTTTTTTTTTTTTTTTGTAAACTTTTATAATAAAGAAGTGGGGTTATGAGGGTCGTGCCTATGTATTTTTATCCTATCAAAATTAGAAAAGATAATTAATTAATTAATTTTGTATTTCTGCAATGCTTGAAGCTCTCAAACTTGCAGGATATGAAAAGCTTACCTGATAAACTGAATATAATATGATTTAATGAGAAGATAACAACAAATACTTGAAGATTAATATTTCTCTTTAGTGATGTTATTATCATTCTTTTTTGCTGGAATTAGTTAAATTTAGTGTTCTTATATTGGAAAACTTTTATATCTTGTAACTTAAAACTTTAATATTTTAATATCAGTAAAATACTTCTTGTGCTTGTTTGAAGTAGTACCAACTAAAGGATGTCATAAAAAAACATCATCAAAATGACTGGCTAAATCAAAGCTTAGAGAATCGAAGCCGCCACAAATTCCAAAAGTTTAAATTACCAATCCTGGCTTTCTTAGAAAGTAATCTAACCAACTTGTTACATTCCTTTTCTTGTACTTACTCACACAAACGTAACCTATAAATTTTGAGGGTGTTGATTCACCAAACTATTCTATCATGAAGGAAGTGAATGTATCAAGGGATATGTCGAGCGCTAAGACTTATAAACTATATCTTGAGTTCCAGAAGTGATTGCATCTACCGCACTGATCATGTGCTAAGTTTGTGTTTTCTAACATATCGAGTAGAGGTAAGGATAAATGAACGACAATACTCAAAGAAGCAACAACGTAAAAATTACATGTGGAAACAGTGATTAATTGAATAAAAAAACACTCTGTCAGTTTATAACTCTTCCATAAATAGTGACATTGACTAATTGAAAGTCAAAGCACCCACACGCCCAAAAGTCCAAACTTTTATAGTCAGTCAATTAATACTGCATTTTCCTTTTTGCCGGAACAACAAATCATATACCTAAACTGTAAAGCGCATTAGTCCATATACTTGAAATCCAGAAAATGAGTATTACAACTCAAAGAAGACGACTAAATAGCTCCATTTGAGACAAATGTTCTGCATGATTTTCAATGAAAGATGAAGCCATCTTGGAATGCCTGTTTTTAATGTCGCTTGCTCGGAGACACGGGTCTTGTAAGAATATTATAAAAAATATCATTTGTATGTGTCTTGCATAAAAAGGGTGTCCACAATAATATTGTATCACAAAAAATTCAGTCGATATATTCCTATCAAGAACAGGAAATAGTGGCTTAAAGTCAAATGTGGTAACTGCTAGAACTATTACAGTCTCTTTTTTTTTCATAGAGTGCATTCTAATCAGCATATTCATCTTTTCTCCTAAACTTCTCATTCATTTTATCATGGTTACCCGCTCTCTATTTTTGGAGTTTACTTGTAAACAATAGTGTATAGTATGAAAAAAATAAAATAAGTGTAATAACTATCCAGCATCACCACTAAAGTTGTATCAACTGCAGATGTAGGACCAGAATATCGCAACACTAATACTTCGCGAGATTAATAAACAACTGCATCGCGAAGGAGTCGCATGGAGGTAAATAAATGACGTAATAGATGACGACAGTTAGAACATGAGGAAAGTGTGAAAGACTTGGCGAGATTTAAGAGTGTCGCGAAGGCAAACAGTTGTATATTCGCGAGCATTCGCGAGACGTTTCCGAAAATAAGGGACAGTATAGCTGTCATCCACTATGTAATACCCTATATAAAGGGTCGAGTAAGTCTGTTGTGGAAGAGGTCTTTTTGAATTGTGAAACAAGTCATTAGGAGAGAGAAAGTAAAGAGTGATTGTAATTTCTTTAGCTTTGTTCTACATTTCTTTGTAAATCTTTCAAGAAAACAATTAATAAAACACATCATTGTTCATCTTCAAATGGATTGATTAAACAGATTTGAGTGAGGGGTGTAGTGTGGGAAATCCTGCAACTACATTTGCGCTAGAAACAGGGAAATGAAGAAACAATTCGAGAAACAATAGAAGTCATAAGTTCTGTTCTTACCACCGCTTTCATGGGCACTTAACAAATGACTGCAGAAACATCAAGAGAATTATCCTAAGAATGATTGATCAAGGAAAGCTAAATCACTTTTTAAAAGAAGAAGAGAAAGTTCAACATTTGCCACCCCCACCGGCAAAGGGAAAAGAAACATTTGTTATAGAAGTTGGGGCAAAGGCTAAAAATTTGTTTTGCAACTCCATTGTATACTCATACCGCACTATTGAAGATTTTCATGACAATGTACTTAGTAGAGTTTTCGCGAGGGATGCTGATGATAAAGAAGTGATGAATGTTGCGAAGACATCGCAGCTAAAAGAGTGGCAACTGCAGATTATTTCTTTCTCGGCTGAAGAAGTACCCAAAGGAAGAGAAATACATGATAGCCCACTGGTTGTGAAGCTGGGAAATTAATCCAAAACCCATTGATGGCGAAGATGATGAAGCGGAAAATTGTTGGGCAATCAATAGAATATTGATTGATACTGGCAGTTCAGTCAACATTCTTTTCTACCATACTTACAAAACTATGGGAGGAAGAGATGAAGACTTGATCCCTTCAACATACAAAATATATGGTTTCAACCAGTGCACCGAAAAAGCCCAAAGGAGAAGTGCACATGAGGATACCCTTGCAGGGGTTATCGATCGATATTTTGTTTTGTGTAGTTGATGTGGAATCTCCTACAATGCATTGATTGGAAGACCATGGCTTCATCAAATTCTGGGTATAGCATCGACATACCATCGGTGCATAAAATTTCCACATCCTAGCGGTGTCGGAATTATAAAAGGAGATTGGATAGAGGGAAAAAGTGTTATGAGGTGGATGTAGAAAGTCTGCAAGAGAGAACAAGAAAGAAAAAGAAAGGTTGGAGGAAGAATGTACGGGATGAACAAAGAAAAGAAAGACTAATGGTAGATGCCATAGAAACAAAAGAAGAAGAGATCTTTTCGAAGTGAATGCACAAAAGCAATCGAGTATCATGATGCAAAGGAGACATTGAAATGGTGGGTGATGCGGAGGCGGTAGGAAGTAAGAATAAAAGGTGTAAAAAATGAATAATTGCGAGAAAAGATAACAATTTAGTGATGAAAGCATGATAAGGATAAGAAGCAGAGATGATGGTTGCGAAAAAATTGTGCGAGAATCTCGCCATGAAGAATGTATACAAATCTACTGAATAATGGAACTGAGATTGTGCGATAACTTCGCAGACAAATGATTGAATAAATTGATAAATTAAATGAGTGAGTGAATGGGACAAACCTTTATGGCGTACACCCTAGTTCGCGAATAATATTTCGCAAGAGGCAAATGTAAGACCTAAAGTACGTCATATAAGGGGGTATCTCTTAACATGGCTCAGGTGGAAGGTTACACCGCTCCCGAAACTCGGGTCATGGAGATTTGGGGCCCATGAAAGCCTATCCAGGGGAGATACCTTGGATTTCCAACTATATATATAAGGTTATACCCGGTTGGACGCCCGAGGGTCTCTCCCAAGGAGTCGGTGTATGACCAAGGCGCCGAGGTACGGTTGAGTCAAGAGTGCGGGGAGCATGGAACTTCCTTACCACTCTTGACAAGTCTTGGCACATGCTGCACTCGGCCCGAAGAAAACTCCACTTAGGGTGCAGTCTCGTAACCATAAACCATATAGGTATAAAGGATAAGAAGCTGCGAAAACAACTGGTTGTTGTTAAGACCGGATGGGAGGAGCTAGTCTTGTATGGCCGATGTACGCCTCCTTGAAGGGGCAACCAGGGAGAAGATAATGGCGGCACCCTCCATTAGGGAGCTGATAAGTGTCAAAAGACGCAAATGTCATGAGGCTTTATTTTCGCAAGAGAATTTAGACTTATCATATTTGTGCAATGATCTGCAGAGGCAATAATACTAACGCGAGGGTAAGACGAGATCAATGGGTTTTTACATGAAAATGTAAGAACGTCCTGCGATTTCGTCGCAAAGACGACAATGTCTTAGGGATTTTATGGTCGCAAGAACATTTAAACCTGCCATCTTTGTCGCAAATATAATGTCGCAGAGGCAAAAATACTAAAGAAATGATAAGACAAGGTCAATGGGTCATTATATGAAAGTGTAAAAGACTACTGCGATCTTGTCGCAATGAGGTGGCAAAATAAGACCTTTACTTAGGAAGGCATAATAAGACCACACAAATAATGATAAGGCAAGATCAATAGATTTCTAGCGATCTTGTCGCAGTGATAATGTATAATTTAAGAAAATAAAAAAATAAAAATAAATAAAAATAAATAAAAATATATATATATATATATTTATATCTCGCGAGAATGATTATATTTAACTCGCGTCTTATGGACAGAGGCAAGAATGATTATATCTTATGGACAGAGGCAAGAATGATTATATCTTATGGACGGAGGCAAGTGTGAAGTTATAATTACAAAGAAGGGTTGTTTGATTAATATATCTGAACAAAGGAAGCAAAAGTTGAAATTTACATTCAATAGTCGAAGATGCATGTATACGAGATATTACAAGAAATCAAAGAAGAAAGAGAAATTATTTCTTTCTTTGGTTCTTCTTTTTCATCTGATTCTTTGGTTCCATCACTCTCGTCGTCAGATTCTTCTTCTTCTTCATTAGCTTCACTATCAGAAACATCTGAGACGGGCAAGTTCTCGGGAACTTCTTCAGCAAGAAAAGGATATGAATGAAGAGGAATGTTGTGATCATTACAAACTATCTCCGTAGCTTGATTGCGAAAACGGTCAAAGATCATTATTAAAATTCGCCACTTGTAGTTTGGAATTCGCTTGATTTAGAATATTTATTCTCGCGGAGAGAGAGATCCATCGCGAGTTGTTCTTTTTCGGTTTCAAACTCTCCAATTCTAGTCTGAAATCTCTTTTCAGATTCTGAAAACATGAGGAAATGAATTAATGTTAATAATATAAAAGGAAAAAGAACAGAAAAATAAAGAAATATGACAAACAACCTTCTCTTTCAAAGATCATATCCTTGATTAAGGTAGTTTGCTCGGTGCGAAGACTAACATCAACACCTAAGTTATTTCTAGCGTTATCTAAAACCTTCGCAGCCCAGGCAAATTCATCATCATTATTTATGACAAAAAGTGAACGAATTTGATCTTCTCGCTCGCTAAGTAGGGTATTCTGACGAAGGAGCTCATCTCGCTCAACTTGCACATCAAGGAGAGATTTTTGAAATTTTTTTCTAATGCCTGTGCACCTCTGTTAGTAATGCGATCTTTTTCATCTATGAGATCACTAACTTTCTTCCTTAAGGCTTTGGATTTCTTCTTGGAATCAAGGTACATTCGTTTAAAGTGATTAGCTAAACTTAAGCTAGCCCTATGCTCGATTTTTAAGAGATGGTGTTTGGATTGAAGATCCTTTAATGAAAGAAGGTTAGCATCATTTGAAGAACTACTTAGAGATTCATTGAGGCGAGCAAGGAGTACGTCATCATCCATGGTCTCGGGAAATGAATGAAGAAGAATGGACTCTTCGAGAGAGATTATATATGTCTGCGAAAATAGTAAGTCGTGCAAAGAAAAGTAAATGATAAAATAAAAGAAATCGAGGAATAAAGATTGCTATACCATAAAGTGGCGATTTGCGCTTTCAAGAGTAGATACTCTATTCGTTGAGAAGTAAGCTCGGCCTCAGGTTGTTTAATCCGTTCATCCTTCTCGCGAGATGTCGCAGCCTTCATTCTCTAGTTCTCGCATCTTATCTTTAAGTTGCAAATTTTTCTTTTCGAGATTGCTATGTCTTTCTCAAGGTCCAGAGGCGACAACAAAAGAAACTCTCCCAGACTACAAAGAAAAATATAGAAATGATTAAGATAAGGTTTATAATTGAAGTCGCAAAGAAATAAAGAGATACAAACATACCAAAGCATTAAGAGCATTTAAGAAACTAGAAGTCACTGTTCGAGAAACCCCATGCGAAACGACTCATTGTCCTCCAGCGAAGTGGGGCATCGCAAATCTTAGCGAGAGCCTCGCAGTAGTAGATTAAATGATCTTCCCCCAATCCTTGCATGGAATCGGAAAAGATGCTAGACAATTGCGCCATAGCAGAGGTGGTTGAACGATTCTCCCTCGCGGAAGAAGTACCAATCTCATTTTCATTCTTATCGAATTCTCACTTGTTTGAGAACTACAATGAGAAGAGGGATGGGTTTTCCGTTTTTTAGAAAACGGAGCGGAAGATTTGTCCTTGTGAGAAATGGCCTTATTCTTGCCTTTAGCCCTCGCAGCTTCAGTTTCTCCATCATTAATCTTTGCGGATTCAACTTCTTCAACACCAATCTTCACACACGAATAAAGATAAGAAACAGAGGCAACAATATTGTTTAAAATAACAAAAGAAAATGTTTCTTACTTCATCCGTGAGTGATTGAAGTATCGCCAGGATATTTGGCTGAGGATTCTCTTTGTATTTCTTTCTCATTAAGTGATCTAAAATTTTTCTAAAAAGTTAATGAAGGAAAGAAATGGAAGACATAGCGAAGCGAATCTAAAATGAATGATATGTATATACCTCTTTTGTCTTCTCAGGCCACTTAAACTCCCAAGGATGATAATTCGCGAGATTGGCTAGGAGTGCATGTGAGCCTGCGATATAAGGTCCACTCAGAAAGAGAGGTACAACCCACCACTTTTCATCTTTGGAGTAGCGAGGGATATTATTTTTACCCGAATGCCGAGTCAATGTCCCGTATAAGCAGGTTGTCGACATCAACGTTATCATTTTTCTTCAATCGAACACCCCAGTGAGATTTATCGTTTCTCATAGTTATAACTGAATAATTTGCAAAGAAATTATCCACAGTATACTTCTCGGCAATTATTGGTAAATTCGCAAATTGAGGATCTCTAACATTGTCAGGATATAAAGATCCTTTACCGGCACCACGAGAGGCGAATTCAAGCATCAGGCGAATACAATCGCCGTTCAATTGATAAATAGCCCGTGAGAATTTCGTGAGCAAGAATCTCATAAAATAATGGTATTTGGGATTATATAAAGGAATGGGGAGCCCTGCGAGAGTTGACCTAGCGAGACTATAATTTTCTCGATCATCACATTGATGATCGAGAAAACAATTTTGCGAAAGCATAGATGAGGATTCTTGATGTGGAATGGTAGATAAAGTGAAACCCTTTTCCCGTAATTTCTTTTGAACATCAGTAAAATGAGGAGCGTATGTACGACCAAGTGAAGCCATTATCAGAGTATAGGAATGAAGGGAGAAGTGAAGAATTGAAAAGGAAGCAGTAGCAGAAGCGCAAATTGCGGAAGGAGAAAGGTGAAGAAAAGTTGCAGAGGGAAAATAAAAGAGAAGAAGAGAAAAAGGAGAAAGTTATATATAGAGAAGAGAGTTCTCGAGAAAACAAATGCATTTAATGTGAGATGGGACGTGAATGGTTAAGAATAATCGGTTGAAAGAGACGTGTCAAGAAAAGAGTGGAAGAAGAAACACCTGTAATAAATTCCGTACATAAACAAAACGAGTGAAAATGAACAATCGCAAGATAAAGATAAGCAGTTGTGGCACTTTAAAATATTGGTTCTCATGACATTCTCTTCTTCGCAGAGAAGACATGAGAAGAGGCAAGATGTAGGACCAGAATATCGCAACACTAATACTTCGCGAGATTAATAAACAACTGCATCGCGAAGGAGTCGCATGGAGGTAAATAAATGACGTAATAGATGATGACAGTTAGAACATGAGGAAAGTGTGAAAGACTTGGCGAGATTTAAGAGTGTCGCGAAGGCAAACGAGTTGTATATTCGCGAGCATTCGCGAGACGTTTCGAAAATAAGGGACAGATAGTTTGTCATCCACTATGTAATACCCTATATAAAGGGTCGAGTAAGTCTGTTGTGGAAGAGGTCTTTTTGAATTGTGAAACAAGTCATTAGGAGAGAGAAAGTAAAGAGTGATTGTAATTTCTTTAGCTTTGTTCTACGTTTCTTTGTAAATCTTTCAAGAAAACAATTAATAAAACACATCATTGTTCATCTTCAAATGGATTGATTAAACAGATTTGAGTGAGGGGTGTAGTGTGGGAAATCCTGCAACTACAGTAGATAACTTCCGCCCTCCTCCCTGTTATCTCTAACCATGATAGTAAAATTTAATATGATAGTAAAACTTAATACCATGGATAAAGAAACCATGAAGGAGTCTATACAATAAAGTTAAAACGAATAAAGTTTCACAAAGAGAACTCAAGAAATACATAAAGATATATAAGATGGGACAAACGACTAACATGCCTGAACAGTCTAATTTCCCATCTTTTAGAAGTAAAGAAAATGCCAAACACTAAAAAAATCCAACTTACACAATTGATAGTTGTAATAACAATTCAGGACTTGCCAAAAATAGGGACAAAGTAGTTCAATCACCTGGTAATAGATCTAATTTTAAAAGAATTGACTGATGACGTTAAGTACATTGTTTCCTTCCAGTTTCATTTAAGCTTGTATATTTTGAGAATTTTAATTGTATCTCAATGTCAATATAACCGAATGGCTCAAATCTGTCCTACCTCCAATATCAAATTTCAGTTGTCTGACATGATTCAAACACTCAGTTAAAGCCAGACAGTGAACCTGACGTGATTCGAACACGCAACCTTCTGACATGGAGTCGCCACAGATTCATACACGTCCACAAAAATCATTAGGTTAGTTTAAACAATGAGGGGTGCCCAGAAGGTCCGTCCATGGGATCCAAATAACTCAGATGGTTATATGCTTTTGGTTAAATAGAAAACATGGGAACTATATATGAAACTGAAAACATATTTGTTGGGTACAACTAAATGTGTGCAATATTCCAGATGCACAAAGACAAATACAGACTCGAGCTAGGACATGCAACAAAATAAAATAAACATCCAAAGTATGAAATATCTAGTTCACACTATAATAATTTGCTTCTAAATTAGCTAAACAGGGTCCTTTCAAATAAAATGGATTGCTTTCCGTGGTCCCTTTGTCAAGCCTTGCAGATAATTAATGCTTGTACATAAGATATAATTATGCATGTTATGTAGAGTCTGTAGACTCATGTTCTCATTCATGATTGACAGCATGAGAGACCACAAAGACATCATATTTTACAATGCATGCAAAGTGGACAGACCTGTAGTATTCCAAGTTGGGAGTAAACCAATGACATAATTAGGTATTACCTCCCACTTTCTAGCAACCCTGAAGTAAGATCATAATGAGCGAGCAAGACCAAAGGAGCATTGCATGAAGCGATGGCTGGTATCTTCCTCAAACAGACCACATAAGATACATGCATTAGGTATAGGAGACCCATTAGTAGTGATAATGCAGACAAATCAAAAACTCAGTTCAACAAAGGCAGAAGCTGCAAGACCAGGTATCTCATATGTTTCATATATATTATCTAGTATATGAAGATGGAGGTCGATCATAGTATATATGGATTACACCAATTCAACTATTCTTTGGGCTGCAATGTCTAAAAAATTTGTTCTAAGCATTCAATATTTGGAATAAATACAATATACCATATGCATGCATTTGATGACCATAATAGTGAGACCGGAAATAGGTTTCCTTCGATGTCAAATTGATACAGGAAAATATATGTACACAAATGTCAACACATTTAGTGTCACTAAGCAGTTCAAACTACACAATTAAAATTCAGTAAAGTTGTCATCTTAACAATCTACACAAAATACCAAAAATGTAAGGCTAGGATGTAACCTATTTTTTATTGTGGGTGGTTTGTTTGAGCAAGTTTTATTAGTTGTCAACATACTGAGTGTAACTAAGCAATCCAAAATACACAGTAAAAAATCAGTAAAGTCGTCGACTTAAATCCTCACAAAATATCAACAATGTAAGGCTAGGATGTAACCTATTTCCTATTGGGGGTGCTTGGTTTGAGTAAGTTCTAATAGTCGTCTTTCGTGCTTGTCGAGTGAGTAGATGGGTTTAAGTTCTATATTTAGATTTTAGATTCTTGCAGGCTATGGAACTAATGGGAAAGCATGAAATAAAAGACAACATATGTGGATTAATTGCTAGTTTTATACTTTCTTATTTATTCGAAACCTGCGGATTGCCAAGTTCCATGAGGTACCTTAAACCCCATCTCTGTCAACTATTTGTTAAAGAAAATCATTAATCACTATCTTAGAAAAATCGGTAATCATGTAAAGTTAACTAAAAATTGAATATTAAAATTTAAATAAAATTCTTTTCGGACTCATTATCTTGAAGAAGCGCATGTAGGAACCATGTATCACAATTAAAGAAGAAAATCACTATATGGAAGTACTTAAACTTCTAAACTCGTAGTAATATGCATGACCACATGTATGAAAGAAATGCCATTACCTTTCTATGAGAACTTTCAACTGGGAAAGTTTGTAGAAGCAATGAAACCATAATACACTCCAATACCATCAGTAATATCCAATTAAATTATATGTGCATTAACAACATAACTAACATTACCTGTGTATCATTGACCCTCAAAACTGTCCAATGAAAGCAATTGAAAATAACAATGTATGAATAAGGAACCAATTTCTTTCTTCCCATTTCTTACTCCTATAGTGTGGAAGTTCCTACTTTAATCAAACTTGTCAAAATCATACTTACGTTTTATGGGGATGTTTGTGTCTTCCATGACTATGCGTGCATATCCCCAATGATTAAAAACGATAATCCACTCAATATACTACACACCCAAATATCAGAAGGAAAAAAAAATGATAAAGAGGATATATACACTGCATAGGAAGATGGAGATGTTTGGGTCTTCCATGACCATGCGTGCATCTCCCCAATGATTAGAAACGATAATCCACTGAATACACTACACGCTCAATTATCAGAAGAAAAAAAAACGATAAAGAGAACAGGAACCACCAACTCAACTGCACCTTCTCCAAGCTTTAGCACCTGAGTCAAAACAAAGAAAACGCTAAACTAAACTGATCAAAAATAATTAGTTTGTAATCTTAAAATTAAACCTAAAAACCAAATCAAACTCTTGCAACAAATTAAAAGAAAAGGATCGCAAGGTAGAAAGAGAAAATAATAATAAAAAAATGGTGTACATCGACCATATTTAATTACTAAGTTACAAACTACATAAATGGAAGAATTGGGATTACCTTGGTACTTCTTCACGGAGGCGGAGGAAACTGCTACCCACATATGTGATTGATCGAATCCATCTTCATGTAGGTCTAAATACAGAAGTGGTGGTGGTGCTAGCTATCCGACCTAGAAAAGAGTAGATAATTTGGTTATAACATACACAGATGGTCGTAAATTACTGACATTCATGTCTAAAGTCTAGGCATGTTGCACTGAAAACAAAAATACTATTTAAATGACGAAAAGAAAATAGTGCACCTGCAAAAATTATACATACTAACATCTGTGGCCGAGGTTGTGGACTTGTTTAAATATGGGGGTTTGCGGCCAATGGAATGGTGTTGTATTCTTCACATAAGAAGGTGAGATAAGAGGAAAAAAACATATTCTATACGAAATTGAAATTACAGTTGCAAACTGATAGGAAATAAAGAGAGAACATAATCAGGAAATTAAATTTCATGACCCAAGGGAATTATTAGGAAAAAAGACCTGAGAAGAGACCGTGTACCTGAAATCCCCAAATATATTCCTTAAATTACTTTTGCTCTCTTATTTTTTCCGTCAAATGTGTATCTTTATTAATATGCTCTCCCAATTGATACGAAACATTAATTAACACCGACTATTATTGTTCTTATCAAAGAAGCTCCAACTATCACAAATTAGTAACCTTCCCACAATGCCTCTTCAAAACCTTGATACTCGCCAATTCTACTAAAATTCCACTGCAACCTCTCGCTTAAATTCCAAGACAACCACAAAGAGGTACCTTGATCCGGTACAACAAACCCGGACGAGAAGACATCCAAAGACCAATGATATTTAACCCTACAAACCCACCAAAGAGCTGGTATAAGTTTGTTTCATATAAAAGGCTAGTATGAGTCTCCATGACCGAAGCAAATATATACTGGCACTTAAATGGCCCTGCATGTGGAAGCGTCATATATATAATTGAGAGGTCCCACTTCATCGAATTCGTCAACATTATCATCGTCATCATCATCACCAAATGAGTTGTTAAATACCGATTGTTGTTTCATCTCTCTTTGTAGCTTATCAAAAGAAGTTGTTGCACATGTTTTTGTTGGTGGTTCATTATTGAAGTGTCCGTATTAAGGATCTTATGCTTGTCATAGTCATATAAAATTTTGTCTTAAAAAATCAGACTATTTTTTTTCAACTTTCTATTTTTAAATTTCTGGTCAGTCGCTCTTTGCTTCTCGACGGCCTTATGATGTTCGATAAACTCCCACATCTTAAAACCTTCAGAGCTTCATTCTTTTGAGATAATTTTCTCTTGGTCTTGCATTGTGTCTCCTGAATTTTTTCTTAACACCATAATTGATAATTAAGTTGGAATATGGGTTGTTGTGGTATTTGGTTAAGAAAAAGGATTTGATGGACCAAGAAAAAATGGTGAAGAATTCGGTATTGAACGAATAATTGTATGGTGATTTGTCACCCACATGTTGATTAGCTGCTAATAACTATGGATTACATTCGAGAAATACTTTTAAAATATGGTAACAACTTTCTAATGAGCTTTTTTATTCTGTGTTGGTGTTTCCAAGTTTGCACAACACATTCTTTTCACATCAACATCAACACCACTACTCTCCCGGCCTCTCTTGGCTTACATTATCATAGAAACATATAAGGCTACTTCCTTTTTGATTACAAAGAGCGACCTGACAACCCATTTGCATCATGACAATTGATGATCATAGTTTGATCTTCAAATTTGTGAAATATGTTTTCCCACATAATGTTACCTTGTTGTTATGCACAATTGATACAATCTTGAGTAAAATAAAAATAATTACGGAAAATACATACATATTCGGCGATTGTGAATTTTGACCCCTGAACTTTGGTAATTTTTCTAGATTGAGATTGAGAAGTCATTGAAAAAGCGGGGGTATAACAACCACACCCAATAATTCGTTCGGAAATCTATATGGACTAAACTCCAATATAATTCCGAGAGAACCAACTTAAAAGCGAAACTCAATCAAGAAATGTATCAAAGAGCTTTATCTCTCTTTCTAAATACAATCAGTAAATCGAACAGATAGAAATCCGTGAGCCTGATTGATATGAGAAATAACTTGGACGGTACCAAAGACTAATGCACAACCTGTGATATTTCAATTATATAAACAAATATAATGTGGAAAAGAAATAACACAGACACCAGAAATTTTGTTAACGAGAAAACCGCAAATGCAAAAAAACCCCGGGACCTAGTCCAACTCGAACACCTTTGTATTAAGCCGCTACTGACACCGGCCTACTACAAGTTAACTTTGTTGGAATGTTGTTGATCCCTAACCAAGTCTTATACCTATTAAGGTATAGTCGCGTTCCTTATGCCTCTAGAACCACGCCGGATTCTCGCACTTGATTCCCTTGGCCGATCGCACCCACAACTAAGAGTTGCTACGACCCAAAGTCG
This sequence comes from Papaver armeniacum, assembly GCA_023531295.1. Lineage (NCBI taxonomy): Eukaryota > Viridiplantae > Streptophyta > Magnoliopsida > Ranunculales > Papaveraceae > Papaver > Papaver armeniacum. Next base: position 219,023 of record JAJJWW010018890.1, read on the forward strand.
AAGACTTATAAAAAAATCTGTCTCCCACAGATATTTCTATCCTTTATTCTTTTTGCTCCGTCTTTTGATACAAAGATCAAGGTGAACAAGAACCAACTAATACCCCAGACTTATACTCCCAAATAACAGCCTAGAAATATCAGTCACCTCACAATAACCTAACTGATTAACAAAATAAGTTATTGTGGAATCACAAGAGTCTGAGACGAAGAACTGTTGTGATTACTTTATATATCTTACCTATCGGAGATAAATCTCGAGTAAATCTTAGAGAAGATAAAACTCAATATGATAGAACAAGTAAGATCAGAATACGCAACTACAGAGAAAATAGTCGGATCTGGCTTCACGAATCCCAAATGAAGTCTTCAAGTCGTTAACCTAATAATGGTTTTGGAAAAACCTAGGTTAAAGGAGAATCGACTCTAGTTTGCAACTAGGACACATGAAAGTATCGAGATTAGGTTTTCCAGTTGCTAGAGTTCTCCCTTATACAACCTTTCAAATCAGGGTTGCTTAAAATCAAAGCTTAGATAACTTAGTAACAAAGCATTCAATATTCAATGTTAGATGAACTCCTGATTTAAGATTCAAGCTAAGTCTGCTTAGAAATTAAGCAATAAATTTCCACCGTTATATGGTCTTATCTTGTTACACACAAATGAAATATACTTATATTTAGATATGGGTAAACGTGTATATTGGATTGGCTCAATAACAGATTAACCGAAGTTAGCCATATGAACACTTTTAACTTAACCATATTCATCTAACACTTCAGATCAAATATGATGATCAATCAATCATGATAGATAATCAAATGAATCTAATTGTGTTTCAAATAGAGTTGTTCAATTGTTCACTATCTCATAGAAATATTCATGAACATATTGAAACGAAATCAGATTGATTCGTAATCGTACAAAGTACTTTATACAAGAATCAATTCATGAACATTAATCCACGGTTTTCAAAGTTAATTTGCATTCCTTAAATCATAAATATTTTAGTTCATGAGTATGAGAATCATACATAACCGATTTTAGAACTTAACCACTGTGTTCGCAAACTGGGTACGCGAACAACAGCTGCGGACCTTGGCCTAGTCAATCTGTTCGCAAACCTGGTTCGCAAACAACAGTTTCGGACCCAACTCGAGTAAACCCGAATTCGCATACTAGGTACAAACAAGAGTTAAAAGGAACTTCTCGGGTAAATTCGTTCGCATACTAGGTACGCTTGAACAAGAGTTTAGGTTTTGAATCATCTGTCTGATTCGCATACTAGATATGCATACGAGTATTTGTATCCGGATGTCATGTACCTAGCTTATATTGAGGTAGCCCTTAGCGGTGGGTGTAATAATAAGTTAGTAGGATCACGACATGTGTCGGCACAAATATTCACATATGCCACGCTTTTGGTTTTATAGCTTAGCCACGTTTTGGGTTATTTGAGTGGCTACATATCATAATTAAAGTTAAAGAGTTGTTGTAGCTTACGTTTAGTTTACCTTGTAGCCAAAGAGCACCATTTGTCATGATTTTAAGTTCAAACTCATGAATTTTATCCAAGAGCATCATTTGGTCATGGGTTTAAGTCTAAACCCATGACTTGTAGCCGTAGATGAGTATATGGCCACCATTGACAAGTTATTTATGTGACTATTGTGTTGAGTGGCACTAGACACACCTAATCCCGAAGTGGCGGAAAGTGAACTGTTTTAGCCACTTTGGTTCGTTTATGTATCTATAACGTTATGTTTTGTTAGACACAATTTGGGTACTAGTTAGTCGTGGATTTGGACAAGAACTTGGGCGTGAATCCAATTGAAGAGGACTTGCTTCCATTGAATTTATGATTAATAGAGAGGAATCAAAGTGCTTTTCGAGTTTTGAAAAGAAAAGGTTAGAAGTTAAAGTAATAAGGTACTCGAATTAGCTAAACCATAATTCATCTCAATTTTTATTTTTTTGTAATGCATGCACAACTTCCGAAATATTTTGCTCATAATTTAACAAGTAATTTTTATGGTGACGGTTGCGGTCTTTGCTTATAAGGCCTATTTTGATAACACATTTAGTATGACGCTATTATTATTTTTTAATTTCATGAGGTCCAGAGGATATACATCGAGGTAGTACATTATTTATTTTACATAGAAAAATGTCAATTTTTTCTTCCTTTCAATGAGTTAGAGTATTAGTCCCAATGGTAGATTAGGGTCCCAGTGTTGATTTTGATTCATAATGGTAAATTGAAGGTTTAAGTGTGGTTTTGGGTCCTAAATGTCATTAGTCATAGTTTTTAGTCACGAACATAGATATTGGGTCTCGGTGTAGGTTTTTACGAGTAATATCAAAGATCGATAACAAATTTCGGATCCATTCTCATTTTTAGAATCATTCTCATTCATTTATATTTTTGGATTAATGTCGGAGCGAAGTTCAAAAATATGTTTGGATTTATTCTCATTGTTTGATTCATTCTAACCTATATATTTTTATGGATTTCTATCATATTGAAGGTCGATAATAATTCTTACATTCATTCACATTATTTGTACATACTCATTCCTTCATATTTATTTTTGATTTTTGTCGGTCGATGGTCGATAATAGTTTTGATTTATATATAAGTACTTTTGATTTTTGTCGTATTGAAGATCGATGTAGCGAGTGCGACTCGTGGAAATAAAAGATGCATACTTTATAAAATAAAATAAAAGTAAATGAGGAGATCTTTTATCGACCAAACCCTGGGGTCGTTACTCCTTTCTCTTTCACGCGATAAGAGAAAACCGGTAATCTCTAAACCCCGATCTTGGCTCGGATCTGCTCCATGGGAGCGGATATGAGACAATCTCCTTTAATATCTATATCATCATCTCTTTCATTCAAGGCTTTCTTTTATTTCTCTTTTGTTTCTTTAGGTTGTATCAAAGTTCTTCGCTTGGGCTTGATTTATCTTAGTCTTTCGGATCTCTTTGATAAGTACTAAGTTTTTTACTTCTTCATTTCGATTTGTGTAATAGTATTTAGTCTAGTATACTATTTAGTGCATGTTTTGTTATTTGTTTTCTAGCACTTTTTAGGGTTCTTTTTGTGCTTTGTAATCTTTAGTTTTTTTGGAGTAATTTCAATTCTTGCTTTTGATTTGTTGATTCAAGTAACGTTTTTTGTTTTGTTAGGGTTGGAACTTTTTCAAGGTTTTGTTGAAGTTCCTAGCTGCGATTTCCTCAGAAGTCCTTTTGATTTTCAATCGAGAAAAACGATTGATATTCATCATTATAAATGCCACCAACATCAACAATATCAAAGACTACATCGAGATGCATTTCCAACGAGTAACAACAAAAGATATCAAGTTTCTCAGGTTCAATTGGACTCCTCCATAAACGAGACCTCTTAAGACACATACAAACAACTACTATGATAAAGTATGACACAAAAGACACCATCATCAACAATTTTGAGAAGACGATTCTTATGAATATCCGGCCAAAGCAGTCGATTTCGGTGTAAGATAACGGATTTAGGTTATTCGTATGACCTACGCTACTGCAATTGCTACCTTTGTTACCTATGTTATTGATACTTTGAAGAAATCGTTGACAAATGGTTGAATCTATGGATACTTTTAAGCCTTTGCCATCTTTACTATGATTTTGGAAGAAAAAAACTTGATACATGGTTAGATCTTTTGATCCTAGCACTTTTCTTTGATAGTGGTGAGTTTTTCTCTTGAACCATGACATTTGAACTTGTCTGTTACTTTGGAATCGTATTGGTATGGTTATGTTTGTTTCAAATTAAATCTGTAATTATGATACTATATGTTATTTGAATGTCCATGTTGTTTGTTTAAGCGTAAGACATTCTCGAGACATTTTTATAACCGATCTTGAATCGTGAATTACTATCAATATATTTGAGTCATGACTCTTTCCCGAAATAAAAACAAAAACATTACATGGTGCTCACACTTTGCCTTAATCAGGTATGAAAATGCAAAAACAAATACCCGCCCATCCATAGATGTTCATAATCCGTATGACTAAACCTTGAACTAAGATTTACCGCATAATATTATATCAAAACACTAAAATGCTTTCTCATACTTCACTTCTCCCTCTCTTATCTCTTTCTCAAGATCTCCGCCTCATTCCGTCCCCAAAAAAAGAAACCCTTCAAAATCTCGAGACCACATAAAGAATCTCGTTTATGATTTATGTTTTAGCCACCTTGATGTTCGTTTTCTTGTTGTTTCTATGTCTGTTTCTAGATTTTGGTATTTTTCTAGAGTACATCTTTGTATCTTATCTGCATTTTAGGGTTATGAAAGGTTGAACCTAAATACTCAATGGAACATCAGCACAAACAAAACTAACTTCAAGTACTAGCAAAAATGTATAATTTTTCCCTCTTTTATTTTCTCGCGGAATCATCTTTAGTATCTGGTAGAGATGATGCGCCACCATCATCAATTGTTCAAGTTTCTTAATCAATTGTAAGTTTACTCCGAATTTCAATAGAACTTTAGTTATTAGTCGTGTTGATTTCCTATTAGGGTTTTGATTTCTCTTATTTTTCCCTCTTGCCAGATTTGTTCATAAGGATTAGGTTTTCAGGTACAAGACTTCATCATAGCAATTCAATGGTTGGTATTATGCATCTGCTTGCTCATCTTTCCAGTTTGTTTGTTTTCTTAGTTTTGTTTTACGATTGTGGGTATTCTTTTTTATTCGAGCACCAAAAGTAAAAAGCTCCACCACCATCTTTGACTGGCTAAATATGGTGTTGGTAAACAAAAGGTCAAATCATGATCCTCAAACTTAAATCTATATTGGGTTCTTTTATGTTGCAATTTAGAATTTTCATTTTTAGGAGTTGTTTTGTTTCTTGATTTGTGCACTTAAAAAGGTTCTTCTTTGGTTGATAATGGATATTTTCACTTTTACAGAATCGACCAATTGGTCTTGATAGCACCATTCAATACTTCCTCTCGTTAATTGAAGTTGAATCGACTTGTTGTTGTATTTTGGATTTCGAGAAATCAGACATCATGGTGTGAGTTAAAATTTGGACTCAAGAATTCACTCCTCCCCATTCTCAAAAGGTTTATATTTTTCTAGGTCAATTTATTGTTTATATTAAAAGCCAATGATACCACCAATTCGTAAGTTTAGAGTTCAATCTAGACCATATAGGATTGGGTTGGATAAAATTATTTCATTTAGCGAAGTAGTCATACTTCTTTTATGTTTTCACTTCTTGATTTGATACTTGAATGTTGCAAACCGGAATCGGGATATTGACAAGCTATGAAAGGCTCCCCGAATAATGATTTTGTGCCTGTGTTGACCATGATCCCGAGCATTCACTTAAGCTCAAATTTTGTTAAAACTTGTGTTTTATTCTCATTGCAATATAATTATGCGATATTTGATTATTATTTTATTTTTGGTTATTTGATTCGGTTCTCTGAGAGTCGCGTGGTTACTTGTTTGTAGACACAAACGGTGGGCTTAATTAGATGATAACTAGGGTCTATGTCATTCTCTACCTCTCTTATTTTATTATGTTGTGTTCATATATTTTCTATGGTCGGTTGAAAAATATTATTCAACCAAGCGGTTGACGTTGAGCGTCTTGCCACATTTTCTTGCTAAGTTTGAAGTCGTAACCACCAGAAGCTTCTTGGTTTATAGTTTGTACGTGAGATATACGCATTTGAAGTTCATGACCTATTATGACTAGTAAAATTGCTTCATGACCTATGTGACTAGTCAAAATTCAAACCGGAAGCACAAAGAGAAAGCACAAAAGTACAAAAGCACAAAGAGAAAGCACAAATAAAACACAATTTCTTATTTTTCTGCTACATTCCGTATATTTTTCGGAATTTTTTTATAACTGAAGGTCGATAATAATATCTTAAATTTATTGATACATTTTTCAGATTTTTCATATCGAAAGTTGATAATAAAATCGAAAACACGAGTTTGAACTAGCACAAAGAGAAATACACAAGCTTCTCAATCCGTATGAGCATCCTAAATCGAATCTACACCTTTCTTTATTTACGCAATCCGTATGAGCATCCTAAAGCGAATCTACATCGTCCCAAATCTAAGTATTTACCTTATCTACAAAATCGGAGAGAGAAAGGCACCTCTCACTTTCCTTCCTCATTTTCTCTCAACTCTCGTCTTCCGCTTCTAACACGAAAACCCTAACTCTCAAAAGATGAGAGGAGAAGCGGCATTGTTGAATTAATATGATGAAACCGATAAGTTAAGAAAGACATGGGTTTGGTTGATTATGTGGTTTATTGAAGTTGAGATCAACAAAACCCATCTCTAATCTTTCCCGAAGACTCTCACCCTAATTCATTCCCTAATCCCCGATTCTCTTTTCGATTTCATACGGAATCCTCAAACTATAGCTTTAGTTCAAGTAGAAACCCCTAATTTCATCGCTGATTTCTCTATTTTACTTCATCTCTTGAACTCATCCCCAAAACCTAACTTCTATCATCGGATTTACCTTACCTTTCTTTTGGTTCTCAATCACATACTCGTATTAACACCACCTTTAGCGAGACAAACCTAGATCATTCGCTACCTCTCTTGAGTCGCTGTGAGTATGAATGAGAAAATGAGTCCGAATTGCAGTAAGGGATTAGATGTCGCATTGCAATCTGGTGAACACGAGCAAAATGCAAGTGAAGCTGGTCTTCCGCCAGTATGAATGGGTGAATGGTTTTTGAGCCGAGTTGTGTGGTGATGTTGGTAGAATGGGTATTTTGATTGTGTTGGTTCAATGGAAAAACGAGAATAAGATGAATGTTAGGACAGGAAAACGAAGTATAAGATGAATGTTCGGACGGGGAAAAATGAGAAGATTCATTTGGGTATGTTTGTGTTGCTACT